>CM002481.1:12631367-12680632 GCA_000325765.3 Leersia perrieri | reverse complement strand
ATAATTCTCATTTCCTCACAGAACGAAGTAAACTCATTAGAAAAATACTCTCCACCACGATCAGACCTTAACCGTTTGATTTTTCTCTCAAGTTGATTTTCTACTTCAGCTTTATACATCTTAAAATAATGCAATGCTTCATCTTTTGTTTTCGACAAATACACATAGCAAAATCTAGTATAATCATCTATAAAGGTCATGAAGTATTTCTTTCCCCTTTTGGTAATCACACCATTTATTTCACACAAGTCGGAATGAACAAGTTCTAACGGTGCCAAATCTCTCGCCTCAACGGCCTTGTGAGGCTTGCGAGGTTGTTTTGCTTGAACACACGTATGGCACTTAGAACTTTTTACCAAAGTGAATTTTAGAATTAAACTCATGTTAGCTAAGCGTGTCATACATCCAAAATTAACATGACAAAGTCGTGAATGCCAAACATTAGACTCATTGTCATTGCTCACATGGTTCACTACATTATTACAAGCATCATAAAAAAAAAGCGGAACAAGCCTCCATTGTCATAGCTTTTACCAATAAATATTCCAAATTTAGAAATTACACATTTATTAGACTCGAACACAAGTTTAAAACCATCTCTACATAAGAGAGAGCCGCTAACGAGGTTCTTCTTGATGGAAGGGACATGTTGCACGTTCTTCAGCTGCACGATATTTCCCGAAGTAAACTTCAGATTTATCGTACCAACACCATGAACATCCGCATGTGAACCGTTTCCCATCAACAAGGAGGAACCCCTCCCGACCTGATAAGAAGAAAACAAGGAAATATCAGCACATACATGAATATTAGCGCCGGTATCAACCCACCATTCAGGTGATTGAAACACAAAAAAGAACTGTAGGTAAAAATTTACCGTACCCAGATGTTCCTCCTGGCTCGCTAACAATCATGTTGACAGCCTTTTTCTGCTTATCCTTGCGCTCAGGACAGTCCTTGACCCAATGTCCAGGCTCTCCACACAAGAAGCAGTTTCCCTTTCCCTTTTCCTTTCCTTTCTTCTTAAAAGTGGTAGAAATTTTAGCTTTGACATCAGCCAAAAATTTCCCTTTCTTCTTGTGGGAGTTTTGAGGGTTCTTCTTCTGCACCAAGTTGACACTAGAACCTTTCTCAACTCTCTGGCCACGACTGTCCTTTGCTCTCGCCTTCTCCTCAACACCCAAAGAAGCAATTAATTCAGTGACACTGAATTGTTGTCTCTTGTGTTTTAGAGAAGTAGCAAAGTCAGACCAAGATTGTGGTAATTTGGCAATAATGCCACCCACCACAAACTTGTCAGGCAACTCACAACTATTGTTCTCGAGTTCCTTTGCCAACATCTGGATCTCATGAGCTTGTTCTACTACAGAACGGTCATCGACCATCCTACAGTCATAAAACTGCTCCATGACATACAGCTCGCTGCCGGCATCAGAAACCCCGAACCTAGCCTCAAGAGCATCCCACATTTTCTTTCCCGTGAACATGCACATATACTCGTCTACTATATTGTCATCCAAAACGCTTATAAGTGCACCTCGAAATAGACAATCCGCCTTCTCAAACTTCCTATCATCCTCACAGATAAAGGAGGTTCAGACAGTTTGCCTTGTTCAACAAAAAAGCATTCCATGGCAGTCAACCATAGCACAGCTCAGGTTTTCCAACGCTTGTAATTTGAACCATCAAAAGGAGGTGGACGTAATGATGCACCAAAGCCAACTACCGAAAATGACCTATATAGTTTTTGGATTGTTGGAAATCTAGTCAATTTTTGATATAATTTAATCCAGAAATTCAGTAAAGAAATAATCATTAAAATGATGCCACTAAGTAGATAATGATCTTGTGAAAAGCTATACATGTCCAGCGCCAAAAAGAATACGATAACACATATCATGTTCATGATCAAAGAGGATATCATACCCAGAGTTGAATGTAGACGATCTACTTGATCCACCATGGTTGTCTCCTCCATTGCCTCCTCCTCCGTTGCCTCCTCTGTTGCCTCCTCCATTGCCCGATCCATCACCAGTTTCATTGCCATTGAGCTTGTCGATCGTTTCGTCGATTGCCATGAGGAAGAACCTTGAGCAGTCGCGCGAAAGCGCTCCCCAAAAACTATGTCGCCCATCTACCCGTACAGGTATTCGCGACGCGGCATTAGTTCCGAAGGCCTACTCATTCTAAGATCTTGTGTACGCAAGAACTCAGAATCGAGGATGAAGAAATTACAATGCAAGAGCTTTAAATTCAAGAACAATGGTGGAGAGAATGAGGGAGTGACTTCTCATTTGCCAAGGAGGAAGAAGTGGGAATGAATGGCTGCCTAATTGAGTTCTAATGACCTGTTTATGAAGAATAAACGCAGCCATTAAATCTCCAAACATTTTAAAAGCTAAAACCTCTAATGTCCGCCTGCTACCGGACATTCCGGTAACATCACCGGACAGTCCGGTAAAATGGTTCTGTTCGCAACAGATGTATTTTATCGAACATTCCGGTAGTTCTACCGGACATTCCGGTTGTTCTACCGAACAATCGACCGGACAGTTCGGTAAAATTCAGCATCCAACAGAGAGTTTTTACCGGACTATCCGATGACTTTACCGGATATTCCGGTGTAAGAATACTCATCCCTTTGGCTTATAATTTGTACTTTTATGTATATTTGAAGTTTTATTATTAGATTTAAATGGGTGCAACCCTAATTAAATCCAACATATTTATGTACCGATGTACGTACTGTTGTACGGATCAAAGGTACTATCAATAGTAACTGTAAAATTCCAGCAACCACTACTAATCACTGGCTAACTGTGCTAAAAGCTAGCAATTAAGTTGAATTAACTCTTAATCACGTCGTTGCTCTAGTACTTGATTTTGTACTGCACTAATTAAGTGTGCTTTAATTAGAAAGCGTAATTACGGAGAGCTACGTCAAGCAGCTGCTCCTCCACCTCCAGTGCCAGCCGCGGCTCGCTGCTGTCGTCGAGCAGCAGCCACGACTCGATCGCCGACAACGGCGGCACCCCGGCCACCGTCGCTTTCGACGACGCCGACGCGGACGGAGCCAGCACCGGGTTGGAGTTCGACGCGCTGGAGGCGGCGGAGCATTCGGCGGCGCCCGTGACCTCCGACAACGCGCTCTCCGCGGCGCCTATGCCGTCGGCGATGGCTCCTTTCCCCGACGGCGCGGCCCACCCACTCAGCATCATGGAGATATCCCGAGCGTTCAGAGCGTACGCGGCGGAGTCGTCGCCTCCGCCGGCGTTGACCGTGACGGCGGGGGGCGCCGCGCCGTTGACGGAGAGTGCGTCACGTAGGGCTTGCCTGGCGAGGCCGATGTCAGTCTGCAGCTTACGCTCCCAGTCCCCCTTGGCCGGCGGCGGCGTAGAGGAGGAGGAGACGATGTGATTGGCAGCGAGGAGCTTCTTCTTGAGGTGAGTGTTCCAGAAGTTCTTGATGTCGTTGTCGGTGCGGTGGGGGAGGTAGGAGGCGATGGCGGACCAGCGGTTGCCGAGGAGGGCCTGGAGGTGGACGATGAGGCGCTCCTCGTGGTCGGAGAATCCGCCGCGCCGGATCCCGGGGCGGAGGTAGTTGGTCCACCGGAGGCGGCAGCTCTTGCTGCACCGGAGAAGCCCCGTCCTCGCCGGCACGGCGCGCCAGTTCCCCGGCCCGTGCTCCTGCACGTAGGAGACCAGGATTATGTCCTCCTCCGGCGTCCATGGCCCCTTCTTCACCCCCTCCTTGTCACAGCACGGCGGCCGCCCCATCGATCGATGGATGCTTTTAATTGCTGAGTAGCAGAGCTAGCTTTGCTACTAATTAAGCTAAAACTTGGCTATGTTTAGGAATGAACTAGCTAGCCAGGATTATCAAGGGCCAAGGCGCTAGGAGAGCTAGCTTAGCTTCTTTATATATACACGGAGGAGGGGAGGCTCAGGGAGAATGGTAGCCAGCCATATGCTGATATGCATGTACATATAGCCTAGAGCTCTGACTGATTGGCTTGGCTGCCTTCATTTAAGGGAAGGGGACTGCTATATGCTCCCTCGGCTCCTCCTTCACGCTTGACAGTATCTCTAGCTACTGATAGTGTGTCACTACATTATTGTCAGCAAGTATCCATCCTTTTTTTTTACATGCATTTATGTTTAGGTGTAGAGACTGGAGGTAATTAAATATCTGTAAATTTAAGCTCCGATCGTTTCACTTTTGTGGATAAGATGTAGCCACGTGAACGAAGCAATAAAAAAATATTTCTAAATTAAACTATATCGGTATCATTCACCGTTTGCAATCCAATGCTAAAAAAATATGATAAAAAACTCAAAATCATATTTAAATTTAAGTTTGAAATTCTTAATTTTGTGGCTGATTAGCCAGAGCCAACCGATGGGGCCTTTAATTGTAGGGATAGCTTGAAAAGCTGTTTTTGTATTATGTTTTTTTCAAGTCAGGTAGGTATTTTGTCATATTTTGCTCTTCCGTTCAAAGATACAGTAGAAATTAATTTTATTTTGAAACGGACGGAGTATATGATAAGTCACATGGCATACAATATTAATTTAATATTTATGTATCTACATATGGTAACTAATGTATACTAACTATGCAAAAAGTAATTTGATAAAACATTTTGGTACCTATGTCGAGCAGTATCGTTCTAGGGTCAACAAATCATGAGGTCATTGTGGTAACTACCTTCAGAATGTAAAATCATTGTATTAAATTTGGATTCTTCTATGTCAAAAATTAACTTTGGAATCTTCGCTAGTCAAATTCCAGAAAGGGAAATTTTAAGAGAGCGAAAGGGGGGAGGGGGCAATTAATTAATTACTGTGACCACTTGGCCGTGCATGTGTGCCTGAATGGTGGATGATGACGGACTGAAGTGTACCATACTTACTGTACACATATAGCAATGGACCGGCTGGCTTTGTCTCCTGATATGTATATCACCACGTGCTTGTATTTATTATTTTATTATATATAATTTGTTAATTATAAACGTTCCGTTATATACTCTATATGGGTGCCTTTGATTAGTGAGTAAGTTTGTCAAAAAGAGACAAGTCATAAAAATGAGATGAACAGTTTGTGAGAAAAAATATACAAACCTATATTGTACAAGCCATGGATAGGACTAGGTGTCGGATGTCTGATTTTTCGCCAAAAATCGGACGCCGGTACCACATGTCTACATACACACCCGTCTACTATTTCACGTGTCTATTTGTGTTGCGTTATCTTTGCTCTCCTGACATAGGGTGATTGTTTTGCTCACTTCCCCCTCTCTCACCGGCGTGCACATGCAAGAAGACCTAACAACCTACTCCGTATCCACTCTAGTCACTATACATGTATAGTACTCTAGTAATAGCTGTCACTATATATTACTAGTACTAGTAACAGCGACTCTTACTAAAGTAAAACCTTTTATGATCCACGAATTGTTAGCGGGTGGATCACCTTTATGCTTACAATAGTATATATGCACATGCTTACCGTTTATGTATAACCAACAAGTACATTTTTTTAATTAAACCTCTATAATAATAACAAGAGCTGATTATTTATTTTTGATGGAAAAATAAGTCCCATATACAATGTTGTTTCACCACTTACACAAATTGTTTCATTAGTATATTTCAAATGGTGCGGCTAATTTCATCAGTAGATAAGCAACATTAGAAGACTCCATCATTGTAGAGACCGTAAAAAAGACGTTGTATGCTCAACCATTATAGGGAGTAAAAGGCGCCAAAAGCACATCGGTCATATCTTCTAAAGGTTAAACCAAACATAAAATCCGTCATCGCCGTTAGCCATCACCAACGGCGACCGGAAGGGTAGATCCGTCACCACCAGTAATAGTACTGGTGACCGGAAAGATAATTCTACCGAAAGGGAAAAAAGATCCAATCTCTCACCAAAGAGAACTAGGCCAACGTATCTCAATCCCTTCATAAAGAACACGCTACACTCAAAAAGGACAACAGATCTCCTGAAGGAATACCAGTACAAAGTAGGAATCCAAATTAAGAACATTGAATCAATGATCCAAAACCTAATCCAATTATTATGGAGAAAAGGAAAAAATTGAAAAAAAAAACTAACAGAGTAGTAGATCTGCTAGAGAACGGATCCTTCTTCTTGCCGCCAGCTAGGAGGCCGGAGACGAGAAGAAACGGGGACCGAAGGCGGCGGCGTCGGTGGAGGACCGCCCGAGTCACCCTAGAAGGCAACGCCAGCGGCGGCGGTTCGTCATCTCAGAAAGCATTGATCGGTTAGGAAGAAAGTGTGGGCCGTGGGGGGTTCTCTTTTCAGTCTCTTCGCTTCCAACCGGAAAAAAAAATAGTGCAGGATGGATGCAACCACGCTCCCGTGCATACCCGGTCCCGATGGATGCCGCATGGTCCGGGAATTCATCTGACGATGCACACCATGGACACGCATGCTTGGCTCACTTGCCTCCTGCCTCACGACCTCTGGAGGTTGGAGTGGATTCATCAAGCGGCTCAACTTCTTCTTTTCACGGCTCGACTTCTTCTTTGCTTTTTTCTGCAAGCGGCGACTTCTCTTTCCATCCCCTGCCACCGCCGTCGCTGCAATCCCCTACCCCTTCTGGCCTCTTGTGGTCTTGCCTCTCTCGTCTGCTGCTGCTGTACGTTGTGGCCTCCGCCTCCATCTGGTGACAGGCACCGCCGGTGATGTCGACGACGGAGAGACCAATGGCTACATCCTTCTCCTCGTTTCCTCCTACCTTGGTGGTGGTGGCTGCTGCTGTTGTGGCGGCGGCGGCAGCATCCTAGGCGATTTGGCGGCAATGCGATGCAGGAAGACGAACTGTCCCCTCTTCTCTAGCTGCGAACTTTTTGCATGATCGGTTTCACGCCTCTTCTGCTTCCGAGCCGAGCCGGGGGCTGAACCGAGCAGGGGAAACGAAGCAGGCGCAGGAGGCAAGCGAGCCGAATGCTCGTTCCGGCGTGTGTCCGTGGTGTGCGTCGTCAGATGAATTCCCGGTCCACGTGGCATCTATCGGGACCGGGTATGCACGGGAGCGCGGTTGCTGCCGTCCTGCACCAATTTTTTTTCCCCTTCCAACCGTGGAGAACTTACTCCGGATCTGAGGGCTGGAGAGAGGTGGGTGCATGCCGTTTACACTTGTGGTTTCACACGCAACACCTACACGGCACTAAGGTCAACCAACGTACAGGTACACAGGTATGAATACATGTCAGCTTTTACATAAGTCAACATTGTTCACTGTACCAGGGTCAAGTGGTCAACTAGCTCCTAAAATTTTCCTCACTCCTTTTAACTACTTGAAAAAATTGTAAACGGAGTGATTTAGCTCTTACAATCAACATCTTGCAAATTTCGTTGGCAGTACACAAACTTGTCTAGTACGTGCAAACCAAAAACAAAATGACACAATGTGACTAATTTTCGTGATTTAAATGCTAATTATGATACTAGAAGTATGCAAGCATAATATTTGTATAAAGGAAGTGTTATAAAGTACCCAAAAATTATGTAAGAGAATTAATAATCATTAAGTAAATACCGTGTACATTGTTATTTGCAAATATACAGTGTCTAATCTTTACTTCGTATGTGCACATTATATCTTAATAAGCATTCAACTTGATAAAATATATCTTGCGGTGCCATTTTGATCTTGTTTGCACACAACAAACAAGTTAGTACACCAAAATGAAGGTTTTGCAAGATCATGTACTAAATTGCACCCATCTGACTAGTTATTGTACCTTCAATGCAATTTACTCATAATAATATGTATAGGACACCTCCCACCTTCATTATAGACATTTAAAAAATTGTAAGATGTTAATTACTTTTAGAAATGCTATATATATGAAACTCGCACAAATGGAGTGTATTGACTTGTCAATCAGATAGGGTGGCAAATAGTCAATCGAAACCCTAAATACAGCATGAGAGAAAAGAAAAGCTACTAATCTTCCTCTTCCTGATCTTCCTACCAACCAGTCTGGGGCTTGTGCTAGCTAGCATGCAGCCGATGAGCTCTCACCATCCACACCATTCAATGCGCGCGCGGTGTGTGCCACGCTGATCATGTTTAGATCTGATCATCAATTAATTTGGCTCGAGATATATACGTGCATCTATATTACTATATATCGTCAACAATTAAGATGCATGCCCAATCGAATAGAAGAGATATATCGTGCTCAGCTATAGTTTCGGCGAAATTTCAGATCCTAATTCATTAGGCGTGCCACTTGACCGATCAGGCCTGCAGCATACTGCCCGCTCAATACCAGTGAGCCAGTAACAATAAAAGCCTGCAGCTTGGAGTGTACTTTGCACAGTTCTGACAAAAAGGCCTCATAGTTGTACTTCAAGCATCATAGTTCACGTTACACTTGTCACTGGGTCATGTTTAGTTGTCAAAAATTTTTTACCAAAAATATCATATCATTTTAATACATTAGCAAGGTAGCCCACGCGAATGCGTGGACATGTATCTTACACTATGTTTATAAAGACGAAAAATAAGTTGGTATTATTTATGCCACGTCATTTCATTAGTCTTGTTCATCCATAATGCCTAAATAATTTTTTCCAAGGTATTTGTTAACATTATACTATATGGTATTTCTTAGTTCATTTACACTAATTATTTATAAACGCTTCATCATCTAAGCAGTAGGTTTTGTGTTTTTGAAGTTTTCTATCGATATATCTAATGGATGGAAACATTGGGTTTA
The DNA here is from genome assembly GCA_000325765.3 of Leersia perrieri. Classification (NCBI taxonomy): domain Eukaryota; kingdom Viridiplantae; phylum Streptophyta; class Magnoliopsida; order Poales; family Poaceae; genus Leersia; species Leersia perrieri. The sequence goes on along the minus strand of CM002481.1, from coordinate 12,671,870 downwards.
TGGATTTTAAAAGGGAATTGATGATCATTTTTTATATTTTCTTATAAATTGTACTTTTCTATTTATTTAATGGAGAATGATGTGTAGAAATGTTTTATTAGATGTTTAATGGATATTTATCGTATATAGATAAATGTATGTGACATTTAGTAATATTTATTATATAATAGGCAGTAGGATTACTATTATTGTTTAGAAAAAAGATCCACTTTGCTCCCCCCCTCCCAAAATAAACTATTTCACTAGATCAACTTAACCACCTGAACTATTCTTTTTTTACACATCGAGCTATTAGAAATTGTTCATTTTATCCCATAACAATATTTATTTTTTTCATCTCAGTGTAAGTCGTATTTTCGACTGAAATTTGGTATGAACCATATGATACGAACATACATTATGAGTCACCTCTTGATATTTTTTATTGTAAATTTTTATCATTATTTGTGCTATTTGAAAGCATATACGACTATTTTAAATACCAAAAATCTACAATTTTAAAAAGTCATGAAGTTTTTTATTATATTTTGAAACCTTGATAATGGTGTCCTAACGTTTTCACAAAATTTCATCTCAAAATATGAGGAAAAAGGAGAAATGTTGATAAGGTGCAAAGTGGACCATTTTTAATTGTTTGGGGGGGGTGTAAAATAAGCAAAAAAAAAGTTGAGAAGGATAAGTGATCTAGCAAAATAATTCAAGGGGGTAAAATGGACTTCATATAATTAGTTGCTAGCTACAAAATATGAAGGAGAAAGCTAGCGAAGACAGAGGGCGAAAGATCATTTATTAGATCTACATAAATCTAATGGTGTAAAATAATGGGTTCACCATATTAAGAGAAAAACTAAGGTTAGCTATTTTGCTTTTCTTCCGGGAATTTTGCAATTTATTAGAGCGTTCCATGACATTGCTGCGCAAAGGAATTAATGCACATATCCGGGCATCTTATTTATCTTTCTCAAATTTGATTACCGTGAAGATGTAACCATGACATTTCGTTAAATATTATTTGATAATAGTTTTAATGTGCCATCTTTAGCCAAGACATTTTGGTATTGCTGATCATGACAGATCTTCTCTATTTATAAAATTACCAAGATAAATGGCCATAGCTCATTGTACATTGTTCTTTTGAACGTGAACATTTGATATTTTCAAAAATAAATGTTGAATATTGGATTTCCATACAATCAATCATATATTTTAGCTATTAAAACAATTGGGTCTGGCATCACACCATTATTCAAATTGTCTTATTCTATCAGGTGCATTATTACTCATCATGCATTTTGAGTATTTTTGCATTTTTAAGTAATCAAAGATATATTTTGAACTAATTATTGGTAATGTTTACATGATACATTAAAAAAAGTGTGCGAGAAGCACATTTGGACAACCTGACCATTTATACGAAAGGATGGGAACTACACCTCCGTTATACAAACTTATTCTTAAACATGCATTTATGTGATTTGTTCTACCTTTACTCAAATTGGATTATCTGAATGAAAAATCTGAAAATAATCCTTGAAAAGTTATGTGTTTCCATCAAATCATTGCAATTCAAGCTCACATATTTTAGTTGGTACTGCCTCGAGCTTGTCGATAGGCACGTTCCCGATCTCATCCAGTAGCTATGCATGTAAGTTTATAGAATGGTTATGATGATACAATATATATTATCAATTTCTTTACGATTTGTTAATTATACCTGTTTGGATATCATTTTTTTAATAATGGAATTAATTTTGATCTTTACTTCGAAGAAGTTACATCCAATTATTATAAGATTTACGGGATTAATATTTATGAATTACCTATTTGGATACCATGCAAAGGTTATATATGTTCCAAGATAACATAGTATTTCTATTTCATAGAAAAAACATTGTGCATTATGGATCTTAAATTATTAGTATAGTTCTAAATAAATAATGGTTCAAACATATTGGAAATCTATTTTGTGGTTTGAGAGTTATAGCACTATTTTTTTTTGCCATTTAGTTTTTTTGCTTAAAAATAGAAAAGAAAAGTGATGATTTTTCTCTTTAATTGTTTTCTTGAAAATAGGAGAGAAAGGGGAGGGGATCGAAGTGGGATGCTGGTGCCGACTTCCCGTGTGTCCTGGTCCTCAGTGATTTTATTGGTCCGATTGTTCCCTTAAAAATAGGAGATAAATGGGAGATTTTTTCTTTATAACTATTTGCTTAAAAATAGGAGATAAACTAAAGGAGAGGGGAGGTGGGAGCACCGTGCGTGAGGGGTGTTGGGAGAGGAGATTTGCGCCACGTGGCAGGTCATGAGTGGTTATAAGATTACATGTGGCATTCTAGAGCGTTTATAGGATGTTTAATGGACTTTTATTATATAATAGATAGAAGATAGATATATGGAGCATTAAATATAGATTGAAAAAACTAATTACATAGTTGGCATGAAAATCGCGAGATGAATCTTTTGAGCCTAATTAGTTCATGATTAGCCAATGTCGAATTAATTAGGCTTAATAAATTTGTCTCGTGGTTTCTAGGCGAGTTATGAAATTAGTTTTTTCATTCGTGTCCGAAAACCCCTTTCGACATCCGGTTAAACGTCCAATTTGACACCAAAAATTTCTTTTCGCGAACTAAACAGAGCAATTGTCACTATTAACGAACGAAGTCATAATGCTTATATATGTTTAACAAACAACACACTTTAATAATACAATATATTTTAAGTGTTTATAGCTTTTCTTGAAAAACAAAGTGAGTAGCCAAAGTAGAAATATGAAAAATGTTCGATGACAATTATTTGGAAATAGACGAAGTGGCAATTATGCAGTGAAACGATGTCCTGAACAGAACACTAACACAAAAATCAATAATATACGAAGGCAGGAGCATGCACCAGCAATCACTATTAGGAGACGAGGAACAGTAGTCAGTAGACAAAGTAAAAAAAGAGAGCATTAATCAAGGCCCTATTTGAAATTAATGGTGAAAAAAGTTCTAATAATTCTACTCCGTACTCGACACAGAAAATATACCATTTTATCTGAAATCATGCATTTCAAATTGCTGAGAAGTTTTAACCAATACCCCTTGATCGCGGCAAACTTGAACTAATGAAGCAAAGTTTAGTTCCATTCTCAGGGAAGCTTTAAATCACTGCCACTTCAGTTACTCCTCCATTCCCATGGAAGCTTTAAATCACTGCCATTTCAATTACTAGAGTATGTAAGACTTAAGTGTTTTCTTCTTTTGTTCTTTGTGTGGGTTTTTGTTGTTCGTTTTCCCTAATTAACCGTGAGTATGTGAGGTTTTTAGGCCCGGTTTTGCCTTAAAAACTGGGTCAAGTCTTTTCTGTTTTAATGAAAACGGGCACTCCCTGTCCTTTTCCGAAGGTTTACCTTAAAAAAAAAAGACTTATCAAAATCTACCAATCAATTAGAGCATCTACAATGTGTGAAAAAATTAGACCATACATGCAAAAAAACGAACTTAGCACATTGTATGGTTCGATGCTAATACGTCAGACTAGAAATCACATTCTATCCGAAGATGGAAGTGTCATAACTAAAAAATAATTCATGCGCTGATGTAAGAGAGAGAAAAGTGCAAACATGCTGCTTTATGGTTTTACTTCACCTCAATTGATACCACATTAGAGTAACTGAAGCATAGATGTATGCAAATTGTGAACTCCATTAAGAGAACCGAACACTGAAGATGCTCTTAGTGTTAATAGACATTGGCAGTAGACAACAAGCAGTGGCATGAAGTACAGGAAAAGCAACTGATATTTCCTGCATGCCCAAGAAGATTCATCTTCTTCCGGGATATATCCAGTTATTATAACGAAACGGGAAGCAGAAATAATTCAGAGACCATCCAATTAAGCACGCGTCGTTTCGTCCAGATTCTCGTACCGGCGGCAAAAGCTCGCTGTGGGCAGCTTTTTAGCTAATCTCGCCAAGATTTTGTTTGTAATTAATCCGTTTCAAAAAGCAGTTTTTGGTGTACAGTTTCTCTGCCCAGAGACTGACAATTAATCGTATCAAATTGTAAAGGTCACAAACTAAGCTAGATATCTATTTAATGACAGGCAAATCAAAGAAAACAAATCTATAGGGTTGTTGTCTTGTTTACATTCCTTTGAATTTAAGCCAAAATTAAGGCAGCATCAATGAGCGTGTTTGTGTGTTGCTTCCTTCATGGCTCGTCTAATCTCCTTGCAGTTGTAACCTAACTATCGGCAAAACGGACTTGTCCTACGTGCAGTTGCCGAGGATTCAGTGCATTCAACACTGGCAAGGTCAAAACATTCTAGGCATGCTAAAACTAGCCAAGGAAATTATAAGCTAAAACAGTGGAAGTACTATATTTTTTTAGATAATGACTGGAAGTACTATATAGCTCTTTAATTTGATGTCTAGCTCTCTCTAGGCGCCAGTTAATCCTTTGGCGATACGGTGGACAGTACTTTCATTAATTAGTTGTCTGTCATGCATACCCATTTTTAGAACTTGAGATAACTAGCGATAACTAGCTAGGCAGGGCTTAATTACCTCTCGTACGTTTGCCAATTGGCAACATGTGTCAGCTCCCATTGTCACGTAAGCTAATAACCAAGGGAAGATAGAGTGCGATTCACGAACGCGGCGAATAGGCAAAGGACCCATGTACGTGCTGCACCGTATATATGTACCCCCCGCGGTTCCAATTACCTATCACCTGACACTGTTCACTAAGTTTTGCCTACTCATCAGTTTTAAAAAGTATGTAAACATGCATTGCCGTCCATCGTAGTCTAACCTTTTGCAGATTATCAGTGGTCAAAATTACAACAGTGCTGGTCAATGCTAACAAATATTTGTGAACACATGGCTGTACCTTTGAAGTTCATATTAGTCCGAGCACGGGTGCTCATATTTGTGACTAACTAATCTCTGAATGATTTGCGACTAGCTAATCTCTGAATGATAGGTGATGTATTCACAGTGAGACGGCTGTGTCTGTGTCTCTAGAAAACCTATGTCTTTAGTGTGTTTTTCTTTTAAAAAAAATTGTGAGCAAGGAGTACATGGTGTAGTAGGGTACAACTGCACATGTTCAGCCACTCAGGTAAGGCAGCACTACCTTTGCAAGGCCAAGTTGCAATTTTGAAAATAAACAAGGCAGAAAAATATAGTTGTCACTCTTTCATGGAACAGAGGATGTCCGGGGACCTGGCGGGGGCGGCGGTGGGTTTCGACCTAGATCCGGTGGTGGGGTGGCTAGCTGGGCAGACGGCGGTGTAGGCAGCAGGGCATCCGACGTGGGCATCGGGGCGTGGACGTGCTGGCGGCGCGTGGAGCAGTTCTCAGCGGCGTTGGTGTGGGCGACGGCACGCGGTCCTTGTCAGCGTCGCGGCCCACCGGGCTCCGTGGACGGTGCGCCCGGATCTATCTGTCGGCGGCTGTGCAACGGCGCCGCGACCTCACCGTGACGTGCTAGCCAGGTGTGGCTGGATCTGGCGTCTGCGCGCCAGATCTGGTCAGAGACGATGCTGCCAGCCGTGGCAGTCATCGGCATTGGCTGTCGGTGTGGGCGAGGCCTACTGGCTTTTCGCGTGTGCGTGCCGACGCGGCTGGGACAGGTCAGCGCTGGGGTCTTGAGGCCAGCGACGGCTAGGCGGCGCTGCTGACCGGTGTGGTTGTGGGTGGTCCCAGTGGCGCCGGCTCGTGCGGCAGTGTCTCTGTGTGCAGGAGTGGTGTCAGTGGCGGTTTCACCCCTTTTACCTTCTGCTTCTCACCTTCCCCCTCCAAGATCCTCCCTTCTTCGGCCAGATTGGTTCTGGTCATGAGGAGCTCCGGCGTTTGGTTTAGTGTTGGTAGTGTGTCTTTAGGGATAGTGGCCGGCCTGATTGGAGGTGGTGACCTAGGCTAGGTTGTTGGCTGGTTGGCGTGACGATCGGCTAACGATCCTTGCAAAGACTTGATTGCGTGGGGTTGGGATTAACAGGCGAAAGCCCTACCGGTCATGGCCGATTGACAACTGCGACATCTTTGGGCGTTGTTTTTCTTGTTGGAGGCATTGTTATGTTGTCCCAGCCCTATAATGATTCTCAGGTAAAAACCTTGTTCCAGTTTCTGGACAGGCGGTGGCGGCATTTCACGTCATGTCCCTATTAGGGGCGCCACTTTGGAGAACTTGTTTGTGCGAGCATTGATGAACTTGCACGTCGACGCCAATGCTCCTAGCTCTAGGTTCAACGAGGTCTCTATCTTCTTGGTCCACTTCTTACTTCCGGTGAAGACCTTTCCTTGGTTTATTTTTGCTAGGTGATGTCAGAGCTGCTTCGTTGTTTGGGAGTGCGACAAAGCCTGGCAACAATGGCATTGTGTAATCTCTTTCTAGGTGGGTTGGTATTTGCCTGGTGTTTGAAGTGGCACTTCGATGACTTAGGCCGAGGTCTTCCGTGGGATGTTCGCGCTACTTGCTTGCTTTGGCGATGTCTTTAGCTCCACTGTTGCTTCTGATGTGAAGTTGAAGCTGCTATGTCGTTTTGACGACAAGCTCGGCAACGATCACACTTCCTTTGCAACGCTGGAGTTTTTATGTTGCTGTTGCAGCAAGTTTGGCAATGATATTAGGTTGGACTCCGTTGGGGTCCTAATTACAGGTGAGTTTTAGCCGGTTTTTCTTTATAGTTTTCAGGACTATAAATTGGGTCAATTCTCTTCTTCTTAATATAAAACTAGAAACGAAGTTTCTCCTCGGTTTAAAAAAAACTATTTCATGGAATTACAGAAATCAACAACTAGTGTGTGCTGCAACGTCTAGAGACAGCAAGGTCAGCCCCCTAAGACTAAGGGTATGTTTGTTTGAGCTTCTGGACAGCTTCTCAGTGTAAAAAGCCAGAAGCTCAAACAAACAGCTAACTTTTCTTGCAGCTTCTGTAAATCCAGAAGCTCAGAAAAGCTGAGTTTGTACAGGAAGCTAGAAAGCTTAATTTTATGAGCTTTTCGTGGCTTTTTGAACCCATAAAGCAAAACACATCTTCTAAAGCTATAATTGGCTTTTCATAACGAAAAGTCTGCAGCAGCTTTTCAGAAAAGCTCCAAAAGCTACGGCTCAAATAAACAAGCCCTAAAACATGAACCCAAGTGGTAGAGTACGGTGTATTTTTTGTTAAGACGAATTTGTTACGTACCTGAGAGAGTCATCGATATAGTGAGGTCAAATTGGATTTGTTTATGGGGCTATTCAAATTATTGCCATTTCCAACCATTCCAAATGTTGGCATTGCCAAAATTTTGGCAACTTACCGAATATTGGCGATTTCTAGGGCTTTTCACTCTCAAAACTTCTACCAAAATTTAGAAAGGTAGCAAACTAAACACCACCATCACCAACTTATTAAATTTTGGCATTACTAAAATTTGAAAAGATTTTTTTTGGCAACAAAGTGAACAAGCCTTATGTTATTTGTCAACTTGGCACCTTCCATTATCTTTCGTTCTGTTAATTAGAGACGGCATACTGTTGCTACTAGCTGGACTCTTATTTTTCTTGCACTGGGAACCAGTAAACTTGCATTTGACTCTATTAAATAGAGATCAAATATACTATCATAGCTATCACCATTCATTCAGATGCAGATGACCTTAATATAAAACCAGCAAAGCTGGCTTCGATTTTCAAAAAAAAAAGATGCAGATGACCTCACTTCATTGGTTGATATATCCTACTTATCCTACACTATCTCTGCTTGCGAATGCATATCACTAAAGCACTATTCATCTATAAACTTTGACGGGTTGTCTCATTTGCAAAATTATATAAATGCTTAAATGGACGCCATGTAAATATTATTAATGCTCAAAGTTAAAACAAGAAAAGTCTATATTACCAGTAATTGCAAACGGAGGATCTAGCAGCAGTCAACATGCTAATTAATTGTTAGAACTGACTGCTATTGACTTCTATAATCTTAATACAGCATTAGAAAAAAGCAACATTCAAGGGAAGCGCCATTTTCATACTGATTTATGATTACCCTTTCGTGACAAGCGACAACTGGAGAGCAATGTGTAATACTGTATGTCAGATCCTGACTGCTGCGAAATTGATTAATGTAACAAAGAACTCTTAATTCACATGTTGTATTTAATTTGGTCAGCTTATATTTGTGATAGATATGTCTTGTTCAAAATCAAAAGTAAACGGCAGTATTGATAACATTAACTACTATATCCGTCTCAAAATATAAAGACTTATGCCCTTTTTTCAAGAGATTAAGGTTGAGATAAGGAATAATTGTGATTGATCGAGAGAAGAATGTAGATAAAAAATTAAATAAGAAATGATTGTGATTGGTGGGGATGGGTAGGTGGATATAAAGGTAGTTGCATTTTAAGACAAATTTGGATTACTCAGGTAGTAATATTTTGAGATGAAGAAAATAGTTGCAAATTGTTAGAACGTTAGGAGGTTTTCAGATGGGATAGAAGATACTCCAGTTAGCACTCCTCTTGGGAAGTGTCGAAGTGAACAGGTCAGGAATCAGATCCAGAAAACAGGCAGAATTGATAATAGTAACGACTAATTGGTTTAGCAATTTGGCTTCTTTATTTGAAAAGAACACTTGTTGACTAACTAATTTGATTGCAAAAACCTTATTTGAAAAACTAAGTTGTTGTGAAATTTGCAAACTGTGCCAATTTCAGCCCCTAGCCCATTTCATAATGGTTCTGGCTCTGGCAATATGTTCTTTTTTTACTAAACTTATGCACCAAAAAATAATATACAAAGCCATATTTATGGACACTAAAATCTAAATATAGGTAGATTAGATGGAGTCATGCACGACTCCACCATATATTACAATCAATCAGCGGATGAACGAAACCGACTGCCGCTAGCTAGTGAAGCAATTAAGTAATTAATAATATAACAAGTCCATTTGACCTTCGAACTTGCGAAATGTTAAAATTCTCATCCTAACTATAGAGCCGTTTATTTTTCAACAGTTAAAAAAGAGAGATAACAAAGTGAAACGTTATTTGGGAGTAAAGTGAACTATTTTTAATAGTTTAGGGGCAAAATGATAAGAAAATAGTTTAGGTGGCAACAAAATAATTCGACAGAGAGAAATGGACCACCCTTCTCGATTCTTAATGCTGCGTGTGGGCTTTATTGCAGACTAATGTCTGGCTGTTCAGCGTACGGTATGGGCGTCAGTTTCGAATAAGAAGAAGCTTTCGGCCTAATTTCGGCCTGTTTAAACGTTTGCTGTGGGGCTAATTTTAGTCTACTATATTAAATTAATTTTAGTCCTAATTTCAGCTGATAAGAATCTGCAAAGGGACCAAACTATATAATACATGATTCCAAGAGAGCTTGCTGAGAAAGTAAATTAATATACATACATCGTATTAGATAACTCATGAAATTACCAAAATTTCATCCTAACACCATAAAACTGAGCGAGACCAGCAACCATGCATAGAATGAAGGAGTATACTAACAAAATCATGAACGCAGTGAGGGAAGAGGCAGAAAGTGTGTCAACTGAGAGATTTACTACACCAGTTAGGATATTTGCCTGCAAGAGAAAGTTCAATGTCACTCCCTTCATACAGGCTACCAAAAGGTCAAAAACAAGTCTAAAACATACTAGAATTTCAAATTGAGGTTCTATTAGTTTAAAATTTCTGTTTTGGGAAAAAAAATCTAAAAAGGTTATCAGATCATCTTACCAGAAGGAATGAACCGAGCATATTTTGATTGAACGCATCTTCAAGAACCAGGTTCTTTTCATAGGAGATAAACCCCGCTAGTGTGAGAACAGACATAACCTGTTGAAATATAGTCAGCACCATCAGGGAAACCTGAAGGGAATATCTAGCAGGGTTATGTCCAGTAATGATACAAACCATAAAAATCTAACAGGCTTAAGTGACAACGAAACTATGCAGTTTTCAAATTTATGAAACTTTGCCAATCTTTCATGGTTCTGGTGATATGTAAATGTTGGTCCCCAATCATCAAAGAATGAAACCAGCTAGTGACACAATAAAAAACAATGGACTGAACAGAATTTTTGAACAATGTTGTACACATTAAATTTAGTTATAATTAGTAGTTGTGTTCTCATGTGATAATACAAAAGCATGCAGATAAAATAGGATTATGCATACATTTCTTTTTTTGTTCATAATGACACTGGCCATTATAGGTTAACTTCGATGTAACCATTGCTGAACATAACTAGCTCATGAAATGCTGAAGAAAAGCAAATATGGTAATATGGATACTTAAATCTGGCAATCTATGAATATTGTAATAAAAGAGACTAAAGGGACAATACCTGAAAGTTCTGTCCAAAAACAAGCATGACATAAGCAAAGTTGCACTGCAAAATCAAATGCGCAATCTTTTAATACAAGACACAAATTAAGTTGGTGTTACTTGTCCTATCTACTAAAGAACTGAGTACACAAAAACTAAATTGATAACAATGTTTTTTTTTCTCTTTCACTTCACAAAAGGGACCACATTTGCACATAGTTTTAGATGCTTTGAGGATCAATGTATGATTGTAATCTAAGGGGAACAAACAGACAAATTAATCTTCATTTAGCAACTTCAGATTGAAGAGTATGGCTATATTTGAAGTTCAAGCCTTCAAAAATTATTTTCTTAAAATCATGAGAAATGCTACCTTGTCTGCACTCATTATAACATTTTCCTACAGTTTTCAGGAAAATAACTATTCACATATGTGCTCATTTACAACAAATCACATTCATGATTGGCCCCAGCAAGGTACATGATAATTCAAATCAATACTTTCCTCCAAAAACAATAACAATTATCCACTTGTTTGATGAGGCAAACAAACTTTTGGCAAGAGCCTTAAATAACCATATGTTATATTACATCTAGTTGGTGCTACCAAATTTTAGAATTCAGAATGCTCCTCAACTAGCATAATTAAAAATAATTCAGAGCATAAACTTTTACTACCACTAAAAAGCAGAGCTCCTAAAGTCTGCTCCATATGCTATAAACTACCATTATTGAACACATAACTATCATTAACTACTTATATTTGTTGATTTAATGCCATTCTAGAAACTAAAAAATATGCAGTCAATTAATATCCTACCATTCGTCGAGAAACTCTTTCGACATAGCTGTCAAGAATGACTGCTAAAATCCTGTAACATGGCATGGGATGAAATGTTAACAATGAGAAAAAAAAATATAACTGGATATAATGCATGGAAATTTTGTTTCTTACCAAAAAGATGCAGCAAGAACCCAAACTTTTACTACTTGAGTGCTCCTACACTTGCCTTTTGAACTATTGTCAAAGAATAGATTGTAACCCAAGGAAACACCAATCAGGTACATACCCCAGTATCCTGTTAAAAGAGGTGAATTGCTCAGATCGAATTACATTGTCACAAAAAAAAAATTCAAATACAATTAGGTGCATGAAAATCTATGACGTTTGGGTAAAAAGGACCAAAAAACCACATGCAGTCAGCATGTTAAAATTCAGCAGAGCGATACAAAAGTTGTATATAATAAGCATGGATATTAAAAAAGAAACAAGTAAACAAGCAAAAAAAAGGTTAGCTAGATATACTGTGAATACATCTTGATGGTGCCTGAAGTATCTGCCAACAAGTTGCAAACTTGCAGGCTGATCTTAAGCAAAGAAATAACAGAAAAGTAATGCATACATCAAAATATTTTGTGAAAAACGGCATTGGAGAATTTCGTAAATAGTATTAGAGGCTTAGAGCATACTCAAGTTCATGTAGTAGTATAATTGTTCCATTTAAGTGGTATCTTGATGTGAGAGTACATGTTCCTGGGAATATGAAAGAGGCTTTGATGCACGAGTATACTTACCAAATATGCTATAAACACCTTCCTTATTCTGACTGATGATACTAGCATTTCTTTCATTAGAAATGAGATACTCATTCAACCCAAAAGAGAGCCAAGTTTGGTATCCTGAAAACAAATGAAGTAGATCAGACTTTTGAAAAGGAGTTGTAGCACACTTGAAAACAAACCGTTGAAATGAATCTTTAGTACCTGCAAGGACAAGCAGGCCAACTAATCCACAATATTTAGGATGAATCCTGATAATGGATGTAAGGATAGCAATTGCTGCTAGGGTGAAAAAGAAGTTCCAGTGCACTCCATATTCTCCTGTATGAACCTAGAAGATAACAAATAGAAGATGCATCTTTATGAGGACAGCAGTACAATATGGAACTTTCAGCTATATTACTTTTACCGTGTCTTAAAAATAAGTCATTAGCTACACAAGTATAGGATAAATATGCTCTAGAAATCAGTACATCTTATTTGGTGCTGTACAAATACAATTTCTAAAATTAGTCAACAAGATAAAATAAGCATGTGACATTTGAAAATATTGGATAAGGAAAGAAAAAGATTGAGAATTACATAACTTACAAAGTAAAGTTAATGTCAATGCATATGGCAACTTTTGGTGGATGCATAATTTAGGTAACTGGCATAGTTAAGAAAAAATACCTGATAATCAACACCTGTTGTCGATATGAGACGAGCAAAACCAAGAAATATTAGAGGGCTTGTAGACATCAGTGCTTTATTCCAGCTCCTAAGGACACATATGAAGTTGCATTGTAAGACACATCATACTGGAGCGGTAGATTAGTGTGTAATGTCTATTTGCAGACCTCTCAATCAGAAACTACTCTAAATATCCAGAGAAAATTCAAAATTTCAAATATTCGAACAATGATGTCTACCAAAGTCAGCAGAACAAGTATCTTTATATCATTTAAAACATGCGATTTATGTAACCATACTATTCTCCCCTTCTTCTTTTTATCTAAAGTACAAACAACGATCTCTAACCTGCCTAATAATTATTACCAAAGAAGTGTAATCTTCCGTAAGACATGGAATCTACAATATCACACTATATTTGTCCTTAATTTCAGAACTAAATATCAGTCTAATGGAAACCTAAAAAATAGATTTAGCCAAATGAGATCATACTGTACATGAGGACTTACATAGTGGTGATATTTCGTGCTTGTCTAGATACCAGTGCATTAGCCACTACAAAAGACCCTACTCCAAGATCCATCTGTTGGACAATAAGGCAGGTATCTTAGTATGATTGTCATTGGATACAGAAGGAAACACAGGAACTTTTGAAGTTTAAAAAACAATGGAGACAAAAAATAATCCAAATTACAAAGCACACAGAATAGGCAACAAATTGGATGCAAAATTTGCAGTAGGTACCTAGTTTTGCATAAACAAGCTCATAATTCATTGAAATGTTTTGCGAGTTGCGACAGTAAAGAACTAAATGAAGAGAGAGAGAGAGAGAGAATGATGAAAGATGTAACTTACAATGCCACAACCATATGTTTCAGCCTTGGCATAACGCCTAGGGAAGATTTTGAAGTCCACCGCTAATATGCACAAGCATGTCACTAGAACCTTAAAAACATCCCATCACCATTAACTTCAAGTAGTTCTGTTGGATTTCTAGTACTGAGAATGATTAAATGAGTAATACTTTCACGTACCACTGATACTCTATATGATGATATATCTGCTCGGAGAAAAGGCAGCTGATCCAGGCCAGCACTGAGATGTGATTGACACCTTAGTGTACAAGAATGCATTATTTTCTGATCAGCATGGATTTTGTTGCTTGAATGAAACAGCATGGTGGACTTTAGAATTCCAACAGAAATTAGAGAGAATGTGACAAGACAAACAGGTGTAAGAACTAAGAAGTCGTATGTGGTACCTTTTAAGCACAGTGACAATAGATATCAGCATTACAAGACAAAGTGCACAAGTATAAGCCCATTTAGCTAAAACCTGTAACAAACCACAGATAATCAAAAGATTGCTATTTAACTTTATTTTCTGCTAAGAATGTTAAAGCTCATAATAACATTTGCAATAAGCCAATAAAATAATTGGTTTAAAGCTAATGCACCGTATTGCAATGTTTGGTTCTTTACATTGTTTTATGATTTCTACAGTCGAACCTGTACCATGCAATCTCGAACTCTTACAAAAGAATACTTACTGTGAAAATCAGGAGAACTGGCAATACAATAGTGAGGTAATCTATAGCCAGTGTAGAGAAGTAATTCACAGAACCTTTATGACCAGGAAGGGCATCATCATTTTTCTTCAACGAATTCCTTCTGCTATTATCTAAAAAAAACATTAAAAAACTAAATAAAAAGGAGACGCAATCACTTTCCAGATCTACTCTGCACATGGAGAATAAAAGATAAGAAGCATGTGTTTTTTTTCCCATAAATACAATAAAAGAAGATTGTATTATTAATCAATGATGTTAAAAATTGAAAAATCCATCAACATGGCATCAGATTGGGAAAGAAAATTAAAAGTGGAGTAGAGCATGGCAAAATTTCACATAGTCGAGGTAAAATTTCTTTCACAGGGGACCATGATGAGACACAGTGTGCAGAGAATACACAATAATTTCAACTTGTCAACTTGATGGTTGAAACTTGCAATGGCATATCTGATCCAAACAATGTAATCTGATCGTCCAATTAATCGCGATTAATCGTCCTGATCGGTCCCTGAACTCCGATCAGGTGCACCTAAGTCGATCAGCCGATCAAACATCTGATCGTCCGATTAATCGTCGATTAATCGCGATTAATCGTCCGATTAGGGTAGAAAACGATCAGATATTTGCCTCATGCTTCAGAAAAAAACTATGTTTGATGCTTTACAAATCAAAACTCACGATTAAGTGACCATCTGATCATCTATATTTGCTTGATGCTTGATTTATACTACATAGTATAGAGATTATAGTATATAGTATAATATATATGGGCCCTGGACTACTGCTGATACAGGATCGATCAGACTCGATTAATCGTCCTGATCAACGATTAATCGCCCTGATCGTCCTGATCGGTGCCTAGGCGATCAAGGCTGATCGACCGATCAGACAACATTGGATCCAAATGCTAAATATGAAGAAATGCAGCATGCTGGTAGTCTCATATCCCACTTTTTAGTGATACCACAAGCTCAGCCGTCTATTTCCTATACAATCTATCAACTAAACATTGCACTAAAAGTTTAAATAGACCAAAAATCCACAAAAATTGCAATGAACTGACCTCCGTAGCTCCACTTCCTTAAAACGACCACAGCCTGCACGCCAAAAAAGAAAAAAACAGAGGTCAAATCACAGCTCTCTACAGGGGGCATACCTCAGTGGGGTAATTAAATCAACTCAACTCACCGGCACTATGGTGGAGAGCGCCGCGATCTCCAGCAGGGAAGACCCCGTCAAGTTGCTGACGAACCTGCACGAGGAAGAGGGGAAGAACGCTTCTCAGAGCCGTACCAGCGAGAGGTAACGGGGTTTGGGAGGGAGAGACCAAAGGTTCAGGAGGGTTTTGGGGACTCACTGCTCCTTGAGGAGCTTGTGCGTGTTGACGACGGGCTCGTCGAGGAGGCGGCCCTCCATTTCTCGACGGGAGGGGAGGGGGCGATGGCAGCCGCCGGCGGCGAGGCGGCGACCGGGAGCGGAGGAGAGGGGATCGGCGCAAGGGTAGGCGCCTAGGCGGGGATCTGAAGAGAGGGGGCGCGCGCGTGGGCGGAAGAGACGAGAGAAACCAAAGAACGCGAGGTGTGACCGTGTGAGACGGTGTGCGGCGGCATGGACCAGGCGAGAAATTTCACCCTATGCGGCTATATGCCACCGTATACGCGAATACGCAAATTTGCCATCAATTCGTGCAAATTTTCATAATTTATCGTGATTTGTCATCAAATTCGCTCACTTTTAAAAAAATGGAAAAAACATTAGTTTTGCGCCATTCTATTTGTCTAACATGAAATTCTATCAACACGTCATTCTCTTGTGGATGAGGAGACATGCTGAAGACATATCATGACAAGGAAAATGAATGGAGGAAAAAAAATGGGAAGGAAAAAGAGTGGAGTGTGGATGTTCGATTTTTCTAATTACATCGTTTGAATATGATTTTTTTTTAAGATTAAACCCAACTAATGCCGAGAGGCAAGCTGATGTGCTATATGGACTAGCGCCTAGTGATGGAAGGAGGACACAAGCTCACTGACTTGGCACGAACACGCTAGAAAGAAAGCGCGATCGAACAAAGATTGGAATAAATAAAAGTAGCTACTCTAATGGCTCGGTTTGCTCATTTTAACAAGCTCAAACCTTTAAAAAGAATTTAGCCAGATGTCTATTGAATATGGACGGCATTAGACAGTGATGGTTTAGTGGTTGACTCATCGGTACCAAAGGTGGTAAGTGCTAGAGAAAACGTCAACAACAGAAGTCACACCATAAGGGAAAGCTAGTGATGGGCAATCCAACTGTTTTAAGTTATATTATAAGTTTTGAATGTTTGAAGGAACGTTGGTCTAAACCAATTATTTGGGTTAGAAGTTTTGATTGTAAAGGAATGTTCGTCTAAACCAACTACTATCTTTGTCTTAAAATATAACTTATTTTTTTTTACAGATAGGACATTTCCCGGGACAACGAATCCAAACAACAACAAAACAACTATATTTTAGGATGTAGTAAATTTGTGATTTGGTTGAAGTATGCTTTCGGGTTTTTTTTTCTATGAACATGGTTATAAATCATGAGTGAAGAGAGTTTTCCTTTAAAGAAACACACACACATTCTAAAATTGTATTGGTGAAAGGGGACATATTTGCATACATAATAATAAGTTACTCCATGCATAGAGCCATGGTTAAATAAAATTTGTGGATTGAAATGAAAACCTTCCTAGTTAAATTCATGAAAACATATGTAAAAGAATTTGTCGACAAGGTGGATAGGACAATTCCAACTGTCTATGTTCAAAGAACACTTCCCCGGATGCTAATTTGGCAGAAATAGCTTACGCCACCTACACTCCATGAAAATTAAAAACAAAGTAAGAAAAGAACTTAAATATAAGTTCAAAAACACTTTGTCAAGAATGGGATTCGAACCCATGCCCTTTCGGACCAGTACCTGAAACTGGCGCCTTAGACCAACTCGGCCATCTTGACAGATGTAAACATTATTATCAACATAAGGATATAGTTTTGCAAGACAGAAAGCCTAGTTTTCTTCATGCTTCACAACTGCGTAATAATACGAGGAACGGATCTGAAACATATCAGGACCATATGAGCCAAAGCTAGGCTATTTCATGATCAAATAAATAGAATACGAACATAACAAAGGTCTTCTACAAAGCGCTTCTGTACATACACACACGATGCTATCCTTCATGGCTTCATGGCTCCTCCCAGGCTCTCACCTAGCTCTCAACAAGAAGCAAGAATACAAAGAATTGAACTTGTACATTATGGTACACATAACAACATCTATTCCTGTCGCGTATATATATGATTCCTCTGCACAAATGTCAGCGTCAGCTGATGCGTGTAATTATGTATCGACCTTTCTCTAAGTCGTATATGATTTTCGTCTTGGGCTTCCTCCATCTTGCCAACCAAAGTGCTCCACCTACAAGAAACACTCCCAGCAGCACAGCAAGCAATGATCTACTCTTGTGGGCTGATCTACGAGCACCACGTGGCTCTACAATTGCACCTTTTATGTTTGAAATGAAAGCTCCCAGGGCCCATTCAATCTGAGTGTCGCCAACCTGATTTGAATACTCAATCCTGCCAATATAAAAACATTTAAAAGTAGGTAAGCACATAAGACTGCTGGATAGTGCATTCCACTGAGGAAGATTGATATGCCCTAACCTCTGGTCATCCAGCGGTACACCAAGACTGTCGTGCAGTAGAGATACAATATATGCTGACGAGAAGCAATAACGTGAAAAATCACCATCTGACTGATTAGGATACTTTTGCCTTAAAGTAGATAAGTCCTTGTTGCATAATTGCTTTCCAGCAAGCACAAAATCAGATAGTGATGAAGATTGCTTCAGTCCAAAGAACTGGAACAGTTATATAAGTTAGAGGTGTCCTAAGAAATGGAAAACATGTACAAGGAAAATGAGGAAGATGAAGAATAGAAAACCTTTGATGTAAAATAGAAATTTTCAGTTGCTAAGAAATGTCCTCGAAGCTCAGGTACAAAATTCGGTCCAAGTTGGCATTGTTGATACCGGCACTCTTCTGCATTTAGAACATAAAATTACAGAAGATAAAAGTGGTACTAAACTCATAATACATCATGTTAAATTAAGCTTCTTCAGTAAGAACAAAGAAAAAAGATTCTTCAAAAAACATTCAAGCTACAGAAGATATTACTCTATAAAAGAACCTTGATCTTTATTGATGTAAAAAGTTGAAGGATAGCCTTTTTTTATTCACTCTAACCATTATAATCTGCTGCTTTTCAATTTTCATGTTATCGTTAATTTTTTAGCTAATGATCACATTGACAACTTTTCTTCTGCTAATTTTCATGGTATTCTTAGCACAAAAACAGTGAAAGTAAAAGAAGAAATCTGTTTGCAACTAGCATAAGCTTTCAGGTATTAAGAAAAAAGAGAGGAGAAATTCATTTCCTACCGTTTCCTTTTTTCAGCAGCGCCAAAGAAGAAGATCTGCACTTTGTAAAGTCTCCGTCCCCACTATCAACAAATTGATCCTCTAATTTTGATCTTGAAATACTGCTTGATGTTGATATTACTTCTTTGATGCGAGAATATCCTTTAGGAGCACATGGATCAACAAGTGTACCATTTTTGGAGGAGTCTGCAACCGCATTAGTCATAATAAGACACTGCTCTGAACTTTAGTACTGCCAAGTTTCTATACAAGCTAATTAATGGAACTAAAATAGAACTTTTTTTGTCCACACTGGTTTCATTCACAGCATATATAATAACAATATACTAATGATGAGCACAAGGTCATAGCAGGTCTGACATTCCACCCAGCATTCATCAAACTTAAAATATGATAGATGTTGCTTTGAACTACAATCTTGATTCTTGAAATATTTGTGTCACCGTAGCACATCAGAAATAAAATAGCTATGGTACTAATTATTGACACTCTATTGGCTATGTAACAGCAGGACATCATATTTGGTTGTTATATTCCCATTTCTAGGAGCAGTGTTCCCTTGTCAACCAGATAGAATTCCCTAGCTACCATCGCAAAGGATGCCAGATGTCTAGATTTTCTTGCTATCCTTATATCAAAAGAATACCTCTTGACCTCAGTATTTCATGAAAGGATTCGTGTGCTGCATTCTGCAAAAGGAAATGATTGAATCATATGGTCAGCATATCATATTACACAATTATCCATAGTGGAGGGTTCAATGGATACAACGAGCTCACTTGTCCAAAGTTTAGAAAGCTGTTGCTATAGAGAGTGTATGTTGTTTCACCAAAAGTAAAATTTCTTGACAGTTCCGAAGGAAGTAATTCATCAGAAACAAATGTCAGCTGAAACAATAAGCGGCAATCAGATTCGCAGAAGATCCTTTTATATATAAAAATATAAACAGACCATAAGCGACTTGTTAACATTGTTATTCAAAAGTGGAGTTTGGTTCTAGATAACACCATATCAGATAAGTTAAGTCTTTTCAGATTAAATAACATATTAGCTTTATTGGTACTATCTTATTAGCATGGATTGTGGTTTAAAAAAGACCAATGACTCAAAATCAAAGGGAAGGAAAGGCATCATCTGTCTTTATCAGAGAACCTGTGCTGAGGCGCCGCCAAGTTCAATTATTCCAATGGTTTTGTGTGGATCTCCTCCAAGAGTGCCAAGAGCATAGTTTGCCGCAACCCAAGCATAGATGCCCTCATCAGAGCCTGTAAGAAATGAAACAAATGAAATTGAGCACCAACAACATTTCAGCTAATGACACAAAAGCCATCCATAGCCACCATCTAATAGAATTTTCCTTTACTGATTCACTACCCAAATTACTATATATATATCGATGCTTCCCTTTTGAATAGTTGATTCAGTTTGTTGATGTCTCTCACTAAACCAAAACAACAATCAAATTAAGGCCAAAGAAATATTTCTCAGAAGCACTACACCTCAACAGCAGTTATACGAAAACCTACAGAGGAAACAATGTTAATATCCACAGTCCACTACATATTTATTTCAGAAGTTCATTTCTGGAATCACCAGAGCATACCCATCACGACAGTGACTGAATAACAATTGCCACTGTCTCAGAATGCCACCTTAGCATTTCCATGGAATATATGTTAGATTCACCCACCAGATTCAAATGCTAACATCTCACTTAAATCGAATTTCGCAGCCCCATTCTATAAAGCATCTGCAATCACTTAAAGCAGTACAGACTGGGAAGAAGAAACCGACACTACCTGGGATCACCTCGGCCCACGAATCCTCGAACCGGAACCCCGAAGCCCTAAGCACGTCCCTGCAGGACGACAGGATGGCCTCCTGGACGCGCCACTCCTGCAGCCGCAGCCCGGCGGTGGCCATGAGCCTCACCTCCGTCGCCGCGGCGCTCCCCGCGCCCCCGACCTTCTCCATCGCGAAATCCACCAGCGGCCGCAGCGATTCCCCTGCTCGGGCGGGCTCACCGGCGAACGAGGAGAGCCCGGGGGAGACGCGCATCACGGCGGAGCGCGCCAGATCCGGCCTCCCGTCGGCGCCCGTGGCGAAGACGTGGGCCCGGGTGCCGGTGCTCCCCGCGTCGATGATGACCGCGAAGCGCGGGGAGGGGGCGCGGTGGTGCGGCCGTGGCGGCGGGAAGAAGAGGTGGACGAAGGCGGAGACGAGGAGGGCGAGGAAGGCGGTGCCGAGGCAGACGCCGCAGAGGCTGCAGCGGCGGCGGCGGGGGCGAGGGGAAGGGGGTTTTGTGAGGTCGTTCATGGCGGGGACACGGCCGGGGCGCACCCGGCCGGCACCGGCACCGCCGCCCCTTGACTCGTCGGCGGCGAGGGAGACGGCGACGACGACGAGCTTTATTTGTTTTTATTTTTTAGTGGATTTTAAATTGCTAGGGAAGGGCGTTTTAATAGTTACAGGTTGGCACCTGGACGGTGGAGGCGCCATCTAACTAGACTCCAACCGAAAACGCAAACCTAACCTGGAAATTGGAATACATGGAATCCGTCATAAATTATTTATAACTGTTTCTTAGTTTTTAGGAGGACGTCACTAGATAGCGCATAGTAGACAGTTCGTCTAAACCAGCGATCTCGCCACCGTCGCCATCGACTCTACCTCCACCTTGCCACCATACAGTCGTCGTCTATGTGTTATCGTCGCGCCACTCTCTACCTTATCTCCAACCACTGTGCACTGCCATCCGCCTCCTCCCGCCATCCCTCTCGCTCTCCTTTCCCACCCCTAATGGCGGTGGCTCGTGTTGCCACAGTCATCATCAACGCCAGTCGCCCCATAGCCTACCCCGCCCACCATTTGCCTCCATCCGCGCAGCCCCAGCCCCAACGATACTATAGCCGCGCTTGTCGCCCCGTGTATCCTATGTCTACTACTGGTCTACCTGTCATACTAAGCCGCCAGTGAACCTCCTTTCCCCCTCCTCCCCTACCTCACCTTAACCATATATACATGGACGGGGTCCAATGTCGTCGTCATCGGTTATAGCAAACCGGCGAGTGGTATGATAGATTTTCTGCTTTCGGAACGTAGCACGAGGATTGTCCATTTTTTTCGTGAATTACGTATGTCCGAATTTCAAAGCACATTTTGCATGTAATGCATGTGCATCCGAATCTTAAAGCACATCCAACACTAATGAGCGTGAAGTATGTCTGAATCATAAATGACTTTCCCAAAATGTTTCCGCGAGACTAAAGGGTTGTTCGGACGAGCTAGCTGTCGTAGCGCAACGGTTGTGTTACCGCACCTGCAACAACCATTAGTAGCAGCTACAATCGCTACATAAATCAGTTAGAACTGTTTCTCAATTTTTGGGAGGATGGCACTAAATAGCGCATAGTACATAGTTCGTCTAAACCAGTAACCTCGCCATCGTCACTATCGACCCTACTCCGCCTTACCATCGTACAGTCGACTTCTATGTGTCATCACGACGTCACTCTCTACCTCCTCCTTCACCACTGTGCCCTGTCATCCACCCCCTCCCACCCTCCCCCTTCCTCTCCTTTCCCGCCTTGGCGGCAGTGGCTCGCGTCGCTAGAGTCGCCATCGACGCCAGTCGACCCCATATCCTACCCGCCCACCATCTGCCTCCATCCCCGCAGCTCCGGCGATACCACTGTAGCATTGCCGCCCCTTGTATCCTATGGCCACCGCCGGTCTACCTGTCATCCTCTAAGCTGCCAGCGAACCTCCTTTCCCCCTCCTCTCCTAACCCACCTCGAACCATATATATATTGGCATGGTTCGTTGTCACCGTCGCTAGTTACAGCAAAACTGCGAGTGGTATGATAGATTTTCTGCTTACAGAACGTAGCATGAGGATTGTCCATTCTTTCATTCTTTTCTTGATTTACGTATGTCCGAATTTTGAAGCACATTTTGCATGTAATGCACGTGCACCTGAATCTTAAAGCACACCCAACGCTAATAAGCGTGAGCTACATCCGAATCATAAAAGACTTTCCCAAAATATTTATGAGAGACTACAGGGCTGTTCAAACAAGCTAGCTACGGCATCGCAGCGGCTGTGCTTGCGCACCCGCAACAACCATTAGCAGCAGCTACAGTCGTACAGCCCACAATATGGCAGCAAGCAGCTGCTTCTTTCAGCTATAGTGTGTTGCGCTTGCAATCGAACTGCACAGCACAGCACAGACAAAACATTGCAAAAAAGTGCTTCGGAACACGTCTTATTTGGGTTCAAAGTATAAATAAACAATAAACAAACAACTGAATTCAACGATCAAATCTTTTGAGTTGCATGTTTATATCACTGCTATTGGAAATTTTGCAACAGAGTGAAGAAAGAGAACATCACTACAACTTCTATGCAAAAGAACAAATTAAAGAATCTGTTCATCTCAGTTTAATCTCAATCTAACAGACATTGGTGGCGGATCCACAGGTACTCGATTATATTGCTAAGCATGCATAGTTGGTTGTCCATCTAGAGCCTGAGCTCCAAGTCCAATTCTTTCCCTGCGCCGCCGCCGGCGGCGGCGGCAGCCTCGTCGTCTTCAGAGTCGTCGACGAGGTTCACAAAAGGAATAACAGTCACCGATGTCCTCGTCTCAGTCGCTCCGCCACCGTGCGTTTGCGGCTGCAGCTGCAGCCGACGGCGGTGAAAATCCTCCAGCTGCTGCTTGTAAAACTCCTGCATATATCAGTATAATACTGTCAAATTATATATTTGTATTGGCATCTAATTAACTAGCGAAAATATTATCGGCAAATATATTGCACGGCTAGACAGTTCATTTCGATGTAAAACTGCAGATATATATGTACCTCAGATGCGTTCAGAACGCGCTTGTTGTCAACCTGATTGATCTGAAGTGGTAATAAAGATTGGCTGCTGCTTGGTGCAAGGAACCTGCTGATACAATCAACACGAAGAACCAAGCAAATTCAGTAATCAGGAGAGAATACAATATTAGATTACGACGAGTGCGAAACAAGATTTGTCCTGTGAGACTTTGTCAGTATATCAAGCAAAAGCACGTGCCTGGCCAAGGTGTCATTAGCAGCGTGCTGCTGATTCAGCATCTGCTGCTGTGGCGGTATCGATGAGCCGTAATACGGAGTGAAACGATGATGGTCCCTCTGCTGCTGAAGCTGATGAACAGCTGATCCATTTCCAACCTGCAGCAAGCATATATAAATATCATCAGCATCTAGGGCATACTTAGCCTCCTCACGTAAGAAAAGAAAAACCCTGCCACACACTTACGTATTGTTGTTGTTGGCCGAAGCGCAAGCCGCCGCCGGCGACGTGAAACGACGGCGGTTGCGGCGGCAAATGCGCCGTCATAGCGGCCAACGCCGCCGACGACAAGGTCGGCAGCGACGGGGACGACGATGACGACGGCGGGATCATGAAGAGACCCTCCTGCGCCGCCGCCGACGCCGCCTCCATATGCAACCTGATCCTCTCCAGCTCCGCCACTCCCATCCCTCGCCGCGGCTCCCTCCTCACCAACCTCTCGCCGCCGCCGTATCCTCCTCCGCCTCCGCCGCCGCCGTCCGCCTTCCTCTTCCTCCCAGCAACGCCGATCACGATCCCTCCATCTCTCCTGCTGCCGCCGCCGCCGCCATCCATGGATCGCCACATGATCGAACACTACTGCGAGACCTAGCTCCCAATCACCAGCTAAATTCGATTCGACCGATTAATTCCGGCGCGTGCGTGCTTAAAAAGAGAAGAGGAGGATCGGGTCGAGGGCGGCGCGTCTGCTCGATCGGGAAACCGAGCTGTAGTGTATCTCGCAGCATTGCACGATCCGCATGCATTATTTTCGTCATTAACGTTGTCTCCCTGGTAACGAACGGGATCCCAAATCCGGGTGCATGGCCGAGACCGCAATGGATACTGCCCAAGATCTGCATGCGGGCTATCAAAGGAAAACGAGATCCCTGCCACGATCGCACGGCGAATTATTTTTCTCTGGGTTGGGTCTGGCATTCGATTAATTCCATTACTGTTCGTAATCTTCACTGGGTTGGCGTGTGATTATGTTCGTAATCTCTATCTCTGCGCGAGCTGCTCCTAATTAAGAGCGGATTCTTCAAGTAATTAGTTATCGATCGCATCACATAGATTTGGAGGCGTGTTTAATTTCGAGCTTCGATGGGTTGTGAAATTGCTGGCGCGTGGTCTGTTTTTGTTTCCTAAATAGGATAGATTTCAAACGGTTTTGCTCCGATGCATCAGCTTTTTTTCACGAAGATAAGAACGTTGGTGCACGAGTCCATGACTTGTAGAGGTCCCAACTCGATCCACTTTCATTGTCTTGACTTGTACCAGAGATAGAGGGGTATCTCAAAATATTTGTATTATTTTCATGTAACATTGTGTAAACAATCAAGATGTCTAGTCTTTACGACTTTACTATCTAAAGTTGAAAAATAGGAAGAAGACTTAAAATTGTGAGACAATAAAAATAACTTGGTGCAAAATAGTTAAGGAGACTTGCGCCTAGTGCACTTGGCAACCCCGACCACGTCCACGGTCGATTCTCAAGTGCACTCAGGAACTCTCCTTTTGGTTTCCCCTCAACCCCCTTCTCTCTCGATGGCTTAGGGCAACGACCATGGATCTAACTTCTCCGGTGTTGGCTACAGTTTCACTCTAGCGTCGCGTGGGGTGGCCAGCTCTGGTGTTGCCCCACTGGCAACATGTTACTAACAACGGTGTCAACAGATGCTTTCGGATGACTGCAGGTACTCCTTTTCCGATCTGTAAGTTGGCGATAGGGTTTGTTGGCCTTTTGGCATGCTGATGTGGGGGCATCATGCTCAAATACAGTCCTCATAGCCGTCACATTGCAGCTACTCCTCGTGATGGCATATTGAGCAGTAGTCAAGGGGCTCCACACCAACCTATATATAGACCAGTGTCATCCTGGTTTTAATTCACATTATCGCTTACGCCTACACCTCATTCGTTTCTTTAGATGGACCCTACGGATAGTGGGTGTGTGTCTATTGCCCTGGTTGCAACATGTACAATCATAGAGGGGAGCATATCTAAGGAATGGTGTAGGTTTCGTTGTTTGTCACTGGTTGCAATTGTGCTAAGACAGAGAAGCATGGTAGCATCAGTTCGGAACGAGGAGGCTCGTTAGGTACTGGTTCCTCAACTCTAAGGTCAAATCCATAGGCCTGATCTTAATTGGTTGTTCGTGGCAATGACGGTTTTGTTTTCTTGTTGAAGGTATTGTTTGGAGTTCAAAAAATTTCCTTTTAGGTAAAAACTTATGGTTTGATCTTTGTTGATTGAATCGTGGTAATGGTTATGTGCGTGTGTCGTTTTCTTTTGAATACGTTGTTTTAGGAGAACATTTATCATGGCGCAAGTGTTACTTTGATAGACAATGAAAATAGATATTGGTTGTGGTTGTAACTCGCCACGACATGATATTCATTGTCTCGTGTAGTTCTCTTTCTTTTTTTATTAATTGGAGATTGTGTATATATCCTAGCTATGCAGAGGCCGAAAGTAATATCAAAGTCATTATATCATTTTTATCTTATCGCAATCTTTACTGGGTTGGCAAGTGATTATGTTTGTAATCTCTATCTGTGCGTGAGCTACTACTAATTAAGAGCGGATTCTCTAAGAAATTAATTTACCAGCGCATCGCAAGATTTGGATGGGTGTTCAATTTCAAGCTTTCATGGGTTGTAAATTTGCTGGCTGTTTTTTTTTTCCAAGTGACGGATTGATGCTGCACTCCTAAATAGGATAAAATTTAATTTGTAGATAGATTTTTCAATTACAGCTTTGTTCACATGCATCAGTTTTCTTCACGGAGATGAGAACATTGGTGCACGATTTGTAGAGGTCGATCTCACATCGACCACTGCTGAAAAAGTTGGTCATTTTCCCCAAGAAACCAGAGTATACGGTGTGGTTGGGCCATCAGGAGAGACCACTTATTTGAGGGATTATGTCATCGCATAAACCTTGCTGGTGGAATGTTATCACTCATATTGTCTCCAATACAACCGGGACGTCTTCGTTGAACTACCATTTTTTTCCTAAAAAAATTGCCATTAGTTCATCTTCTTTCTCCTCCTAGCCTCGATGCCTTCACCTCTGACTAAGTTCCCCGGCCAGCCAGCCTACTAGCGGCCATGGCGACTTGGTGAGGTACGGTGCCTAGTCCACACGCACCCCATTGTCGAGCAGGAGCCAACGAGTAGGGGCAGGCGGGCAGCATCTCCCTGGGCCGCCGTTAACCAAGGGAAGTCGATGAGCAGGACCTGGCGTGGTGCCTCACTGACCCACCGCCCCGCCCCTAGTTTTCACACGCTGTCGTGCCTCTCTAGGCCTCTAGGGACGGGAGAAGCAGGGAGATGGCCTCGGCCTTGCTTCGCTGGCGAGTCAAGAAGTCGAAGAGGACGAGGTCGAAGAGGCCGTCGATGAACAACGATGGTGCATGGTCAGAGAGGAGGAGTTCGACGATAAGGGCTTCTGCGGTTCCGCCCGAGCACAAAAGCCAACGAGTTTTGGGAAGTCGCCGGTGATGGCAGCAGTCATCCGGCTTGGCCATGCCTTGTGGATGTTAGGCGGCATATAGCACGCGGTGGTAGCCGGCGAGCTCCGTTGGAGTTGGAGAGAAGGAAGAAGAGGACCCAAGGACATGCTCTCCTGTGCAATTGTTCCAAATGGCATTACAATGAAGACGTATAGTTGGCCAAATATAGCATAGCAAACCCACTTGCCAACGGTGGGACCCACTAAAAAATTGCATTTTTTCTCTCATTTTCCCCTAACGCTCTCTCTCTCCTACTGCTCTTTCTCTCTCGCCAGCCCCTTCGCCTCCTCGTTGGCGCCGCCTTCGCCTTTGCCTCCTCGCCAGCGTCACCGCCATGGATCCACGCCAGCGCCGTGGAACCGTGCTGCCCGGTAGCCGCGCTGCCGCCACCACACGGGAGACGAGCTGAGCGGCGCAGAGTCGGACGGGAGATGAGCAGAGCAACGCCGAGTAGCCCAGGTTGCCGCCACTGCCGAGGAGGATCACCGTCGTCGTCTTCTTCTCTTCGGTAGGTTTTCCGTTGGGATTTGGCAAGTTAAAATGAAGATGTTGTTGGAATGAATGATTAAATGGAGAGCAATTTCTTTTGGTAAGTTGACCAAATTAGCAAATGGAGAGTGAGATTTGACAAGGCTATTGCAGATGCTTTAAGTCCACTTTAGGCTAAAAACTATGGAATAAGTGTAATTTGGGTCCCTTAACTATAAAATAAGTCTATTTCAGTCTAGGAGCTATGGAATAAGTCTAATTAGGTACCTTCATTACTCTAGGGTATTACTAGTCCGTGTTGGGCTGGTCCACCGTGCTAAGGTCTAGGCCCAGACATGATCCAGTGGTCGGGCCGTGCCATGTCTAGGCTGGGCCAAAACGCTGTTTCATGGTCCGGATCATCAAGCCTTTGGTCTTATGGCCAACTATACGAAGGTGTTTAGACTGCGAGTAATATTTTATTGAAGCTACTCTAAGCGATGGTATTCTACCTAAACAAGGCTTGTGCGATGCCATGGTCCCAAATTTCTTGACTTGTTTTTATGTGCATTTTTTTTCGGGTCATGCTCGTGCATTAAGCACATTGAGGTGGACATTTTGTTCTGCCAAATACCAGGCTTGCAAAGAAGAGTTTAATCTTTGGTTCACCCATGGTGCGACTTGATATTTTCTCCAAGCCACTTCAACGGTAGATTACCATGAACTTGTACTACAGTGGCCCCCTTTAAAACACAGGATTATAAAAACGCAAAAACAGAAAAAACGTAGGAATAAAATGCCTCAGACATAAAATTCATATTTGAATTGAAAACACGAGAAAGCCCAAAAAAATGTCGTTTGATTGGAACACAAGAAAAACATAAATTGTGAGTAATTGGAATTAGAAACATGAGGTAAGAGCTCATGCTTACTTTCCTCAAAAATCTCACTACAATAGCCCATTTCATAGGAATTTTATAGGATTTGATAAGATTCAATCATTTGATTCAAAGGGCTCTATAGGATTCTTTTCCATATGATTTAAATCCTCTAGAATTTAAATGTTTTTTCTTTTGATGGAGGAAGTGTGTCGAAACATTTGCATTTGTCATGTAATAATCTATAAACAATTAAAGAAGTCCTCTAGTCTTTACGATCTAAAGCCGAAGCAGGAAGAAGACCTTAAAAAAATGCCGGGCAATAATCAATAAGAAACTTTTGGTGATAAATGTTCACATCGAAAAAACTGGTGTAATATATAGTTAAGAGAGTTGCCCTAGCTAGGCGCAGACACGCAGTTGGCACGGCAGACATCGAGCTCTGTTTCAAGTGCACTCCTTTCTTCTTAACTAAATCGATATTAAGTCCTTTTCTATTTAGCATTGCCAAAAATGGTTAAGAAGAAAAGTACGAGCACATTATGCAAACATGTTAATATTAATTCCACACATTTATAAGTATAAGTATCAGAGACGAGACCACCGTGGACGGCTCGTAATGGATGAGCACGTTGCCAATATCTAGATTAACTATCAATAAATACAAACACACATTTTCAGAGTAGAGTCGAACCAAGCACACAAATTCTGTCGTAAAAAACCTACCCAATTAAGAAGCTCAGTTATATAGATGTACTCCCTCCAGTTTCACATGTTTGATATTGATTAGTTTAACCAACATCATGTAAAAAAGAAGAGGGACCATATGAAAACCTGATAGTCGAGCTGCCACCTCAACCGACAATAGTGGAAACACAAAATGAGAAAAAATTGAACGAATCAACCCACTTATAAAAAAATTGAACAGTTTTGTAGCCTGCTTAATTAATTAATTACTGGCCATTTGGCCCATTAGAATTGGCTCGCTGCAAATTTAAGTTTTCGTTGGGCTTTTTTGAAGCTGATCATGTTTCTCGCTAAGTCCCAAACATAGGCACACACGTATTACGATTGCAGGATGCAAATTGCAACCTACCAAGCACACCTGGATTTTGTAGGCATAAATCAATGTTCAACTGCCACCATTACGTAACTTGTTAGGATTTGTATTTTCAGTTTATTAAGTACAATTTTTAGTTTAGACACGTTGCACATAGTACCATATATAGATAGTTACCAATATGCATGGACAGCAAATCATCCAGCGTATAATAAGAGGGGCAAGAGATCGAAACAAGCAAACTTTGTGTTATTTATGTGAAATATTGCAAGGTCTGACACCATTACCTACTTGGCTTAATATTATATGGTATGGAAATTAGAGCGGGTGATCTAAGCTAATCTTTCTGCATGACAGGTGTTCTCTCTCAGGATGTTTCTCGTATGACAGCTTCGATCTCATATGACACAGCCGACAGTCAACCGAACAAATAACTCACATTTGCACGTACTGCCTAACTTAGAAACATATGAACGTCCACCTTAAGGTGAACCTTCAGGTCGAATTGAAAAAATGATATAAAGTTGGTTATGAGCCTTACCTCGTCCTTACCCAGCCAAAATGCAACAAATCCATCGCTCCACTTTTAAGCGCACGAAAATATACTGGCATTTAACCCCCATTTGAACAATTTTTGGGTACACGGCTGATTCTATCTAGCCAAAAATAAAGGCCAGAAATAACTAATTTCGTTATTTAAAAAATCAAGCGCGAAAATGTGGGCATTGGCCCCCATGGCCCGATGTCGCCGTGCCGTCCACGTGCCCTCCGAGAGAACACGTCCACCGTTTCTTCCCCTTCTCTCCACACCAAAGCCCAGCACAGCAGAATCCAAATAAAATCCAACCAAAACAGCTGAGTTTTCCCACTTCCACTTGCCTTGTTGCCTGCACTGCAGTACTGCACAACGGAACATCACTCTCGGTCTCGGCTTCTCCTCTCCTCTCTGTCTCCAGAGGAGCAGAGCAAGCAGAGAGCAGCAACCTCCCCGAGAGGAGAATCAATGGAGGCCGGCGAGGCAGCCGGCGCCCTCCTCTTCCTCCTCGCCGCCGCCGTCTCCCTCCTCGCCGCCCTCTCCACCGGCGCCGTCGACTTCACCTACCTCGTCACAGGTAGTATTTATTATTTCCCCTCCAATTTCAGCCTCTTCTTCTTGTTGTTGCCAGTTTCTTCCGAGCCGAGCTGAGCTGAACTGAGCTTCTCCTCCTCGTGCGTGGTTGCTAGTCGTCGGCGAGGGATCGCCGTCTCCTCCTTCCTCGCCGTCGTGGTGGTGGTGGTACGAGGAGTGGTGGGTGTGGGTGAGGTCGCGGGCGGTGGCGCCGGCGCTGCAGGTTGGGGTGTGGGCGTGCATGGTGATGTCAGTGATGCTGGTGGTGGAGGCCGCCTACAACTCCGCCGTCAGCATCGCCTTCAGGCTCGTCGGATGGAGGCCGGAGCGCCGCTTCAAGTGGGAGCCCCTCGCCGGCGACGGCGACGGCGACGAGGAGAAGGGGGTGGATGCTGCTGCTGCTGCTGCTGCTGATTACCCCATGGTCATGGTTCAGATACCCATGTATAATGAACTCGAGGTAAAATTCAACAAGATTTTAAATTTGACCCAAAAAAAAAATAAGACGTACAGCTGAATTCAAAAGGGCTAAAGAGTGAAAATTGTTTCTTTTTTGCTTATCTTGAACAATGGGCACGAGGTGAATTCAACAGGATTAAATTTGACACCAAAACGGCCGAATTGAAACAGATTGAACAGCGAAAAATGTTTTTTGTTGTTTATTTTGATTTTTTTAATGATGCTGAAGATTTCGCCGGTGTAGGTGTACAAGTTGTCAATTCGAGCAGTTTGTGAGCTCAAGTGGCCAAAGGAGAGGTTGATAATCCAAGTTCTGGATGACTCCACGGATGCATTTATTAAGGTAACACTCCTTTCATATTGCTGATAGGCAAGTTTCTGACTGAATGGTTGAGGTGACAGACTCTCAATTTTCCTTTTGGAGCGGAGCTTGGAAAATCTATAATTAGTGTGTCATATTACCTTTTTCTGCCTGTTGGGCTTAGTATAGTTCCTTTCTGAAGACTGAAGAGACTAATAAGTGGGATTAGTTGCACATAAGGATGATGCTTCTTTTCACTTTCATACATCACTATCCATATAAAAAGGAACACAAGCAAGTAAGTATCATCATAGGAACCTTAATGTATTAGGTCCTAGAACTGAAAGCTATGTCACGTGCCTGAACCAAATGCACGTAATCGAGGGGCATCTTTCAAAAAAATAGGACGACATGCCCAGTGGCTGTAAAGAACATGTGCGGCATTGTAAATGATTAGAAGAGATTTTAGCTTGTTTTTCCATGTAGAGAAGGTATTAGTTAATTCAAGGATCCTTACCTAGAAATACCAGTTATATTAAATAATATAATTGCATGGTATATCCAACTTGACAAGCTACTGTACACGCTGGATTATATCCGATTCCAAGTTCATTTGATAGCACAAACGAATGAATCAAACATTAGAAAAAAGTTGTAAAGGTGTTCTAAAAAATGTTTTTTATGAATTGCTGGCGAAGAAAGTTACAAGATAATACCATTTAGTTGTTTGGGAAGCTTGAGTAGGATACTACATCAGCTATACGTTGTACCGAATGCAGCTTCTAGAGGTTAGTTGGGTAAAAGATGTCAGCATTTTATTTTTGAAGAAAACAGTGGGATTAAAGCTTTCTGGATATCTCAGTATCTGGCATCCGGTAAACTGAATGATGTCACCTTGACAATCTGGCATGCATAATTAGTTCTCTATCCAAGATGAAAAATGTGAATTACCCCACTTGTCCTTACTACATGGAAACGCTATATCCCTGCTTTACTGAATTGGTTACTTATAATGCCACTCATTTTTAGTACATGAAATTTTAGTTTTCATTTATTCTCAGTCCCTAGCAGTCTATTGACACAGAAGGAACAATAAACTAATCACCTTCCATGTGAAAAGATAATGTCAAACTGCACAAGAATTAACAATAAGTTACTTAATTTGCAGAATTTGGTTGAGCTTGAATGTGAGGATTGGGCAAAGAAAGGTCTAAACATCAAGTATGCCACCAGAAGTGGCCGCAAAGGGTTCAAAGCAGGAGCCTTGAAGAAGGGAATGGAGTTGGACTATGCCAAGCAATGTGAATATGTTGCCATATTTGATGCTGACTTCCAACCAGAACCAGATTTCCTTCTCAGAACTGTTCCATTCCTCGTGCACAATCAGAATGTTGCGCTTGTACAAGCTCGGTGGGTTTTTGGTAAGACTTTGTTTTGATATGTCATTGCAGCCTACTTGTTGCAGCTCTTGGCTTTTTGCTAGTGGGAAGTATTAAATATATATTAGTAAGGCCACCAAAATTTTGCATTTGAAGTGTCCTTAGAATTTGGTTCTTATGGTGTTACAAAAAACAAAGATTGAAAGTTTGAAACAAATGTTTCAAAAATTTCACTGCAAAAAAGATAATAGCACATCATTGAACTCTGAGACAGCAATTTTATTTATTCTGATCTGTACAATTTTTAGTTGACAGATTTTTACAGTGAATGACAGAATAAGCCTACTGACAAGGATACAGAGGACTTTCCTTGATTACCACTTCAAAGCCGAGCAGGAGGCGGGATCAGCTACATTTTCTTTCTTCAGTTTCAATGGTGCGCACTTTGACTGTTCATGCTTTATGCAGATCACATAGATAACATGATGATGGTCTTCTAAACAATGCAACCTTCTTAGGAACTGCTGGTGTATGGCGCAGAGAAGCTATCGATGATGCAGGAGGTTGGAAGGATCGAACTACAGTTGAAGACATGGACCTGGCTGTCCGAGCAACCCTAAAGGGCTGGAAATTCATCTATTTAGGGGACATCAGGGTAAGAAGACCAAATCCTTAATTTGTCCTGTTCAATTAAAATAACACGGTGCAAGGCTGCAAGTTCATACTCCAATGATTAAAGAGGTAAATAAACGCAACGGTAGCATCTATAAAGCAAATATGATACAGGTTAAGAGTGAGCTTCCATCCACTTACAAAGCATACTGCCGACAACAATTCCGGTGGTCTTGTGGCGGCGCGAACTTGTTTCGAAAGATGGTATGGGATGTCTTGGCTGCCAAGGTACATTTTCTTCTCTTCTTTTTTGATGAACCAGAATTAGTAATTCTGAATAAAATGTAATCCACCATTTTTGCTCCATCAGAAAGTGTCATCCTTAAAAAAGATCTACATGCTGTATAGCTTCTTCCTGGTGAGGAGAGTTGTGGCCCCTGCTGTTGCCTTCATTCTCTACAATGTTATCATCCCTTTGTCGGTCATGATCCCAGAACTCTACCTGCCAATCTGGGGTGTTGCCTATATTCCTACAGCACTCTTGATTGTCACTGCTATAAGAAATCCAGAGTCAGTCTCTCTCACAAGCATTATAAACATTTTGTTCATTCCTTGACCCTTTGGACAAATTTAATTTGCATTAACTTTCTTTTCACTCCAGAAATCTGCACACAGTACCAATATGGATTTTATGTGAGAGCGTCATGTCCATGCATCGGTTGAGAGCTGCAGTAGCTGGTCTGTTGCAACTGCAAGAATTTAACCAATGGATTGTGACACAGAAAGTGGGGAACAATGCCTTCAACGAGAATAACGAGACTCCATTGCTTCAAAAAACCAGGAAAAGGTTAATAAATAGGTAAATCCTCTCTTAATTTGCCACTGCATTCTTCAGATAATGTGTTAGGTACTGGAGTTTTCTACATGCATGCTAAACTTGACATTGTCCATTGTTGGCGTGCTGTAGAGTGAATCTCCCTGAGATTGTATTATCAGTGTTCCTAATCTTCTGTGCTACGTACAACCTCGTCTTCCATGGAAAGAACAGCTTCTACATAAATCTCTATCTTCAAGGATTAGCCTTCTTCCTTCTGGGGCTCAATTGTGTTGGAACTCTACCTAGCCATTGCTGCTTCTGACAAAACAGTCTGCTGCATTTTCGTGTATCTGATCTATGATTCTTTTCTGTGTTTAGATTTTCTCCAGAAAGCATTTCAGGTTATAGAGTTTGTCACAGTTGGTGTCGATCTGTACTTCCCATAGTAACAGAAAATATCAATACCCATATAATATATGTTGACAGGCCTCCCTTTTGCTGAATTTCTGTGTAAATGGGATGATAAACCAATCCTCCAAGAACGCTCCAAAAAAATTATGAATCATCCAGTCTCTTTTGTAGTCACATGTTAAGAACCGCAAGCTAAACAACCTTCCCTGTCAAAAAGGACATTTTCGATATCCAAACAAGCAAATGCAGCCTGATACCAAGCAAAATCCAAATGCATTAAATGAAAATGCTCTTCCCTTTCTGCAAGAAGACGAACTGCACATGTGGAGCCCAAATCCAAATCGCCACCGCTATGTCGGATCGGAGCTGGAAATCCTGAGACCAAAAGGCTCACCTACCTCGAACCCCTTTTGGCGCCATGCGCGTCATTCATCAAACCCACCGATCGAGGAGGGCGAGGAACCCTATTCACTTTCTCCTCTATATATCAATCGATACCTTCACCACGAAATTCCCCAAAACCAGCGCGAGCGGCGAGGCGGATTGCGCTGCCGCGAGCGAATAATCAATCGAGAGGAAAACTAGAGAAATCAATCTATCAATCAATAAATCAATGTCGCTCACCGATGCCCCTTCCTCGATGGTGTCCATCGTCTCGCCGGTGAGGGGCGGCGTCAGCAGCAGCAGCAGCGGGCGCACGGTGGCGGGCGTGGCGCCGGTGCTCGTGGGGGCATCCGTCTCGTCGGCGCCGGAGCTGCGGGGGCGTGCGTACCTGGTCCACCACGTCTTCTACGAGGACGGCAACGCCAACGCCGGCGACGGCGGCGTGGCCCCGGCATCGAAGGAATCGATCACGGCGCTGAGGGAGGTGGACGAGGAGGAAGGCAACGAGTGCGCGATCTGCCTGGACGACGGGGAGGCGAGCGGGGGGAGGAGGAAGGAGATGCCGTGTGGGCACCGGTTCCACGGGGAGTGCGTGGGGAGGTGGCTGGGGATCCACGGGAGCTGCCCGCTGTGCCGGCGAGAGATGCCGGCGGC
Source organism: Leersia perrieri (assembly GCA_000325765.3). Classification (NCBI taxonomy): domain Eukaryota; kingdom Viridiplantae; phylum Streptophyta; class Magnoliopsida; order Poales; family Poaceae; genus Leersia; species Leersia perrieri. Next base: position 12,636,128 of record CM002481.1, on the reverse strand, counting down.
GGCGGAGGAAGAGGTGGTGGTGGCGATGGTGAATGGGGAGAGGGTGGTGATGAGAGGGAGGCGCGTGGTGCTCAGCGTGCTCGTCGTGGGCGCGCCTATTCTTCCCACTGTGCTCATAGATGATCTGGATTAATTGGGTTGCCTATAATTACCGTCTCCGTTGCAAAATACAGTACTATCAGTCTATACCAGAATCCAAGGGGTGTTTGATAGCTTCCAAACATTGCCACAACCCAAGTCAGTCAAATTTGACACAAGTGCTTTAAATAAAGGCTAAGTTTTAGTTTGCTATACTTTATTACTCTTTTGGCCCATATGTCATACACATATTTATCAGCCAAAGTTTGCCATAACTGTGACTAGCTTTTTTGGTGCCACAAAAACTATGGCATACCACAACTATAACATAAAAGTTTGGCAAAATAAGTAAATCATCCAAACAGCCCTTAAGCCATTGTCGTACAGTGCTACATGACTTAGATTCTGTAACAGAGATAACAGAGATAGTAACATTTACAAAAATATAACATATTCTATGTACTCCTTTCAATTTTATATATATGACGTTGGTTGAGCTAACCAACATCATATAAAATGAAACGGAGGGAGTATTAGAATATGTTGCAAAGGTTGTAATATTTTGGAACGGAGAGAGTAATGGGTATGTGTGTGCGAGTGTGATACTTAATGCAAATGGAAATAGTAATGATTTTGTTTTGTAAATAAATATTGTGAGCTCCCTTTGCATGTGGAAAATTTACATGAATTTCAGGGGGGTTTTACATGTCGAATTAAAAGGGTTTCTCCCCTAAATAGAACCTAAGCCGGGGGTTAGACTACTTTGAGACGCATGTTACTAACACATAGAAAGAGGAAAAATGTAAAAATAAGATAGGGTTACACGGATAAAACAAATTATAAAACACTGAAACTTTGATGTTTGTGTAGTTTGGAACGCGTGAACATAAATATTAAAGAATATATGAATTGCTGAGTAAACATTAATATCAATGCATTATACTCCATAAAAAAGAGGTTTGAAGGGGTTAGTTTGAAGGAATTTGCAGGAAATATGAAGAGATTGAACCCATCAAAAAAAAAAACTTTAAGTGTCTTTGGATTATGATTGTGTCCGCATTCGAAAATTTGCATAGGATCGGAAAATTCCTCCACTTTTTGAAGGAATTTTAGCAAGAGGTTCAACCACATGTTTATAATTTCTTAAAAGTTTCAAGGAGCCCTGAGTGGATGGATTTTTTCCCGTGCTTGAATGATGGACGTATGAAAGCTCCTCCTGTGTTCCAAATATATAAATACTCCCCACGAATTTGTATGTTTGACGTTGGTTAGCTCAATTTTGAGTTAACTAATGTCATATAAAAAAATCAGAGGGAGTAGTGTCCAAATCATTTGAAATGTGAATCATCAATCTTTTCATTTAAACAAAAACTACAATCTAGGCCTCACAGTGCTTATTACCATGATTTGATTGCTTTTTTTTAGGATCGTATATTAAGAAGTACTTCCCTTCGTTTTAGATTATAAGACGCCTAACCTCTCCATCCAATAATATAAATATTTTGGCTGGGATTTCCATTTCTTATATTGTTAGACAAAGGGGTATACTGATATAAACATGGGTTCGTTCGGTGCAGAGAAGCCCATGTCGCATGCTGCGTGAGACTAGCCTCCTGTCTCGTCTAACACGTGACTACGTGAGTGATTGGAAAAATGAATATACCCTTTTGCTTGGAATGGTAAATGGTAGGGGAAGCAGGACTGCAGGAGTTTAATCTTCCCCACGATCACAAAAACTAACTTCATTACAATTTTGGTCGCTTGACCAAATTTTTAAAGAAATTAGAGATGCACGATCTCTATAAGACAAGAGGTTAGTGTCTTTGTATCCTCTTTGAGGATAATATCGTCTGAAGTCTGAACAAAACCCCCAGACCTTGTTTTGAACGCTGAAAAGAGCCCAAGAACCATCCAGTCATTATTAACTACTATATGCGCAATTAAGATTAAGACACACTGAAAATTACAGTGTTAACTGTATGCATTCATTCTTTTCCAGTTCAGGGTCAGGTTTAACTTGCCGCAAAGATGCTACGTGTCAAATATGTGTAGCACCCAGGAAGAAGTGAAAAATCACAAATCTGTGGCAGATGCACATTGGCAACCTCTGGTGCGAAACATGGCAGATTGGCCGTGGCACAAAAGCCATTACTCCGTTGTGCATAGAGCCGAAAGGCTACAAAGCACTCTTCAGGGTATCAAAATCTCGACGACTACAATGCTAGTACGCCAAGCAGATCATCGCCCTAGGACTTGGGTATACATATTCTCCAAAATAAATCACGGTACAAAAAAAGGGGAAAAAGATGAGAAGACTACAGACGGGGCAAAACACCTGACGGTGATGGAAGCAAGCAGTCATACATCCCCTTGAGTCGGGACAGAAGGACCAGCTTGTCTCCAATATCCATATCAATCTTTGCCAGATCAAACATGTCTTCTCTCAAGCTGCAATGCAAAACCATTTGGTTCACGGGACATTTGAGGTAGCAAAGGAAAGCGTTCAAAAGAACTTTGAGTCGAGACTGACCTTGACCACTCTCCTGTTTCTCTTGCGTGCGATTCAACAGCTTTGTATAGTCTATCAAGGGTGTACAGTATTAATCCGAACTTACAGCATGCCTCTTCCTCCTGTTAGATAGGAAATTCAGACAGACATTATTAGTACATATTGTAGTTGAGCGCAAATGTCTTTCTCGTCAATACAAAAGAACTTTAATCTCGGATTTTCAAGACAAAGGTGGGATTGTCCAATCTTGAAAACAGCAGTGTCTGGTCTTCTCATATTTGGTAAAAGAACAAGATTTTTGCAGATAGAACAGAAAAGCGCTATAATCACATTCCTTATAGGAGAAATAACCACCAACAGGAAGCCAGGTGAAGTATCTGTAGCTCATCCAAATAAATGTCACTGTAGTCTAATTTAAGATCAAGGTAAGATTACCATTCCATTAACCATGCAATTCTGAAACTCTATAAGCCTTTTCTCTGCATCAGCAAGAAGCAGCCTTCGTTGACGCCGTGCAGTCCTACCTCTTCCCTCAGCACCTCGGCCCTATTTCATAGTCAGGATGATGGTTAGCTATATTTGGATCTAGTATTCCTATTCTTTTTCATGCATACTTGTCCACGGTGAAAACTGCAAATATCTGAAATGCAACATATCAAAGGTTATAATATCTCCTGCTAGTTGTGGACTGGTTTCACAATTTGTCCCTTTAAAAATTATTCAGTACAGATAGACATGTGATGAAACTCTTCTAAAAATAGACCCTACGCATGGAACCATGACATTTGGCGCCTATGTACATGGTGCAGTGCAGTGGTGGAGCGCACAAAAGAAATTAGGTGGGTCAAAAATAGCATGTCAAGGCTCAAGGCATAGTGGGGCAGCTCTGGTATACACGAAGTTGATTCATGCATGGCCTTCTCTACTAAACCTTGAACACGGAATGTAAAATCAAAGGATTCGCTACCTAGCACCTTGTTGAAATTAATGATCTTAGACTCCACGAATAATGCATCACTAATTCACTATTGCAGCATCCAGATCTATGTCCAGCTTTAATTACTGCTTGGCCAGAGCACAAATACAACATCATCATCTCATCCACCGAGTTGCAATCTCCTCCGTCAAGCACCATGAACCCATTCACCAGATCTTCTTGAGCTAGACAATTCATTCTTCTTTTGACCCATCGTTCCCTAGCTTAGCCATAGATTAATTGCAGTCGTTGCCACACCATTACCGGCCAGTCAAAGCGCTCCTGTGTTGTCTGGAGTCTGGAAGTCTGGAACCAGCAATGCACGACGCTGTGTTGGGAGGAAGCAGTCTCGCTGAGTTGCCATGCAGAGGTAAGTGAGTGGGGGGTCCCCGGCGGCTAGTTGGGCCAGCTGGCCCACCGTGCCGTATGGGGCCATCCGCCTCTGGTGCAGTGTATACTACCACATAGGATGTTTTGTGGATCTCGGGTGAATCAAGGGACCATCCTATGTGATAGTCAACATGGCTCCGAATCCTGTGACACCGTGCAATGAATATATGGCACCGAATATATACGGTACAGTGCGGACATTTCCATTTCTGCAAAATGCTTTGCTAGAGATCATCTTGTAAAAATTGTTTCCACGAAGCAAATAGTGAAAAAATTGCCTAATGATGCTACCTCCTAAATAATATAGTGATGGGTGTATATACATACATGTGTAGCCCATGCTCGCACAGCAAAGAGCAGCAGAAGTGAGAAACCAAATGCAGGTAGTGCTGCGAGAATAGCAAAATTTATCTCATTTGCCCTAAGGATCTGGTCCAGCTCCAGCATTGCCCTGTGTAAAAATCAATTCAATCATCTCTTGCAGTTTAATATTATACACAATAAAAAATATATCATCATGTACTCTAAGCAATATCGTCAGAAAACAACAGTAACTTACTCCAGAAGAGCCAGTTTATGCTTCTCAATCTGAATTTTTCAGAGCAAATAGTTAGGCAAATTCCATTTTAACTTGTACTGAGTGCATCCTAAATAGAGAAAGAAGGGGAAGAACCTGAATAGACAATGCACGCGTTAGTTGTCCACTGGAAAGACCTTGAAATGGATGCATTGCTTCCTTCTCATATCTGTATATATAAGAGAAACACTGCTCATTATTTGAGTCAATAGAAAAAAGACATTTTTTTGG
>CM002481.1:12586000-12631267 GCA_000325765.3 Leersia perrieri | reverse complement strand
TTTACTTTTCATTTTTCGATGAAAGAAGCACCATCAATTCAGCTAGCCATTAAATTATAGAAGCGACATAAATGCATATATAGACAACATAAATATTCAAGCATTCTTACCTCTTCATGACAATCTCCATCATTGCTAACTCTGATATATCTTGTGACTGTTTTTCATTTGAAGTGTTCCCACAAAAGTCAAGCAACATCCTACAAAGGAAACACGTAACCTATAGGGTGAGATAATGCAAAGATATTCATACTGCTCATGTGTTTCAGAAAATAACTGCAATGCAAAGGTGAAATTCTGCATATTTTCAAGAAAATGAAGGTTGGAAAACTTGTAGTATAAATCACATAGCTCCAGGCATCCAGGGTTAATGTTATCAAGGGACCAGAAATAGCAAAAGAAAAATAGACAGGGAAGCAAGGAACAGGATGTAGATTATGAGATGAAGAAGGCTTTTCATTGATTAATGAACATTAGTCTATGACATTTTTATTACAGTCAACAGATCAATCTTACATTAAAGGCAATAGCAGCAAAACCTAGTTTCGACCCACAATTTTAGACAGCAACACTTCCAAGAACAATAAGTGCCCAAAATACAAATTACATAAGTACATTACTGAACCACGTATAGTCATTGGTAAAATCTTGAAACTACAGTTACATGTCTACTTTTTATTTGGGGAGATGAAACTCAGATCATGCCAAATAGATATTAACTTCGATTACTATTCTACAAAGTTTTGAGCAAGGAAACATGCATGTCTAAGCTTGAAAAAAAAAAAGAAGAAGCAGGGTCATCATTCGAAATGCACATGTAAGGTTGGAGGAAGAAGTCTAGAACACTATTGTACTAAGTTCTGAGCAAGGAAACATGCATATCTAAGCTTGACAAAAAAAAAAAGCAGGGTCATCATTAGCAATAACCTGCGCAATGATTCTTCAGTTTGTTGGACCTCCTGCTTTTCCATTTCACGCTTAGATCTTTGCTTGAATGTCTCAAAAAGTTCATCCCTGATGGAAATGATCTAATGATTCTCAAAGAGAACAAAGTGGTTATGATAAGAACACAGAAATATAGCTAACATATTTCTAAACTTGAAAACTATAAAGAGCATTGAATTTGGCTGGGCACAACAACAGCATCCTTTTTTTTTTTTGTTGAAATAGTAAGGTCAATTAGAAGTTATCAACTAAAATCAGGCATAATTGCAGAAATTCTCTGTAACAAATTATGGTTCCACATAGGAGTTGAATGGGCAGAATTCAGTACACTGAAATGTGCATGCTGATGTAGGTGCGTATTAACAAGTTTCTTAACCTTGATATATTAATTACCTTAAGATTGGTGATGCTAATCATCCATCAAAGGTAAGTCAATTGCTTAATATTGCAACAGAAAAGCACAGCTGATAATGCACAAAGCAGCATGCTACTCTTTATATTTATTATCTGCTATTCATTTTTAATAAATACCCCCTCCATTCCAAAATATAAGGCACAACCACTTTCTCCATGTGTTCCAAAATATAAGGCATGCATTGATTATGTTGCTACATGCATTGGCAAAACAATAAACTAAAACAAACATCTATAGCATGCGTTGGCTAGTTTGTATTAAGTAAACATATAATTAAATGTTTCTTGGTCTTTGTGTATAAGGTGGTTATGCCTTATATCTTGGAATGGAGGTAGTACTAATATTTGGATGTGGTGTTTTGTAGAAAACTTTGTAACTATCTATACAAGTTAATGTGGTATCTCAAAATAACAAGAAGTTATACCTCATGATTGTTTTGCATATATGGGGAGTTAAGTTCAAATTTCTTGCCAATTTGAAGGGATTGGACATAAACCCCACCTATCAAAATGAGCCTTAAAACAACTCAATTTTTCTTCAGTTAACTTACGATAGCATGAGCCTTAAAGTAACTCAATTTTCCTTCAGTCAACTTATGCTAGCATCATGCATATGATTCACAGTAAAAGGACATATCGAGAAAGTATCTTACTGGTTGACCAACATGCACATCCCAAAAACCAACCATCGACTCTTTGGCATCTTGAATCCAGTTGTCAATGTCAGAACTTCCCATCAAGCTACTGTGGCGCAAAAGCCATAAAGAACAAGCTGAGAGGCCCAATGCTCCACATGTGTAGGGCAACCAATATATGGTCATATTGCTTGGTTTTTTATGGCTTGAAAACTACAGTAGAGAAAACTTTACTTCAGATAATTATGAACCATACTGCTCAACATAATGAAACTGTAACACATATACATATCTTCTAACTTCTAAAAACACTAGATTATTTACATTTTTAAAAGTGAACAATCCTCATTTATTCCAAGCAAGAATTACAGATTAAATTGTTTATTACAGCAACAATAAAAGTTGATAATTTTAACCAAAAGAGTTGATTTCATATCTCCAAAACTGCACTTGTTCAGTGTTATACCATTGTAATGATGTCGTTAACTTTTATACCACCACAATTTCGCACTGTTCACTTTCATGTAACTCATTTTTTTACCCTGTGAGAGGGAGTAGGGAAGGAGGGGCCAAGCATTGTACATGCTAGTTAGCAAGAGGCATGGCATGCATTGTAAAAGGCGCAGCGCAGGGTCAAGCTCAAGAAGAAGCATGAGGTGAATAAGTTGCGGAGCACTCATTCACTTGCTGGCAGGAGGCAGCAGCAGCAATGCAACAAGGGGTAACAATCAGCCAGCTTTCCTTACCCACGTCCATATCTTTGTTGCAGCAGGAGCAGGTGAACACCTTGCTGGTATTTTTTCTTTTCTTTTTCTTTTTCTTTTTCTTTTTCTTTTTTTCTTTTTCTTTCTTTTTTTTTTGCTAAAACTGAAGGAACGCGTGCCTCTGAGGTATGTCCACATTGCAGGTGTAGAGGGAAATAGAGTCCTGAAGATGGTGGTGGATGGGAATATACAACTACAACACACCACATAGATTCATGCCAAGACCAGGCAGAGATGGCGTTAGGTGGTGCGAAAATGGACAGAGGGGATGAATATCAGGTCAGAAGCAAACAAGGGAGGGAACAAAGAAAGGGAGAATAAGAGGAAAAGGAAGGATAAGAGATGATAATGGAAAAATGGGTAGCGAATTGCGATCAATATTTCAGTGGTATGAAACTAAGCAGGTAATTTGAAATTTCAATGAATCACTGGATAACACTAAACTAGTATTTTGAGAAGCGGGTTTAATGTTTGAACAGATTAACCTTGCTTATCCACATGATTAATTCTGATAATAGAGTTGTAAGTTAGAATCACCTACCTGCAATATAGCTACACTCCTAACACTAGTTTATAGACTGAAAGCATTCACATGGCACGCACAGGAAACACAAACAGGCAAGAGGTAAAGGTGAACATTAATTATTATAAAAATGGTCCCCTGATACCCCCCACCCCAATACACCAACTCAGCAAACATTATTAATATGGAACTAGCAAGGCTGAGAAGTAGCAATATGACATGTGTCCTGCTGTGGAAAGGAGAGTTACTTACCTGATCAGAAATAAAAACATCTAACTTCTGGAGGTTTTGGTAGATCAATGTTATAGCATCTGTTGATAACACCTCTGTCCACTCTGAACTCTCAACATCAACTTCTGGCAATCTTTCAATGATGAGTTCAGGTGAGTTCCCATCATGTGTGAACAGTAGAGTTTGCCCCTGAAGGAATGAACATATGTTGCATGGCATCAATGTAGCAAGTATGTTATATCAACAACATCCACACCTTGAAAAAAGAGCATTGCATACCTCACCAGCCTTTTTAAATGATACCTCCAATTTGGAGAAGACGGAATTCAGAACAATGAATAGAGTATGTAGGGATTTATCTGAACTTTCTGTTAGTCCTTCTCTGCACTTATCAACTTCAAAGTAAACCTATAGAAGAGGCAAGGTAAATTTTAATTCACATATGAGAAACAGCAGTCATGTTCAATAAGTCAATTATCCAAGAGATTGAAAGAGCTTGAATATTTTTGCCACCATAGTACAACAGTTGTTTGGGGAGCTGCTAAAAAGTTGATATTGGAAATACTGCTGAGAACAATCTACTCTAGTTGACATCAGAATTTGCAGTAATAGACACATTTGATTAAACAGACCTCAGCAAGAAAAGCAGCCAAGCAGTGTTGCATACTCGTCAGGGCAGCAACTTTTGTTGAGACCATGTCAGATGCAGAGTGCAAAAGGTGCGGGACTGGACTTCCATTGCTCTTGAGACTAGTCAGCGTTTGCCATGCTGCTTCAACAAAGGCCCTTGGACCTCTTTCAAAGATCATGAAGTACAATTTCTGTGAATTTGTTCCCTGGAGAAAATGGCACAGGACAACAAAAGATGAGTCACTAGTAAGCTTTCCTGCATATTAAATGTGTAAAAGCACTTCAAGTTTTGAGAATCAACTTTATACCTCCACTTTGGACTCCCAATAGAGTAAGCTTTTCTGGACATTATGCAAATTAGACAGAGTGTGTTGCATAACATCTTGTAGGATGTCAAAAGCTTTGGGCATCTCACCGGCAATCCTGCAAATAACAAACAATAAGAAACATCTCCAAGCAATTCTGTGCCATCATAGTAATCAATGGCACATGAAAAAAAGGTAATACGTCACATAATCCACATAACAAGATCTACCAAATATTAGTTCAAGAAATAAACTGATGAACATACTGCACGCAGCGATCAACATCAAAAAAAACAATTACCCAAGTTCTACATTGACCCCCTGTTGACCGAGAACTCACACAAATTTCACCTATCATGTCCACAATCCGCGAATCACAAGAATAAGAAGCACACTACCAATACTGAGCATAAGAAGCACAGGAGCCACACTAAATCGAGCGGGAGGTTCCTCACCGAGCGGAGTGGGCGGCGGCGGGTCGAATAGGGAGGGGGAGAGCGGCGCGACGCCGTCGGCGCCTTCGTCGTCGGCCGGCACCTACGGAGAGGAGACCGGAGTAGTCTGAGAGCGAGGGGAAGCGGGCGAGGAGGGAGGTCCATACGCGAGCGGGTGCTGCTAGAGCGGCGGCAGCGAGGCTTGTGGTCTCGGACGGTTCTCCGGAGCTAGGTCTCTGTGGAGACCACGGCGAAGTAGCCATGCTCTCCGGCGAGCGGGAGATGCGCTGCGGCGGCGGGCGGCCGGAGACGGCGGAGGACGGCGGCTTGTGCTATGGACTTGTGGACGACCGGAGGAGTTAGGCTCATATAATCGGGCTTATTGGGCCGGCCTTTTAGCCCATTAGGCATTTTCTCTTTCTTTTTTTTTGTTTTTACCATTATTACGTTCGAAAACGATGGGTGAGTTCAATATTTTTGTCCAAATTATTTTTTTTCCAATAGGTGATTTAATATCATAATATTCTTTAGGGTTTTATGAATCGGATTGTCTTGTTTCAAATTTGGAATTTTGTCCGAAAAATCGAATTCATTATCGGTAGTACTACTACATATGCTACCGCTTCGCTCTGGTACGTCGGGTTTTCGCGTTTTTCGAGCGGTTTTGATCGGGAAGGTAAACCGTGAGCCGTAACAAGCAAAATTTCGGGTGGACCAGTATGCTCGAGTGCTCGACACGATGTCTAATTCGATGTCAAATTAGAAATGTGCAGGCAAAGAAAACGTAATGCCGTTTCTCGCTGCTCCCGTAACGATGTCTTTCATCTGGCAAGGACATGCTCGACACGATCACAAAGTGAAAGCTCCAAAACCACACAAACTGCTTCTTTTTTTATGACCTTTTTTATTATTTTTTTAATCACCTCGAGCCGTTTGTTACTCATTGATAAGAACTATCATTTCCAGTGGAATGGTCCAAATCACTGAACCTAGCTTATATTGCCAATTTGAATGATGGAAGTTGGAACCATGGAACCATGACTCAGATCATCAAAAGATCATCCATTAACACGAACTACACAATTAGGTGTACAGTGAGTCATATTTGGAGTGGCACAAGACCATTTCTCTATCGTACGCTCGGTCAAAATCTTCATGGAAATCCTACCAAAAGGCGCATCAGCCATTCAGACTACATGCCGCCGTAGGATTTGCGCATTCATTGTCTCAAAACGAACCATAGTAAGCTCACCACCAATCACCACCCAAGAAAAAGGAAGGTGAAAATTTTCAAATGGCTATGGAAAACAGGCATACGTTCCCTTCAGTCGTGAAAGAACCACCTGCTTGTCTCTCACGCTCACTGTAGGTTTCGACAGATCCAAAATGTCTTCTCTTAATCTGCAATGCAGACGACTTTGTGCATGGATCATCCAGAGTAACCAGGAATAAATGGCGAAGGAATATGAATTGACACTGACCTTGACCACTCGCCTGTTTCTTCTGCATGTGATTCAACAGCCCTGTATAATCTATCAAGGGTGTAAAGTGTTAATCCAAACTTACAGCATGCCTCTTCCTCCTGTAAAAGAAAATTCAGGTATATCATTAGTATGGGGCGGCCGTCATCCAAATATTATTAAATTTATAAGCCAAAAGCTGCTGACAAATTGCTTTGTTACCAGAACAATATTTGCATAGATCAAATACCAGGAAAAAATTCTAGTCACTTTAGAATATACACCAAGAGAACAATTGAGTGAATTGATCCTAAAGCTCAAAAGAAATATGTGCAACTCATCTAAGATCTTGATAACATTACCATTCCATTAGCCATGCAATTCTTAAACTCCATAAGCCTTCTCTCTGCATCAAGAAGCAACAACCTTCTTTGACGCCGTGCAATCCTGCCTCTTCCCTCTGCGCCTTGGTCCTATATAATCAAGACGTTAGTCACTTTTGTACACACATGTCCCCAAACTGCAAAGATGTGTGGCACAAATAGGTAACACATCAAAGTCCTACGGACGTACTGATACTTTTGACAGATGATATTTCAAAGAGTGATAAATCAGGATTATCTATTTACATACATTCATAACCCATGCTTGGACCACAGTGAGGAGCAAAAGCGAAACACCAAATGCAGGTAAGGCTGCCAGAATAGCAAAGTTGATCGCATTCCCCTTAAGAATCTGATCCAGTTCCAGCAGTGCCCTGCGTAAATCCAAATACAGTTGACGAATTCAGACGATAAAATATATCTTTATGCATTTTAATTATTATTGATAAACATAAATAGTATAACTTACTGCTTGATATCCACTGTACGCTTTTGAAGCTGAATGATCAAAATTGCAGGTGAGAAATAGGAAAACAACATGAATTGGAATATCCGATGCATCCTGAACAGAGGTAAGTGAACTAACCTGGATAAGCATGGCATATGCTAACTCTCCACGGAAAAGATTCTTAACTGGATGCGTCCATTCCTTCTCATATCTGCGCTAATACATGCATATAATTCAAGGCACAAATAAACGAAGATAAAGGATATGCCAACAGTCAATTAAGCTTTCCACTAAAGAATCAATCAAAATAGAACATTGAGGGATCAATTGTTCATCACAAACCCCCAGAAAAGAAAATCTGGCTATCATAAATATTGTTATTGGAACAGCTTGCTATTTAAGCAGTATGTAAAGCATTTATAAATTTATCTGTGGAACATATGAAAATATCTGTAAAACATGTGTAACATGAGATCTTCCAGATGTTATTGCAAAAAAAAAAGAGTTAATTTGCATTATTAAAAAGTAGTTAATTCAGCAATCAGGTTAAAAAAGACCTGGAAGTAAGATTGCCAAGAACAAAATATTGAAATGCAGAATAGGCATTCAATGAGAATTCTACAACATGAATTTGGTAGTTGCTAATCATAAGAAGGACAAATCTGCTTTAAAGTAAAATATTGGGATTAGAGCACTGAGTTACATTCATTTTGAGCTTTTAGCTTATTTCACTACCTTGCAAAATTTTACTCACACAGGAAATAGAGCTTCCCAAAAAAAAAAATCAGATGGCTAATTAGTTTCCTCCAAACAGACTGAAACTTTTGAACCTAAAATAGGAAGGGCCGAATGGTGGAAGGTTTACCCCAGGTGCAAATATAATTGCTTGTTTCAAAAAAAAAAACCTGCAATTCAAATGAGATATATGGAGCACACGCCATATTTTCCTTTGTGACAAAATGAATCAAGTTCGAACACTGAATCAACAGTTTCACATACAACATATTGTTTTAAACATTAAAAGGTAGCGAAGAAAGATCAAGATATAGAATTATTTTCTACTCCGTCCCAAAATATAGCAACCTAGGAGGGGATGTGACCCCTCCTAGGACAATGTATATGGGCAAGGAACATGTCCAGATACATTGTCCTAGGAGGGGTCACATCCCCTCCTAGGTTGCTATATTATGGGACGGAGGTAGTACGTTATAAGTATACCATAAAAATCTTGAGAAAAATATTATTGGTAGCCTTTGAACTTGCAGCATTTGACCTAACGCACGAACGTCAACAGTCAACGTCACATCAGTTCATATGTTCAAACAGTCTTACCTGTCCATGAAAATCTCCATAAGTGCTTGCTCTGATATATCTTGTGGCAGCTCCTCATTTGAAGTTTGCTGACAGAAGGCAAGCATCATCCTACAGATCCAACATGTAACCAGTGGGCTTAAGAAATGCAAGGTATAATTCATGATGCATTAATACATTCCGAAAAACTCACTGCAAAGCTGAAGTTTTGCATATTCTATAAAATTAAAATTTGTAAATTTTGTACTGAAAAAATTACAGCACTCCAGGATGAAAAAAAAAAGGACCAATAATATCAACAAAGCAGTAGATAAATAAAGAAAATTTAGGTGCTGGGTTGGAGAATCTTTTTGTTTAGGCCCCACCACTCTTGTGTACAGTACTCTCATGGGCACTGGGCCGAGAGGCCGAGACCCATGGACAGCCCAACATCTGGCGGGCAGAGGTAGGCATAAGATTATATGAGTCCTTTTTTTGGGGTCAAGTTATACCATCTATATAAGGATGGGATTGTGCCTATTATCAGTAAGCAATGAATCAAGATTAATTTAATTCCGTCCCGACGGTGTTTATCCTGTCATTGCCTTGGGCCATGACAGTACTGTCACATCCTCACAGGTATATTATTGTTTAGGTGGGTTAAAATGGGAATGGTAGTTGTGAGAAGGTTCAGAACATGTCCCTGGATACCTGTGGAAGCCCGACTGACTAGCTGTGGTGTGTTTGTCACATGGCAATGGAAGGAAGGAGCGAGAGATATTAGGATTTTTTTTTCCTGATTGACTCCTCAAAGCACATGTAATGTGCCTGATACATTGTAAGTCGTTTTAATTTTGTCCTAAGTATATTGTAAGTGTTATTACAAAATGTCGGTGCATGTTTCTATTAACTCAGTCAAAGCTAGAGAAGTTTGACTCAGGACAAAATTAAAATGACTTGCAATATATGGAACAGAGGATAAGGACAGAATCCTAGCAACACAAAACAGATAATAATAAAAAGGAAACAGAAAATATGTGTTTTTCTTGTAAGCAACAAATGAATGGTTTCTTTCTAAGCTGGTGCCATTGTGCTCTTGTGTCACCAGGTCTACTGCATGTCACACATGGCAATACTCAGTAAGCATTTTTGCCTAAAATAATTGGAAAGCACCTCACAGTATGGTATCCCAAATCATATGGCTTGTTTGAATTGAAACCATTTCTTGCCCTACCAATATTTTGGCAATTTCAATAGTACTTTATAGGTGTTTGGTTTGGTGCCAAACTTTGCCCACATTTGTTCAAATTGTACTATAACAATTTGGTAGTGCCAAAATATGCCAAGGTTTTGGCACTACCAATATTTTGGTAGGGCAAAAATTGGCATCAAATCAAACAAGCCCATAATTACAAGTACATCTGGTGCATTATTGAAACCATCACACTGGCATACTCAATTTCAAAATCTTAAAATTACAGGTACATATTGTGTAAATTATTCAGACTGGTCTGAGTAAACAAATGAACATTAAACTAGGACAAAAAGGACATTGACTTTCAAGCAATATGGTACTACTAATTTATTGAGACAAAAATGAATATGCTAGCTTCAAGAAAAAACAATGTGATGTGAATAACATGAAATTTGCATATTCCAGTTGAATATCAGAGTATTACCTGTGCAACACTTCTTCATTCAGTTGGACCTCTTGTTTATCCATTACATGTTTACCTCTGTTTTTGAATGTCTCGAAAAGCTCACCTCTAATGGAAATGACCTAATGATTGTCAAAAGAGAATGAAACAATCATGATGCAATCCCAATAATGTAACTGGTTTCCAAATTAAAAGAACAGTATCAAAATTCAGATTACAACGAAAGTTGTAGCAAAAAATATGTTGCTATAATAGGTCCAATTAGATGTTTCACACTAAAACGTGATACTCGATCTCCTATAAGTAATGATTTCTAAAAGTCTAAAGCTATGCCATGTTGCATACAATGGTTCCACGATGAACAGTATTAACGGCTATTTCGATGCAGACACTGGTGCATATTACTTTATCTGCTGATTTTTTGTATAATAATGTGAGATTCGACTTGGTGTGGTCTGCCAAAATGAACTTCTGACTCTTTTATATATCATGTGTAACTACAAAATCATGATCATAAGAATTATTGGAAACAGAAATTCAAAAGTACAACTTTTGAACCACATAACATATACTTATAGTGCTGCATCTTGCGTTACTTATACTTATTGGTAAAAAAATTATGAAGTCCAAAAAACTGAAACTATGTCTGCACCCTATAATTATCAACAGAGGCAGTAATTAGTTATGAGCTTTATGTACGCTTGTATACTTAAGTATGTTATGGTAATAAGTGTGAGTGCTGTAAACAAACACATGAAATGGTTTCTATGCTGTATAATATATATGCTATACTATAAGAAAATAGTACATCTAATACCCACAAGGCATCATGCTTTTCTTTCCAGTTATCTGGTTTTCCTTTTTGTAAAACAGATATTTGCATGAATAGATTAACAAAATCCGTTACCCAGCAGAATATCTCGTATATGTCAATGTCGAAAAAATCAGAAGAGACTTTATCTAGAATGTCTTGATTCATCCTCAATTAACTTAAGCTAGCATTAAGTTAAAATGCATAAGATAAATAATAAAAAGGCATAAACAATAAGTATCCTACTGGTTTCTCAACATGCACATCCCAAAATCCAGCTATCGACTCTTTGGCACCTTGAATCCAGTTGTCAATGTCAGAGCTTCCCATGAAGCTACTGTGTCGTAAAAGCCATAGAGAACATGCTGAAAGGCCCAATGCTCCACATGTGTAGGGCAACCAGTATACGGTCATATGCCTTGGCTTTCTATGGCTTGAAATCTATAATTACAGAAAAATCTGGCTTTAGATAATTAGTTAACATATTGCTTTACACAATAGAATTGTAACTTGTAAGCAACATGTAATCATCTTGTAAGAACTGAAAGCATTACTGATGTGTAGTTAAATAGTCTATAACAGTGAAAATATGATAAATGAAGAACTACAAAAGAAAAAACAGAGAATGCCATTACAAATTTTAATATGGTATTGAGATACAAGTTTGGCATTCAACACATTATCACTAGTTTATCCAGATGATTAAATTATTATATCTCAAGTCTCAAAGTTTTGATAATGAGCATCAAAATGTGTTCACGTGTTCTGTACTATAGGTATGGTACTACCACTCATATATAGTCTGAAATAGTGCATATACATATACATATAGCTATACAGATAACTTATACAGCAAGCGATACACATAATTATAGAACCCCCAATAGTATAAAATTGATCCCATCTATAACTCAGGTAACAATAATATGAAACCTTAGGGCTGAGAAGTAGCAAGTGTGACAGGTGCAGCTGTTGAAGAAAAAGAAAGTTGCTTACCTGAGAGGAAACAAAGTTATCTAACTTCTGGAGGTTTTGGTAGACCAAACTTATAGCATCTATAGATGAGATCTCTGTCCACTCTGAGCTCTCATCATCAATTTCTGGCAATCTTTCAAAGAGAAGTTCAGATGAGCTTCCATCATGTGTGAAAAGTAGAGCTTGCCCCTGAAAAACAATGAAATATATTTACATAATGCTAAACATGAGAAGCATATAGCATCCAAAATACATGAAAAACAAACACTGCATACCTCACAGACATTTTGGAGTTTTACCTCCAGTTTGGAGAAGACAGTATTCAAAACAACAAACAGTGTGTGAATCGATTTGTCTGAATTTTCAGTTAATCCTTCTCTGAATTTATCCACTTCACAATAAACCTATAAAACAGGCAAGGTAGGATTTGGATTCATAAATGAGGTACTGCGGCGATGTAGGAAAAAGCAATGTTATCCAAGAAAATTGGGTCTGAATATGACTAAGGTAGTACAGCTATTTTTGGAAGTGAGCAGCTAAACAGCTGGCTTGGAAATAACAATTTAAAAGAGGTTACTCGACTAGATATGAACATTTTTAATAATAAACACACATAACTAAACAAACCTCAGCAAGAAAAGCAGCCAAGCAGTGTTGCATGCTCGTCAGGATAGCAAGTTTTGTTGAGACCATATCAGATGCAGAGTGCAAAAGGTACTGGATTGGACCCTCATTGCTCCTGACTCTAGTCAGTGTCTGAAGTGTTGCTTCAGCAAATGCCCTTGGGCCTCTTTCAAAGATCATAAAATACATTTTCTGTGAATTTGTTCCCTGATAAATGTACACCAGAACCAAAAATAGGTAGATAGTATAAATATAAATTACAAGATGCACTGCTTCAATTACTAGCATTGCAAAAACAATTTGCAGGTTTATGAATTAACTTAATACCTCCGCTTTGGACTGCCAGAAGAGTAAGCTTTTCTGAATATCATGCAAACTAGACAGTGTGTGTTGTACAATATCTTCTAGGATGCCGAAAGCTTTGGGCATCTCAGCACTAACACTGTAAATAACATATGGTAAAAATGTAACTTTTGTAATTCTGTATAATCTCAGTCATCGACAGCACAAATAAAATGGCAGAACATAACATAGACGCCCACACAACCATTCCTATCAAATATTAGCTCAACAAAAGAGATGGATTCTATCAAATATTAGCTCAACAAAAGAGATGGATTCCCTTGCATGTACTGGTACTGCACCTACCACCCAATGACCAATTCCCAAACTCCAATGTACAAGTTCCTCACGGACAACCCACTACCTGTAACCCAAAATTCACCCAAATTTACCTGTTTTGTCCAATCCACGAACGCACTAGCACAACACTACCCAGCGAAACCTCGCACAGCATTATAAGAAGCACGGGAGAAACACTAATCCAAGCAGTGGGTTCTCACCCGACAGAGTGGGCGGCGGCAGTGCGGATGGGGAGCGGGAGAGCAGGGCGGCGGCGGCGGCGCCCTCCTCCGAAGGAGCCGCGATCCGGGAGAGAAGGGAGGCGGGAGAGGATCGAGCTCCATATGCGAGCGGGCAGTGCCAGGGCGGCGGCAGCGGCGAGCCTTGCGGCCTCGGTCGGGTCGCCGGAGCTAGGGCTCGGCGGAGGCGGAGAGATCGCCATAGCGCCGTGGGGTGGGGGCGCTCCGGCTGGCGGCGGATGCTGCTGACTCCTCAAAAAAGAAAAAAAAAAAATCACTGTTTGGGGATAACTCTGTTTCACCCCCTCAACCTTTCTCAAAATCGCAGAACACACTTCAACTACCAAAATCATTCACTTTTTCCCTCGAGGCATCAAATATGCATGCATAACAGTACAGGGCAATTTTGGCTCTGGTTTTTGGTATACTTTGCAACACAGTCACAACCCTTTTTAAATTGTTTGTTATTACTCCCCTTCATCCAAAAAAACAGTTTATTCTGCAATAGTGTCGAGTCAAACATTTTTAGTGTTGACCCTCAATATTAAAAAATTGATCATGTAAAAATAGTCTTTACTAGATTTATCATTAGACAAGCTATACAATATGTAATTTTTAATTTAAAAATATGTATTTTTGTGAACATTGTTGTTTATTGACTTGAAGACCATGTCGAGGTTTAAAAATAAATTTAATTTGGGACTGGAGGAGTATTAAATTGAGAAAGCAAAGTAAAATGTTGCAAATTCCGAACTTTCAATATGTCCTACGGCTTCTGCTCCAATAGCCTTCTCCACTTACTATCTTGATGGAATCTGTTGGAGTAGTGGTAATGGCAATAGAACATTCAATTAGAAATTTAAAACTAAGGGCTCGTTCGGCTGCACTACTTCTTGCTGTATAACAGTCAGCACCAACAGTAGCTTTTGCAAGATTTGTGTGTGTGAGCTGCAGCTGCAGCAGCTGTGCTGTGCAGTATAGCTCCACCGAACAAACAATTGTCCCGACGGACTCATTAACATTTAGAGGCAACATATGGATGTTGCAGATGGAGGCAGGGACCATGAGGAGTCAGAAACAATCAAAATTTCGTTGATCGAGATGCAATTATGCTAGAATACTAAACGTCTCCGATCTTTCTAGACTAGCTATATATTCCTACAAACTACTCCAAGATCCATTAATTATCGTGTTGCAAAATTCCGATCGATCGATGTCGATACCAAACATCACATAAGGAAAATTAACATTGCTATCTAGATTGTGTCAGTTTCACATACTACATTGATCGCATAACTGACTCAATGCAAACAACGGAATTCATTTGTGTTAATCAAGATAGATGTACATTTTTTTTGCGGGGACAAGATAGATGTGCATTGTGTGTGCATCCATGGATAGCGTGCATCAACTACTTTCATGTGTTGGTCTAGGTAGTAATGTCATCTCAGGTGAACTGGCGACCGGTGAAGGTCTGGCCAAAGGCCCATCCTGTCGGTGCAACGTTGTACGACACAACAGAGCGGCGGTCACTAGTGGTGACCATGAACGATAATGGTTGTTTGTCCAAGAGTGCGTTGCTCTGCCAGTTCTGGCCCCAGTTCCGCGACATGGCCTGCCACCGTGTCGACTTGCTGCCTCCTTTCACTGCCACCGCATGCACGTCACCGGCGCCGCCCACATTGCTCACCAGCACCAGGTTGAAGTAGGAGTGCCCATTGATGGTGAATCTGATCCCTCCCCTTCTCCGGCACGTCACTCTACACATATACATATAGCCACTTAGTTTAGTTAGTCCGCTTTCACGAAGATGACACGTAAGAAACATAGCGAGTACAATCAAACCTTCCAAATCTTAAATCACTATAGATGCGAAAATATTAAGATTTGAAACAAGGACAACTATATTAGTATAATTGCCATGAAAAAAAACCATTTCATATACGGTCATATTTTAAATGTTTTCATAAATGTGTAGTTTATTTTAAGAGTAAAGGTAAACCATATATATGCATTGAGCTGAAGACTGTCGATCTTGTTCATGGTCACTCACCGGCGGTAGAATTAATACACGTATGCAACTATAGTTAGCACCAAATTAAGTGGATGCTAACTCACCGGCGGTAGGAGACGGGGACGATGCCGGCCTGGAACCTGGCGATGCGGAGGAAGGCCGGCTGCGAGAGGTCGAAGTGGTGGAGCGGCGGGTTGCACCACCCGCCCCGGTCGTTGGGCAGCGCCGGGTTGGCCGGGCACAGGTTGGTCGCCGTCACCACGATGTTCCCCTTCCCCGGCAGGCACCCGGCCGCTCCGGCGCAGCGCAGCTGGAAGCAGGCGCCGCAGCTGAGCCCGTCCCCGAACATGGCCGCGCTCAGCGCCGCCGTGTCCGTGCCGTACCCCTGCGCGTACGTGTTGCCGTACCCGCACGCCCCGCCCATCGTGCCCGACGCGTCCGCCCCGCCGTAGAACGTCGCGTGCGCGCTGCTCCACCCGCCGGCCGCCGACGACGGCGAGAGCAAGACAACGAGCGTGGCTAGGCAGGCTAGCGGCAGCAAGGCCATTGTCACCTAGCTAGGCTTGTAGCTACTTTGACTTCGATCGTTTGCTCGTTCGTGTAGGGAAATATATAGCCGCGCGCGCGCATGCTTGGCTTGAGTTTTCGAAGAATATTTCGCTGGTTAACGATTGCACGTTCGCAGTTCAGAGTTCAGACTTTCCATGAACAAGGCACCGATCCTGTGACTTGACCACAGCTTCCAACAGAAAATGTAGGACAACTTTTCTCCATAAATTGGATGGTCTGAAACATCTTGGGGCACTGTAAAAAAATCAATTAGATAAACATAAAAAAATACTTCTCGAAAATGGAAGGAGCTCAACTAATTTTTGGATGGTGTATATAAGAATGTAAAGTTAGGTTAATCACTTGATCATAGATGGATTGCTAAGCCAGAACCCCAAAATGTACAACCATATGTAATGGATCCACATATTTTAAAATCAGATGCACGTGTGTTTCATGACCATTTTCATATGAAGTACTAAATCACTAGATATGACAAGAAGATTGTGCATTTTTTTCTTCGAGGGGCCAAACTACAGCAGAACAGCACATCCATGGTCCCAACATTGTATCTGTTCATCAGCTCATGCTTGATAACTTATGGTATGCAATTAGTTAGTTTTCTTCTAATCGCAAAAGCAGACAGCAAATTGTGCCTACTTGTTAATCTATAATTGCAACCGTTGAATGCATGTTTTAGAGCTCCTATGAGGCTATGACTTAACACTAACCTTTGGATTGTGCAAAGCATATGAGATCCATTAATGTGCCAAGATATCTGACAGCCGGTTAGCAGTTCCCCTGTGGTTGCATGCCAAAATGAATGCTGGCTGCATGGTTAAGCAGGACCAGCAACCATGACATATCCCATGATGTCAGTTGCAAGATCTCTAGATTATCTCCAACAAGATTGCAAAGAGAGGCTGCATCTGCACGCATGTGGGGGCACTAAATGTGCAGCAAGACAAGGCTTTAATCCACGACAACTACTCTGATCAGCTGCTTCTGTATGTTCTTCCGAAACTGCGCCTTCTGTTCCTTCTCCATCCAACGAGTGCCACGCATAAAACCATTCCGGGCTTGCCATTGCAGTGCCACTGGTAGAGAGGTAGTTAGTGATGCTACTATATCTCTCCAGCGGAGCCGAAGTAGCCAAGTTGCTTCTGATTGGTTGTAAGTTGTAACCAGTAACCAACTATTTGGTGGATGAATCTAAGATCTTTGTATGACTGTGTAGGCATATTTATGAACAGAGATAGACCAAAGAGTGATGGAGGTCTCACAATTTCAGTCTTTCAGATCGTGTCCTGCTGCCTGTTGGCATAAAAAAGAGAGGACTATGCAGATCCAATAAAGATTGGAAAAACAACATCTCAGGGTACATGTACAATATCTTCAGTAAAAAAAACCTCTGTGCACTACAAATCTCAGAATTATCCACGAAGATCTATACTGTTTATGGCTAAGTAATGGGGACGCTGTGCGCTGTTTCAATGTTGACACCTTTGCTGTCATGTCAGAACAAACAGAAACTGAGGCCCATGTTTATCAGACAAATTGTCTGGTCGGTAGCTACACTCATCAGATCAGAGAAGTTAAGACAAAATAGATTTACTGGAACCAAAATGAGAAGCTAGCCTGTCAAAATTGCCGTCTGCAAACAACAAATCTTTTAGAGTACATTTCACAAAACCGTAGATTCAACGTGTTATATCACAACTACAGATTTAGGGTTAATTATCACAAAACTATAGATTCAATGTTGAAGTTATCAGTTTATCATAGAAGTGTAGATTTTAGAGTTTACAGCCCTACACTATTGTTATTTTAGAGCAATAAATATTGAAGAAAACGGCCATTGTTCCAAATCATGGTTTCAGATTTCCTTCATTGATCACCGTCTGCACTATAATGGATCAGGTTTTTAGTACAACGTAAGACGAGTATGCGCCAAACTTAAAGCCCCATTTGGGAGATCCGGAGATCTCCATTATTGAAATGATAACCTCAAAACACAACCAGAAGAAGCCATGTATGCAACAAAATACAAGCCATTAGATCAGAATAAAGACATAAGAAGGAGGCAAATAATAACCGTCAGATTAAAGAAGTAAAAATTCATTCAGCCAGGAAGTCTCTCGAAGCATCTGCACCATGCACACAGCACAGCTGCACAAGTCATGGATAGAAAACGCTAAGAAAAAAAGTAGCTACCAGCTGCAGTGCTGCAAGCTATCGTCTCATCGAAGATTCCTGTAGTAATTAAGTTGGCTTGAATATATATATATGTATGTTGTAGTAGAAGCACCAGATTTAAACTCATCTGTTCCAAAAAAAAAAAAAAGAAAGACAGTTCCTGACAATACACACGCCTACATATTTAATTAAGAATTTAAAAGTCGGAAACAAATCATTTAAAATGCTAGTTTCTGTGAAAGGAGAGCACACTGTACTAGCAGCATACTGCAAAAACGATTTCCACCGCAGCTTCTTCTTTTCACTAATGAAAAAGCTCTCTTTTGACAAAGGCATATCCAAAATGACAAGAAAGATTTGCTTACAACCTTTCTAGCTCTCACGCTGAGATGTTATTGGGTTCGTCCAAATCATGTCTCCAATCTGAGTGAGAGAACAGAGATAAGAAAAAGGGCCAAGCTCTGGTCGTTGACTGAAGCCAAGTTTGGTGACAGATAGAACGTACACATCTAATTGGTTGATCCATATGGTTAGTGTCACAAGATTCAGATTCTGTCCGATCTAAGTATGAAAGTAGCAGTGGCTTGCAAACCCATTGCAGTGTGCTGGTTGTTGTCTCCCAATTGCGTTTTCCGGGTACTTTTACACCTCATAAAACCTTGGCTTCAGGTTCTTGACTCATGCATTGGCACTGCTATATGATTCTCCTGACATGCAATCATTCATCTTTTCAGTCAGTGTCCATCTGATCGATCCGAATTTATTGGTTGTCAGAGTTTAAAACAGTAATGTTCATGACATTTAAACAAAGTTTGAAAAGCGGGAGTACTAAATTCCAACAAACAAACCAACGAGGTGACGATAAACATAGAAGGCCTTAGGCCCATAGCAATTATAGCATGTTACCTTCTGAAGAAAACTACGTTGTGTTTCAACGCAAACACATTTTGTGCTGGGGGCGGAAATAATTGGATGAAGAGTTTATTTATAAAATAAGGTTCCATGAGAACGGAGAAAGGCAAAAGCAACTTGTTTTGCCCTATGGTACAAGTATACAAATGCCAGATCAAACTTACTAATTAGAAATAGCGTAGTACTAGTCGTAAATGTGAATCTAAATTTAACGGTAATATGGATGTGGTTGCCCGGTTGGAGGTGCACCTGCGGGTCCAGGCTGATTTCCATATTGAGGCGGCGGCATCTGCTGCGAAGTATGCAACTCGAGTGGTGGAGCAGCAGGAGGAGCAGAGAAGGCCCCTGATGCACCATACTGCACCGGAGAAGAGTACATTTGACCTGGATATGCTCCTGGAGCTGGAGCATACCCAGAGTTCCCAGGATTCCAATTTTGCACTTGCCCCGTTGTGCTGTGGTTTGGAGCAGCAGCTCCAGGTGGTGCATATGCGCCAGCTGCTTGAGGATTACCTTGCCACCCGGCAGATGTTGGTACACCAGGTGGTTGTGGTACTGCTTGCATTGCACCTTGCGGGATTGTGTAATCCCTGCTCTTGTCACTATGTGCCTGAGAACAGACAGATACATTGGTTCAAAATCCATACAGCAGGCAAATCTGAGTATACAAAATTAAGGGTTTTATGATGGCATCATATCGTTTAGGCAGGGTCCAGGCCCATAAGGCCATAAAACACCAAAGGAAAAATGCACACCTATTATACCTTTACATTGAGATCAGTATGACGAGAGTATGACAGGTGGAGCTTACAGTAGCCACCGTCGTAGATGCAATGTCCTTCCAATGCTTCCTTTGCAACTGAAGCTGTAGTGACATCTGAATGATAATGTAATGAATGAGTTCCAGATTATGAAGAATTATGTCTGAATTAAAAGCACGTGAAATTGTAAACAGATGCAGGCACACGTCTATTACGATACAGTACAAGAAAGCATGCAATTGGTTAGTTTGCAACGACTTCTGCACATTTACTTCTTCCGATTACAAAAATAGGCAAATAATTTCTGTAAACGAAATAACCAAATCAAGATCTGTTGGAAGGTTGATCTGCTAGGTCAAAAGTAGAAAATGAAATAAATAATTCAATACCAAAACATAGTTATTTGGACATTCAAAAAAATATATAAAAAACTAAGATGATATATTCCAAGGTTCATACCAGGGTACTGAATCAAAGCTTGTGTTCCACCGTTCTTCTCAAAAATAGCTATTTTCTGGACTGTACCAAATGCAGAGAACACCTGGAAATTATTAATCTTAGTCAGCAAAAAGTAACTACAACAAAATATTTGAATTAGTGCTTCCCAATTTAACTTACAGTATGGAGAACATCAACTGTGACAGCATATTGCATATTTTCAATTGATGCAAGAAGAACATTGCCCTCAGCCTCCACTTTCCTTCCATCAGCACCAACAGCAGGCTGTGAAGAACATCAAAAGGCAGTTCACATGAAAAGGTTGCTTCATATAAATGGAGAAAAGACACAATTAAAAGTTCAGATGTTGGTGACCATCCAGTAGACTACCTGCAACGTATCTATAGCAGATGAGTTAACCGGAAGGTAAGGGTTGGTGTAATCCCTGCAAAATAAAAAGAAAATGTGTTTAATAACATAAAGGCCAAGAAGTATTTTGATTTAAAATAACACAAGCCAAAAGGAGAAAGATGGAGAAGACAAATCTGTTAAAAATGGAGATTTTGTAGCAAAAATGAAATCCAAGTGCTGCTGCTACTACCAACAAACATGTTCTTAACCCGTGAAAAAGCTTTTGTTTTATTAGCCAGCAATTAGGTTGCAAACTCAAATCTGGAACCGCGGTGGTTGATGGGAAGGAATATGGTATATCACCAATACCAACTGGTTGTGGTAGAATTCTAACAGGAATTTTAAGGAGTTTTCATATCTTCCCGACCATGTCAATCATTGATTGTCAACGATTTCTTCACAGTATGAGGCAAGTGATCTATGTATAGTATGGGTTCACAACTGATACAACTTTCGTAATAAAATGGGGATGATGCCTTCTGGCTAAAATGTAAAAGGGGTATTCGCATATCTGCTGCATCAAAGAGTAACATATATTGATTTTAAGAGTGTAGAGATTATTAGTTATGGCCATTACAAGGGTCAAGAAATTCATCTCCTGCCACTTTATAACCATCTTTCTTCGTTGCTCTTTCTTCCTATAACTCCTGCTCTTTGGACATTGTTTAGTGACTAGCAAGTTGCTCTCCAGGCTCCCCAAGCAAGGGAACTCGATCCCCAACTTCCAGCTCAGACCTTCCCATTGAAATATCCTTATGACCCCATTTACCTCCTAGCGCTGCCCAGTAAAGAGGGGTGGAGGAATCACTGGCCATGCACACACCTTGATGCATGTGACGACGCGAATTAGTGTAGGGTGCAGCAGGGATAAATTCTAAGAAAGTTTTGATCTCTCTCTTTCCATCAATCATGACCACAGTTTTCCTTGGCAGAAAAAAAAAATCATAGCTACCACTCAGGAATTTGAAACAGCAGGATGAACGGGAAAGATGGATAAAGGTTAAATGCAGCGGCGGAGCCATAATTCACAAATGACAGGGGCCAAGATGCTTGGAGGGGGCCTAATACACTATTTATTACTTACTTTATTCACCTGATTAATCAGATGATTCCATGTAAAAACTATTTTGTTGGAGGGGGTCAGCCCACCCCCCCCCCCCCCCCGGGGTCTATTCAACTGGTTAAATGGGCTTAATGTGAACACACATTTCTGAATTTGTGGGGAAGCATGAGTTGTATCTTGAAATGCCTAAGCATATATCTTAAAATGTCTAATATCCCACATAAAGGTACCAGGTAGTATATTGATCTTACAATTCCTAGACATATAGGGAGCCATGTTAAAAACCATGAAATTTAATGTTGCAAATCAACTCAAGGAAAAAAAAATATAAATGATACCTGCTGCGGTGTGACTGGAACTTGATGTTCAGATCCTTATGTGCAGAGAACGAAATCCGCAAACAACAGGATGTTACATGTTCTGGAAGCAAGTACCTACATCGAATTCAAATCTCCGAGGAATTCAGTTTATGATAGGCGCAAAGTGTGAACAAGAGTAATAGATGGGTTAAACAAAGAACAAACATCCCACCTTGGGATGCTTCTTCCATCTAAGGCTTCTCTTGCTGCAGAAGCTGTGGCTGCATCTGTGTACTGTATCAGTGCCTGCGAGAAAAACAAAATTAAGGTGGGAACATCGCCTTTGTAAGAAATCAAGTAATAACATGATTTAAGATTTTAAGTAACCTGAAAACCTGCAGCCTTCTCAAAAGTGGCTATTTTGTGAACAAATCCAAAAGCTGAGAAAACCTGAAATATAACAGAGGGGTCATATATAGGAGTAAAATAATAATAAAAAAAATAGTCCAGCTGTCTAGGAACTGGCAGCTGATCTGCACATGTTATATCTGGTAGTGCATAAAGTCAATTATCGAATATTATATCTGCCAGGAAACTCTTAAAGATTATCCCTTTTCCACACAAAAAAGAGAGGGGAGATCTTGCACAGATAAACCAGCGATGAATGGAACTAAATTATATTTCTAATAGCTGGATAAAGAACACCACAAAGTGATCACAAAAGAAGCACCATAGATGTACTAATTTTCTAAAGGTTGGGAATTTAACCTTTCATCAATAACTTGGATAAACAGGGAGGTGCCCTACACCGTGGAAAAGCGCAATGGTGAAGGATAATTAGAAAATGGCGTCCCCAACAGTTCATAAAAACTTCAAATGTAATAGTTAGAAGAGGCAGCAAAACAAACATGATATCTCTCCAACTGCAGATGTTGATAACGACATTTTCTCCGTGTTAACATGGGCCTGCTGATTCATGCAGAATACGTTACTACGAGATTAAAAGCTATGTAAAATCTTTGATTTATAAGGATCAGGTCAGGTAGACTCCCTTGGATCCTTTCGGTCAATGGCAACAAATATAGCGACAGTCACACTTAAATTTGCCATGATCTTACTAATTCACCCATTGAAATACTTTCATGATGGGAAAGAAATTAAAATTTAGGACTCACCAGATGGATCACATCAATGGTGACATCATTTGCTTGAACACCCTCAATAGTGACTAGCAACACATTTCCAGCAGTCTCTCCAGGGCTCTTGTTATTAACTATTTCTTGTCTATTTGAGTACTGAATGTAAACAGTTTTGCCTCGAATTTGCGCTGGTTCCGAAGAAGATGCAAAGTAAGAAACCATTGAAATAGCTTGATTAATGTCAGTCTGCAAAGAAGGACTTTGTATAAGTAATATGTAGCATTTATTTCAACCAAAACATGACTAAATGTAAACAATAGTAGAATTTCTAGCAAGAGAAACTTTCCAAAATCCCTTCTTAGAAGTCTAAAAGATTCTCCAACATCTACTAAATAACCAACCTCAAATATATAATCTTACTCTAAAGGTACCAATGACACGGAATAGAACTTCGACGCAGTCATTTAAAAGCTCCCACCACCATTCATCAAAGTTCCACAAAATCAAATGCTTGTAATTGTACAGGAAAAATATATAACTAAATTCTGTGAAGTACCCTATCGGCTGTCGCAAAACAAAACAAAATAGTGTCACTGGAACTTAAACAACCCCAAAACCATATAGATCCAGTGACTCATCCTTAGATGGCATATGCCGCATATCGGAGTATGCCACACATCAATTCCTGACATATTGATACAATATCATTTCAGTATCATAAACTAACTTCGATGGACTCCAAATGTAACCCGAAAAAATCCACCAAAAAATCCATCCAAAAGACTATAACATTGACAAAAATCCATCAATATTCAGCATTCGCATAGCAAACCAGGTAAAAGCAAGTATATGTATCTGAGCCACCGATTCACTGTCCCCTAATTAACTCCACTATACAACCCATAGCCGCAGCGGAAACAAAATTCCCTACCGCACGAGTAAAAGCTGGCTAGATCGGGGTTCACTCACGCCCAAATCGACGGTCGCATCGATTGCCCGAATCAGATCATCCAGTGAGTGACCGATTCACCCAAACAGGCTGACCGGATCCGATGAGATCGGACGACGAGAGGGGGAAAGGGGGGAGGAGTGGGGCTTACGAACTCGACGAAGGCCTGGTTGCGGTTGGCGCCGACGCCGCACTTGGTGTTGACGATGCGGCCGAAGGGCTTGCAGAGCTCGACGAGCTCCTCCTCGGCGCACTCCCACGGCAGGTTACGCAGGTGGAGCACCTTGGACGGCGTCTGCGTGTACCGGAACTGCTGGCTCCCGCCGCCGCCGCCGGCCGACGACGACATCTCCGCCGGGGAGGAGGGGAAGAAGGTAGGTGGCGGTGGCCGGAGGAGAGAAGGGACAGAAAGCTAGGGTTTGGTTCGTCTCGAGGTGCGCAGGCTAGGCTGCGAGCCTGCGTCTCTCTCTCTCTTCTAGTATTGTCTTGTCGTCCGGCGCGGTCGTCCGGATTCTTCCACGTGGCATCCATCACCAATATTAAAGCAACTAAAGGAGTCCGTTGTTCGATTTGCCTGCACGTGCGCCGCACGACAGGTTACGCTCCAACGCTCCAACACTCCGACTGCAACCTGACCGTGAATCCGGCGGGTCCGTTTCCAAGTTCCAACTGCAGATCGAGGGAGACGTTTACGAAAAATAAAAATACTTAGTGTCATGATTAGATGCCGAAAGGGGTTTTAAGATGCCGAAAAACTAATTTCATAACTCTCCTCGAAACCACGAGCCGAATCTATTAAGCCTAATTAAGCTGTTATGTTACTGTAGCACTTAGGCTGCGTTCAGATGTAGAGGAAAAAACAGTACCGACAATTCAGCACAGTATTTTTCCTTTTTTCCGCGCACCCTTCCCAAACTAACAAACGGTACGTTTTTTAAAAAAAATCTACATGAAAGTTGTTTAATAAAATCAAAATAATCTATTTTTTAAATTTAAAATAGCTAATACTCAATTAATCACGTGCTAATAACATTTCTCGTTTTACGTGATATCACTATTTTTTTTCCATCTCTTTTGGGCACAAAAGAACACAGTCTTAATGCTATTCATGGACTAATTAGACTCAAAAGACTCGTTTCACGATTTTTATACAAAATGTGCAATTAGTTTTTTTAATCAGTATTTAATGTTATATGTATATGTTAAAAAAATCAATGTGACGTTATTAGACAAAACTTTTTATCAACTAAACAATGTCTTACTTGTGATGGGAACTGTAAGTGTACCAAATCGATCATGTACTTGCATGAGAAGCATATACCGGTAAATTTTTATGGGCAACGAAGCTGTCGAGTGTTAGGTGTGGAGTCATATGAAACTAGAGGAGCTTGCTAGTAGCAAAGCCATGACAAACATCAACAGACATTCTTAGGCCATATTTGGTACACCTCCAATTCTGAGATTTTTATCCCGTGGAGTTGAAGTTGTACAAAACACTTTAGAGAATATGTAAAATATAGCGTGAAGCTGCAGCTCCGTTCCTAGATTTTACACTATGAAGGTGGAGATGTCTCTAGCTCCTCACCTCTGTACCAAACAGACCTTTTACTATCAAATTTCCTTGTGACCATATATTTGTATTCCATTGCCTCTAGCTAACAATGGGTAATCATCATTTGTCGAAACTAGGTTATATTTAATGGTGCCATATTTTTTTTAAAAAAAAAGTCAAGCCATTTATTATAAATCTCATTAAATTGTAGTATATATTTCTAATATATTGTTCAAAAGCTATGATACGACGTTGTAAGAAGAAATAAGGAAAAAGGTTATATATTTTATATTGGAGAAAATTTCTTGCGTGCCCATAAATTTCCTCCCAATCCCTTTCATGCCCGTGAAATTTATCCAATTCCTTACATGTCCCTGAGTTTCGTCTCCATCCCATGTATACTCATTCCTTAGTTGACCGTTAAATTTTATCTAAAATGACAATATTACCATTCACATCTATCCCATATTTGCTTAATGAGAAAATATTATTCTCAAAAGGTGAAAAAATTATATTAGCAAAAACAAAATAACACCTAATTATTCGACCACCATTTAAAATTCAATTTAATTTTAAAAATAAAATTTAAATTGTATCTAACGAGATATGTATAAATATCTGTATTAAAATTTAAAACTAAATAAACAATATTATATTTTAAATTTCTCTGAAATATTGTATGTATTTTATAATATTTTCAATTTATTCATTAAGATTTTAAGTCAAATAATTATGTCTCATTTTATTTTTTATAAGTTAAATTCTTTTTTCACATTGATATTTGTGTTATTAAGTAATTATCATAGATATAAGATAATGGCAATATAGCCATTTTGAATACATGTAACAATTAACTAGCGGTCAACTAGTGGAATAGGTATATAGACGGTCAACTAGTGCAATTTATTTAGGTATAGCATTAATCAATTTAACAGTAGTTTCTAACCAAAATGCTTATTAACGGACAAATGGGATCAACGTGATTAGTGCCGCAAACTCTCCTCAGTAATGTAACCGAAATCGCAAATGTATCGATTGCTTTGTTTAGTTTTCCGCCCATATGAATCTGTACTGATATTACTTCAGATAAAACAGAAAAACTAAAAGAGAAAATAAGAAAGGACATTAACAGCAGCAAACAAAGGAGCAGCAGACAAAGGGGAGGTGGCGACTCACTAGTCCAGTCACCAGGTTGAGGGCCATCTAAACTGCAGCAGCCTCGGCACTCCTCTTCAGGGCCAGCAGCAGGTGACAAAGTGGCGGTGGCGGCGCGGGAAGGCAATGAAGTGGGGCCTGTCGGGACGCGATGAGTCGACGGGGGGCGACGGCGGGGTGTGAAAGGTCGACGACCAGAGAGTAAGGCAGCGCCGACGATCCGGCACTGGCGCGGGAGGATGGCGATCCGATGGAGACAGCAACGCGGGAGGACGACAAAATGGCGGCATTGAGTGGGGGCGGCGTGGCGAACTAGCGATCGCGATTAGGGTATTGGGGTGGGGGCTTCCTACGCGTGAGATGGATGGGAATGAGACGAGAGGAGGGAGTGGGCCGGGCCGTGGGGATGCGTGGTGTGAGGCAGGGGATGTGGTACAATCTGAACCATCCAAAATGATCCAAAATGAATCTCAGCCATGTTCATTATAGTTCATTATAGGGTAGATTCGTGGTACTCGGCGGGGAGAACAAGACAGCACGAACGAAGAGGCTGGGGGGGGCGAGTGTGCGGGCGCGCGGCAGCATAGAGAGGCGAATCCAGGGAGTCGCGGTCCGGCGCAGGTGGCGCACGGCCGGAGGGCGGTGCTACGGGCGGAGTGGATCTGCCGGCGACGACAACCGCGACCACTCGATTCGCCAGCGGTATGCCCCTCTCCACCTCCACTTCTTCATCCGCACGCCAAATCCAGCCGGCGACGATAGCGGTGGACGAGTCGTTGTTCAGGATGAGGGCGGGAGATCGATCCGGACGCGATGTTGGACCGTGTTTTTGTTTCCCAAACTGCTATTCCCTCGATGGATGACGAGATAACGTATCTGTTGGGTTTGCTCTTAGCCTGTCTTCTAGATCTGGATGGAAGCTTTTCTCTTAATTTGCCCTAATCTTAAACCTAATAACACTCATTCATTCAAAAAAGTTTGGGGGGTTCAACTCCTCTTTCTCATCTCTTAGCTTCTCTTCTAGATCTGGATGGAAGCTTTTCTCTTAATTTGCCCTAAGCTTAAACCTAATAACACTCATTCTTTCAAAAAGTTTGGGGGTTCAACTGAACCTTCATGTCCCACGTTAGATCCGCCCATGTCTGCTGCTTGCTTTGCTTCCCTAGTTGCGTGGAAGTGGTGTGTAGGTATTCCCTATTCGATCAGAGACGTACCTTTTCCCTTCTTGTGAGTTTTGGCATCCGCTGGCTTGGTTGGTAGTTGCACAACCTATGTGACAGTGGTTGATGGATGAAAGGCAGACTCACCGCCAGCATCCACCACCATTGGGAGCATTTAAACTAGTATACAAGTTCTACTAACTTGTAAGTTGGGGAAGTGGTAGTGTGGTAACCGAGATTGTTGTTACTGTACTCTGCAATGCATTCACAGTCTGTTTCAGTTCATAAATTCTGATCGAATTGGAAATATTTTACTTAGGCTCTTTGTGTTGTAAGTGCATTAATCGTGGATGCTCCATTAGTGGTAATATGGGTTTTCATCATAGTCCACTTTACTTCCCTTTTATGGTTATTTGGTTTTTTAATAACTAGCTAAATACCCGTGTGTTGCAACAGAATTTTATTACAAGAATCACAATCATACAATTATTTTAGCCATGCGTGTGAAATCTCGATTTCTAATTATTAGTTAACTACTAAGCCACACAGTTGGTTCTAATGAGAGAGTTGAACATAAGTTATCCATATTCTTCAAGTATCATATTTTGTTAATTTAGTACCATAAAGAAAAAAATGGTGGACATATATATTTTTTAATGTTCTAGCACACCTTAAAAAAAATCATAGCTAGCACATAATTTTACCGTCCAAATTTCTTGATTTTATGTGAGTACTGGTCTAGCGAAAAATTTATTTGAAGCATTGCAATGTTCTGTGGCACAAGTGCCAGCCTAGTCTGCCTCATGCGGCCATGCAAAAGTGTGGCTGCGACATTGATGATGCACTGAATAAGTCACTATGTCCATTGGCTGTTCATGGGGCCCACACATCAGAGTTAGAGTTGTTGGTGGCAGATTCACTGCCCACCACCATTGGATTCTTTTATAGATGGTATAGAGAGACATTGCAAGGTAGTAGTATCTTACAGATTGCATTAAATAAAGAGTACGTGAGTTTGATAACTTTGTGTTCTTTACAAAACCACTATTACCGCATCCTGAGCTGTGCCATTATATTGTTTATCTCAATCCCTTGCTTGCGCTAGATCAACCAGTCAATCTTATCCATGGTAAAGACCCATGTACACATTTTTCTCCGTTAAATAAAGTGCCACTGGTTGCTGGTAAAACTTTGGTTTAGATACCTTGAGGTGCGTGACGCAGCTAGGATGCCAAGTAGAAAACATGATCAACAGTGGTGGTGGAGTCGGAAGTATGGTGGACCCATGTAGACAGAGAAAGATACTGTAGCATTCGGTCGGATACATACGACGAAGCAGTAGTAATTTTTTAAGTGGTAGAGATGCATGTAGTGGTTTGTGGAAAAGCTTTCTTGAATTGTGAAAGGTTGCCCTGTATAATTTTGGTTTGTTTCATTAACCCAATATTCTCTATTGTTGACTGTTCTAGATAATGGTTGGGCCTGGGCATCGCAACAGTCATGGGAAGCGGCATTCTGATTATGCTGAAAGTGGAGGTGGCAAGAGAAGAAATCCTGGAGATGATACATATGCTCCTGGTCCAGACGATACTGTCTATCGCTATCTTTGCCCTTCTAGAAAAATAGGGAGTATCATTGGGAGGGGTGGAGAAATTGCTAAACAGTTGAGGGCCGACACTCAAGCTAAGATAAGGATTGGTGAGAGTGTCCATGGCTGTGATGAGCGAGTTGTCACAATATTTAGCTCAAGCAGGGAAACCAATACCCTAGCAGATGCTGAAGATAAGGTTTGCCCTGCCCAAGATGCTCTCTTTAAAGTTCATGAAAGGCTATCTGGTGATGATGATATTGAGAATGAAGAAAATGGTGAAGGTTTAGCTCAAGTTACTATTAGGTTGCTTGTGCCATCAGATCAGATTGGATGCATTATTGGAAAAGGTGGACATATTATACAGGGAATCCGCAGTGACACTGGTGCGCAGATACGTGTTCTTAGTAACGAAAATATCCCTGCATGTGCCATCAGTGGTGATGAACTTCTACAGGTTAGTAGATGATCGCCTTCTCCATTTCTGTCATGCATTACATGTACATGCATTACCACTGTAGGCATTTATGACTCAATATTTGTTCTTTTTGTAATGCTGGTTTCTACATTTCCACTACATTTTTTTATTGTTTTTTTCGGTGCAGTGACGTAATAAGAACAATTCACTTTTCAGTTAACCAGCGGAACAACTTTGTACTAGTTTAATTGATTATTTACTTAGTTTTTTAATACATCATCTGTGGAATAGTCAATATTGTTAAATTAACTCTTATCTCTTCTGCACTAGATATCCGGGGACTCGACAGTTGTTAGAAAAGCTCTTCTTCAAGTGTCATCTCGTCTTCATGACAACCCATCTAGGTCACAGCATCTTCTTGCATCCAGCATGACACAGTCTTATCCAGGGGGCTCCCACCTTGGTAGTTCCTCAACCGCACCGGTTGTAGGAATTACTCCTTTAATCAGTCCCTATGGAGGATACAAAGGTGATGTGGCAGGAGATTGGCCTTCTATATATCAACCACGAAGGGAGGAGAGCTCTGCAAAGGAATTTAGCTTGCGTCTTCTTTGTGCTGCATCAAATGTGGGAGGTGTAATTGGAAAGGGTGGTGGAATTATCAAACAGATTAGGCAGGAGTCCGGAGCTTTTATCAAAGTTGATAGTTCAAATGCTGAAGATGACTGCATAATAACTGTTTCTGCAAAGGAGGTGACTTTTTCTTCCTATGGTTCTTGCTGATTTAATATCTTTCTAAATATGGTTTTAGTCCTAAATAATTCTGTTTTCTCTTTCCCATGTAGTTCTTTGAAGATCATGTCTCCCCAACAATAAATGCTGCAATTCATTTACAACCAAGATGCAGTGAGAAAACTGATCCAGAATCAGGGGTCCCATCTTACACAACACGTTTGTTGGTGTCAACATCACGTATTGGGTGCCTCATTGGCAAAGGTGGTTCAATCATTACCGAGATACGGAGAACATCAAGAGCAAACATACGTATCCTTTCTAAGGAGAATGTTCCAAAAGTAGCTGCAGAAGATGAAGAGATGGTTCAGGTACAATTTCAACTTCTTATGTTTTTAAATTAATTTTTACTGGTATTTTGTGCTGCGGTAATTTTTTCACCGTTGTAATTTGATTGTGCAACAGATCAGTGGAGACCTTGATGTTGCAAGACATGCTCTTTTGCAAATAACTACTAGGCTGAAAGCCAATTTTTTTGAAAGAGAGGGTGCTTTATCTGGTTTGCCACCTGTGATCCCTTACCATCCCCTTCCACCTAATGTTTCTGAAGGGCCAAAGTATCTAGGCAGGGACAAGCCTCTTGTGCATGATTATCCATATTCAAGTGGATATCGTGCCTCAGATGATATTGGTCCTGTTGACAGCTATGCAAGTTATGGTAGCTCCCAGGTATAGCTTCTCCTTCATTTTAATGTAGTTTCTGTTAATGCTAACAGTTTCTTATCAAAATCTCAACTGGAACTTTCTCTAGGTCTCTGGAGGAGGTTATGGGGGTTATGGTGGATACAGCGGTCGTTCTGGCAGTAGTGGGTAAGCATGCCTGTACTTCATCAGTCAGCAGTACAGATGGTCACTATCATAATAGCAAATATTAATGTCCCTCTAACTGTGAAAATTATTCTCTAGAAACTAATGTATACCAAGTTTGTTGAAGGGCCTAGTCTACTTAATATTTTTCATTAATTCACATATCATATTTTGCTCACTTAGCCCATTTTTCAATAGGTTATCTGGCCCTGGTTCTTTTTCCTACGGAAAGCGACATGGTTATTAGGATTTAGATTGTCAAATACAACAGGTATGGCTCCACCTTGTCTTGAAAAATGAATAGAATGACCATGCTATCAAGACTTGTTTTTTTTATTGCATTTTAGAAGCCTTTTAAACACATATTTAACCCAGCTCAGCTATCTTCTGATGGACCTGTTCTTTTCACCTTTGCCCCCTGCCCACCTGTCCCTTACCAAAAACAGCCAAGACAAACGAATGCCAAGACCAATGAAGTATGGAGCCTGCTTATTGGAGCCCCCTCCCAAACCAGATGATCAAGAATATGGCCCCAACCTGGAAGCTTTGCTTAAGAGGACCTGCCTGGATGCCATAGACCATCTTATTTCCCTAGCATACAGCATTTACATATATTTTCCTCTGGGACTATGTTGATTCCCCGTCTTACATGTTTTGAACCTATGTATTGGTCTCCGTTTAAACTGCCTGTATTTGTTCTCGTGCAACCTGCTTTCATCATAGTTGTGTGGAAGGACTCGGTTTCCCTGTTTGCCATCCAAAACCTAGAAAGATTATACCCTTGGTTGAAAGATGTGGATCATGCTATCCTTGGCAATTTGCTATCTGAGCATAGTTCTCCTGATAGACTGTACCTCAGTGAGCTCAAATTGTGCTAACATAAACTTCCGTTTACCTATAAACCAATCTCGGCATGATCTTTACTATCAACCTGTCCGGTAAGCTCTGATTAGGACCATAATTTGACTGGAAGCTTTTTGCTTTTCCTTGATTTATATAGATATAGATCATAAAAAAATCATGCAATTGTGCAAGTCTTGTACATGATCTTACTTGGTATTTTGACTTGGATGTGTGCTTTGATGCTCAATAGATCGTGGTTAAGTTACAGGGAATCTGTCAAGTTCACACGGTTGAGATTCTTATCAGGTTGAGTTCCTTTGTGTTTTGGAGTTTCTTTTTCCCTTTATGCTTATCAGGACCTGCAGGAGCACGCAGTGTGCTGGTATTGCAAACTTGTTCACCGCATAGATGGAACAACTGGAGTTGCAGAATGTTGCTGCCATACAGAGCATGTGTATCTGTAGCCTTTAGAAGTAGGTGGCTACAGGACAGTGTTGTATTGTGTTTCTTTCAGTTTTTTTTTTGGCCTAGTTTTGTTTATGTATGTAAATTCAATCCTGAAATTATATTGGAACGGTTTGGTCCTCATTTTTCTGAGCTAGTTCTATCTCTATGTGCACCGTTGTTGGTGATGGACTACCTGTTGCTCAACTTTTTACGTATCTATCTAGATTGTCAGATTTACCGAAGCGGAACTTATATTTTATAAAAAGGGAAGTGGGGAATTAGACAAACAGGCCTATTAGCTCAGTTGGTTAGAGCGTCGTGCTAATAACGCGAAGGTCGCAGGTTCGAGACCTGCATGGGCCAGAATGGTTTTTCGATTTTCTGCATGGGCCAAAATGATTTTTTTTGATTTTTTTTATTACTGTCAACATGTAGTCGTAAACCCCCCCCCCCCTTCCGGTTTTCCCTGCCTATTCCATTTCGCAATGTTTTTTTTTTCTCAAAGATTGCTTTACTACTGTGGGCGCATAGTCGCATTTCCCCCCTACTTCCGATTTCGTCTCGCTTTTATTACCGTAGCACATATTCATATTTCTCCATCCCTTTCAGTTCCATTTTGCCATGCTTTTCAAATTTTTTTTTAGTGTAAATGCTTTTTCGAAGTTGTTTTGTTACTATGGGCACTTTCGTAATGTTCCATCTGCTATTTTTTTTTACACCATCCACCTGCTACTTTACCATAGCAAGCTCACACCACCTAACAGCCTGCTACCACTGTTGTGCCCGCTGTGTGTGTTGTTTGGTACTCCAAATTAAAATTTATAGTATATTTTATCTCATTACTATAATATTTTAACTAACAATTGGTCTATTGGGGGTATACTTTTTAGACATAATTGAATTTATTATATCCATATACAAAAGAACTTACCTATGATTATGATTTTGTATGGCATAAATGATATCCTAATTTAGCAATTTTTAATCAAGTCTCGTCCCGAAAGAAAATACTATATTTTAAAATGGATTGAAAATCATGAGTTCACAAATAGTTGTATTTTTCCTCCCATTCCAGTTCCATTTACATTGCTTCAAAGTTGTTTAATTATTGTGGATATATTTGTATGCCCATGAAAAAAATAACTAGAATCAGAATTGCCAACCTTCCCAGACAGAAATTTGGAAAGACTTTGTCAAATTTTTGTACCATTAGATCCACACCAAGATTCGTACCCAGCTCTAGCAAGCTTCTTGTCTTCTTCCGCACCAATGGCATCAACAACTCCCAACTCCGGTAGAAGACCTATGATCTAGGGCTGTGGATGGGAGGGGAAGGTTGGGAGGGAGAGAGGGTCTCTCAGGCTTAGAGAGGTAGCCGTAGACGACGAATACAAGCAGGGGATGAGACGGTGATGGCGCCACCAAATCACAGCGATGGTGGTTGGTAGTGTTTGGAGTCCGAGGCAGGGCGAGATGTAGCAGTGGGGACGCCTCCGATGACGAGGGAGCCGTAAGAAATAAGGAAGACGACAAGTAAGGAGCACCTAGTCGAGGAGGAGACACACTAGGACCTTTTTAGCACAGTAGCAAAAAATCCTCTCCGGATTACTGCGTGCATGCTTCCCAAGCTGTTAAATTATGTATTATTTGAAAAAACAATATACAGAGAAGTTTCTTTAAAAATCAAATAAATCCATTTTTTAAATTTAAAATAGTTAATACTTAACTAATCATCTACTAATTGTATTTCTCGTTTTGCGTGTCCAAAATAATCCAACTTTGTTAGCTAAATAGAATGGGAAAGACGGGATGGGGATGGGGAGGAGGCTGGCTAGGGATGAAGAGAAGTGTGGTGGCGATGACAATGGTATATGGGTTCACTATAATGTGCCGATGCATGTGAAGAGGGAAAGAGAAGATAAGGTGACGATATTGTAGCTTGCACGAATCTAATAAAGATGAAAAGTGGTCGTGCACTGTTAAGGATTATTTAGTACAAAATCATATATTATTTTTTTTGCAGGGACAAAATCATATATTGCATGACGATATGTCTTGCTGAAAACATCTTTCTCTAATTCTCTGGTCATGGTCCAATGAAAAAAACATGCAATGGCCACCCCATTACACCGGGGGATTGAATAATTAAACGAAGACATAAAAATATATGAAGGGAAAAAAATCCAAATACCCACTATAAATTGCTTGTACTTTTACTCAAACCTGTACAACTTAATTACTTACATAAACCCCCTATAAGCCAATCGTTCTTCCAAATTCACACATCTATTAGGTTTTTTTATTTTCATAGTTTACTTAATTTCTCATGCCTCAATAGCCTCTACAGGGGTAAACATATCGAGTAAACACAAATAAAATACCCCATGAAGAAAGTACGTGTTAAAACATGAGTATTGTATCTCGTTAGAATTACAAGGGTAAACATATTGAGTAAACACAAATAAAATAAAGTCTTGAGCATGCACAAAACATAAAGAAAAAATGTATGATTTTGCATCCGAGGTGGTTGGGGCAATTTCACCACCGTAGCGACATGTTGAAGGCCAATGAGAAATGAGGAATTCCATGCATAATAAAAATATAGCAAAAAATGTTAATATAGGTGAAAAGTGGAGGAGAAATCGACGTGTAGAGGGTTTATGCATGTAATTAAATTATACGGGAAAAAAAAATAAAAGCACAAGTGATTTGTACGAAGGTATTTGGATTTTTCTCGAATATAAACCCCCAGTCCCCACAACTATTGCTGGCTCCCTTCACCTTCTCCTCACTCATCAGCTTGCTTCCTTCCTTCGGCCACCTCGCTCGCCGCCTTATCCCCAAAACCCTATCAATCAATCCCCAATCCTCACCAATGGCGGCCACGCTCTTCTCCGCCGCACTCTCCCCGCACCTGCTCCCCCTCTCCTCCTCCTCCTCCTCCTCGTCCAAGCCCGCCTCCTCCTCCGTCTCCTTCACCTCCAACAAGCCGCCGCAGCTGCTCCGCGCGCTCGCCGTCGCGGGATGGCGGAGGAGCCCCCTTTTCGTGCCGGTGGCCGTGGCCGTGTCTGAGGAGGTCGAGACAGAGCAGGAGGAGGAGGGGGAGGAGGAAGGGTCCGAGGAGGCGGAGGAGTTCTCCGAGGACCTCAGGGTCTTCGTCGGCAACCTGCCCTTCAGCGTCGACAGCTCCCAGCTCGCCGGCCTCTTCGAGCAGGCCGGCTCCGTCGAGATGGTCGAGGTAAAATGCGTGCGCCGAGCGCCACCTCGCCTTACATTACAAGCGTTACTGCCAAATTTGCTGTGTGAAACCAGAGATGGCTTTGGTGTATGGTGATGCGTCGGTTAATCCGTAAATTTGGTTAACTTGTGACAAATTGCTTAAATTGCTAAATTGCCACATGAATGACGAGCTCGACTGAAAAAAAAATGATGGCCTGCGTCCCTCCAGTTTATTTCTGCTCTAGTTTTGCCAAAACATTGTAAATTGGGCTGAATGCGGCTTTGTGGTTATATTCTCATTATTGGAAGAATTTTTTTGGGTGGTTTTTATTTTTGGCGTATAATTAGAAACAGGGATGGGCAAGTATGCAATAAAATGGTAATTATTTAAAGTTACTAGTCTGTGGCTCATTCTATTAAGCTGTGAGTTGTGATACCATGAAAGACTCAGGATTACAATTTCTAGTCTTATTACAGTTATGCTTGGCTTTTGCTGTTTTTTCTTATGGTGTAGCGTGCTAAACTGAATTGTCGCAGGTCATCTACGATAAACTAACTGGAAGAAGTCGTGGGTTTGGGTTTGTGACAATGTCTAGTGTTGAAGAAGTTGAGGCAGCTGTGGAGCAATTCAATGGCTATGTGAGTATGCTTCCGTACTTTTAAATTGTTGTGTTTTCTTTTTCGGTTCCATGTGGGTATATGGTCTGGCTGAAAATGGTGTATAGAGTGAGTCCTATTTCATCTTGTGCAAATTGTTGCTTGCATTTATTTAAGAGTGAACTTTAAGAGACTTGTAGTTCAATATGAACCTGCTTGCTTGTTTTGGTCCTGGTTTTCTTTAGCTTACTCATAAGTACTAGAACTTAAAGTTTAATGTACTCTTTGCTTGCATGTTTCTGGACATATATTGTGTTATGACTTATACGGCATCATGGAACTATGCTTGACTAATTTGCTGGTTCATTTCTTTAAACAGATACTTGATGGGAGATCTTTGAGGGTTAACTCAGGGCCAGCACCACCAAGGGAGCAATCATCACCAAGAGCACCCTGGGGCGAGGCCAATAGGGTCTATGTGGGTAACCTTTCTTGGGGTGTTGATAATGCAGCTCTTGCAAACCTATTCAGTGGGGAAGGGGAGGTCTTGGAAGCGAGGGTCATCTACGACAGGGAGAGTGGTAGGTCAAGGGGATTTGGTTTTGTCACATATGGTTCCACTGAGGAGGTTGAGAATGCAGTTTCAAATCTTGATGGCACCGTGAGTTTTCACTCAGCCTGGCTGTTTTTTTTATACTTCTAAAGTTTTAGTTCCTTTGAGCATCATTTTTCTTTTAGTGTGGGTTAAAACAAACCTTTTTCTTTGTTGCAGGACTTGGATGGCAGGCAGATCCGTGTTACAATAGCAGAATCAAGACCACCTAGGAGACAGTACTGAAATCCCTTTTGATGCCGTGAAGCCTATGGTTAGCCCAGATATGAGTTATACTATCATCTTTATTGTTCTACAGCACCGATGGAATTCTAGCTGTAATTTCCACCATATGGTTCAAAAGATTGGTTTAGTGATGAGATATATATGATTTGGTTTTAACCTTCAGAGTTCCATCTATTTTGTCATGTATGGCTCATCCCTTGATTTACATGTAACATGTCTACGTCTGGAATCTAAGGCCTTGTTTAGTTCCCCAAAATTTTTCCCCAAAAACATCACATCGAATCTTTAGACATATAAACGGAGCATTAAATATAGATGAAAAAAGAAACTAATTGCACAGTTTGGATGGGAATCTCATGACGAATCTTTTGAGCCTAATTAGGTTATAATTAGCCATAAGTGTTACATTAACCTACATGTGTTAATGACGGCTTAAATAGCCAAAAAAGATTCGTCTCGCGGTTTTCAGGCTAGCCATTAAATTAGTTTTTTTCATTCGTGTTCGAAAATCTGACATCCGGTCAAACGTTGATGTGACACCCAAAAGCAAAATATTTTGGGAACTAAACAAAGCCCAAGATTTTCTTGTCCTTACTTCAAAGCTGGCATCTATTTGAATCTGGTTTTGGTTTATATATCTTGAGCTATGACACATTGTCTTGTTTTGTTTTTGGAACAATCAGATTGATGCCACCCTAGATCCTGCACTTTATTAGCCTCTGGACCCGCCAGAGCAAACCAACTATGGGGGGGGGGGGGGTGTTTTACGGCATAAACTGTCCATTTTCATAATTTGATGAATTGAGATTTAGTTTTTTTTTTTGATGAATTGAGATTTAGTTCAGTTGTATCTTCGGCACATAAAGTGTACTGTGTGCGTGTGATTTGGCCCATATATGTGCGTGCATTTGGCCCAGGTGGGTTCAGACCGCAGAATCGGTACGAAGGTCATTAAGATCTAGTCGAAGTGGTGTGTGTAATAATATGCATGCATCACGGCCTGGCATATGGTGTGTTGTTATTTAGGGATTCAATTGGTTGCTGAAACCATTTATACCGAATTTTGGTGTTAATTTGCCAAATTTTATGTGGTAATAAACTGAACAGAGCTTATCATCAAACCAAACACCACATTCACATCTTATTCTATAAAAATTATGGCATTGCCAAATATTGCCATTATCAATAAATGTAAATTTTGATAATAAATTAAACATGCCTTTAACTTATGTTGATGGCAGTGATAATCTATTATGGCTCATCCTATTGAGGACTTGTTTAGTTCTCAAAATTTTTTATCCAAAAACATAACATCAAATCTTTCGACACATGTATGGGTATTAAATATAGATTAATGGTTCTCAAAAAAATAAATATAGATTAATGAAAAAACTAATTTGTATAGTTTGCATGTAAATTGTGAGACGAATCTTTTAAGCCTATTATTTTATGATTAATCATAAGTGCTACAGTAATCCATATGTGCTAATATCGGCTTAATTAGACTTAATCTCGCGGTTTTCAGATGAGTTATGGAATTATTTTTTTTATTCGTGTCCGAAAACTCCTCCGACATCCGATCAAACGTCCGATGTTACATCAAAAAATTTTCTTTTCACAAACTAAATTGTGTATATTGCTTCCATTCGTTAAAACAATTGAGCTGATGTTTTTCTAGCGGAGGACGGATGAGGAGAGGCGGGGGGCCGTTGAGGCGTCACGCTCTTGTGCAGCCGCGGAACTGTAGAAACAGTAGCACTACGAAAGACCAAACAGAAACCTATAATGCCTTTTCTCTCTCGAAACGACAAATCACATCACTTGAGAGCAGCTTAGTACCATATTACTACCACCCACTACAATAATGTACTGCTAATTGCATGCGACTTTTCTCGGAGAAACGAAACCGTTCATGCCTGCCTCCGCAATCAGCACCCAGCAGGTACTGAAACTGACGGCACATCATTATGCAAAGCATTTGTGTCTGAAGATCCAGCCAAACACTAGCGCACTTGAAAAAACATTTTCAGACTTTGAATATTGCAACTTTAGCCTTTTCTTAAAAAAATATATTGCAACTTTGCAAATGCAAGTGGAGAAGGGGAGGAGAAATCCGATCCGTCCTCCTCTTCTCCTCGGTTAAAAACGATTGGCAGCAGGCAGCATACATCGATCCTGGGCCCTGGTGGCGACAAGATCTGCAGAATCTTATATATGGCCCAGTATTCGGTGGCCATTGGCAGATCGCAGAAAAGGGTCTTTCTTTTGCGTGATAGCATGCATGATGCATCGGCAACAATTTGCTGCTGCTGGTTTAATTTAATTACTAATTGGGATGAATTATTTATTATATTAATTACTCCCTCTATCTTTTAAAATAATTTTAATATAAGACATACTTATTTTTCGTGAAGTCAAGTTACACGTAACATATTGGCGTTTAGTGTTAAGCATGTGACATCATTAGATTCATATTTAAATGTGTTTTCATATGATGTAAATTTTATATTTTAAATAATTTCTTATGTAATTAATTAATGGTTAAAATAAAGAATTGTAGATCGTATATAATTGAAATACACGTTATATTTAAGGACGGGGAAGTAATATTTAGAGCATATACACTAGCATGCTAT
Organism: Leersia perrieri; assembly: GCA_000325765.3. Classification (NCBI taxonomy): domain Eukaryota; kingdom Viridiplantae; phylum Streptophyta; class Magnoliopsida; order Poales; family Poaceae; genus Leersia; species Leersia perrieri. Next base: position 12,591,094 of record CM002481.1, on the reverse strand, counting down.
AAATCAGCTACAACAACATGTGAACGAGAGAGATGTATAGAATATGGAAAAGAAGAAGATAAACGGGCTATATATCTATAGATGTACAGCTAGCTGTATCACAGACTCTATGAGACTGTGTGAGAGAGGATTAGATTTATTGTGTAAAAGCCAATTATTATATTGATTATGAATAATGTGACAATTTTTTAAAAGTCTACAGTTATTATACTTTTGGTTTTGCTCTTAGGCCGTTTAGTCTAGGCGAATGCATGCGCGCTGCCATTGGTGGTTGGTGACTGTAGATTGGGCTTGCACACTATCCTTGTCCTGTCCTGCGAGCCGACGCGTTGGCCACTAAACTAATGTTACTAATCAAATCATGATTAGATGAGATAAGGTTATGATATGATCTGCGGCTACTAAATTAATCACCAGTTGGGAGGTTCATTATCATTGTCATGAATCATGTATGCCAACGTAAATCTACGCTGCTGAAGAAATGATCTTTGTTTTGTCTGCCAAAATCTACAAGTCCCGGTTATTTCAACCAGGACTAAAAATGAGTATTTTTAGTTCTGAATTAATAGTCCCGGTTACATAATCGGGAGTACAAATGGTTACCAACCGTGGCTAAAAACTACTTGTGCAGTAGTGCTACCTTGTTGGTTGAGCAAACATACATTTTTTAGCTCGTTCCGCCTCTCCAGGCATCCCTCCAGTTAGCAGATGTGTGGCCTTCGGTGAACTTTTTTCTTTTCAAAAAAAAGTCAAAGCTAGATTAGCTAGTTTTATATTAAGGAGAATGAAAGTATTTATGTACATGAAGGCTTACACAACTTATACGCCATTGGATTAGCTCAATCCAATAATCTCATAACATTGGTTGCCCCACAGACACTACATATTGATTTCATCAATGATCTTTGCCACTGGCTATGCTGTGGTTAGCTTTTTGTTCTTGAACACGCGCTGGTTTCGCTTGTCCCAAATCTCCTAACACATCAGAAGGAACAATAATTCCACACCTTTTAACTTGGTCTCTTCTACCTGCTTGATACCTTTGAACCACCAGTCAAGTAAAGAGTCATATGCATAGTAGTTTAGGTGAATATAACCACGAGACCCTTGAAGCTATTGCGCCTAGATTTGCCTACTTATTGGGTAGTCCTTTTGTTGAACTGTCTCTGGGTTTCTAAAACTGAGATGGCAAAAACAGTTATTACTTATTAGGCCATTGCCTTCGCTGCAATCGATTTGAGGTCAAAACTCTATTTTGCAGCAACAGCCAGGCAAAATTCTTGCATTTTAACAGCGTCCAAACTTTCCAAATCACATTGGCGGCTGCTGAGCCAACTCTCCCACTAAATTGGGCATTATAGGCCGACTTGGCACTATACACACCGGTCGTGGTACTACGCCATACAATGCCGTCATCAGTGCCCTCTACTATGTTTATCTCCTCTCTCTCGACGAGCAATTAGACTTGGATGAACTCACTCACCAAGGTGAGGCTTTATGTCATGCTTAACATCATCAACCCATTGCCGATTGGAAAGAGCCTCCATGATCGTCCCATTTTTCCTATTTTAAAAGCTTATAAAGGGATAGCACCAAATCTTTGAGGGACGGTCTCCAATCTAGTTGGACTACCAAAAGGAGGCCTTCCGCCCATCTGGCAGTAATGAAGATTTATCGCTCTCTATAGCACCACATGGTACATGTGATTCTATCCGTATAGAGACATCGACGATGACATGGTCGACGACGGTGGCCTACGTGCGGAGATCAGTAGGGATGGGTTCAACTGCGCGCGGCCTGCGCGTGGAGATCAATAATGACGAGGTCAATTAATTCGACGATGCCGGTGGTGGCCGGCGGCAAGAGCATGGAGATCAGCAGCGACGGGGCTCGAGGCCAACAACCAGCATGTAGGGAGGAGGCGGTCGACGATCGGATAGAGGATGCCGGCCACGAAAATCTTAGGCGTAGAGAGGGGAAAGCAGACCAGGTAAATAGTAGGAATTATATGAGCAATAGACTTAGTAATTAATATATTACTATTATTTTTCCTTTCCTACCGTCCGAATACCCTTATAGATTGTATTTCTCTGTTTTTAGTTTCCTGGTCTAACTATACATTCGTTTTCTGTTTCTATAATCGTGTAATCCGAATAAAGTTGTGTGAAATACAGTAGAAAAGAATGTTTTCTTATGGAATTTTTTTAAAAGTGTGAAGCAAATCATCAATCTCTATAATCCGGTGGAAAAACTAAAATGTACGAATAGTGCCTAAGGACTCGCAAACGAATTTTCTGTGGCATTCTTTTTTGCATGATTTTGGAATATTCGTCTTGTGATGATGAGTAAAGCGGACGATCCGTCCAAGTCAGCCGACGAGCGGGGGCTAGGAAAATGACATTTCGTTTCTCATTTCATGCCTTTCTGTGACTGACAGTACATATGTAAAAGTGGGCCCGAGAGTTCGAGAGTGGCCAAGCCTGGCTGCTAGGCGCGCTACTAGCTGATAAGTCAAAAGTAAACGACAGACAGAGTCGCATGCACCAAATCCACTGAGCTGCCTATCCACTTCCAGGACAGGAACACTTTGAGCGAAATTATTTTCCCAATGAAAAATCTGATCACACAATACGTTTGGAGTATATATTGACTACGTCTTCAGTCTACTAACCAACCAACAATTTAATTGGATCTCACTAACTCAAACTCGTATTAGTTATTGCTATGAGCCTACAAACACCAACCTCCGTTTCCTGATTCCTGAAAGCCCATGGAGACGCTTCACGCTTGAGATGTTTTAGTGCGGCCGATTACAATTAGCCGACTGTTTAGCAAAAGAGTTAGCTAATTAATCTCTGGTCCTCACTGCAATTTAGGGACTTTTTTTATACGAAACAAGCCAAGGCAAGTGTTCAGTTTACAACAATAAACTTAAATTAGGAATGGAAGAGTAAACTAATTCTGCGTACTAGATATATTGTCAAATTGCGACTCCGCAATATCAGTGAAGAAAGGTAAGACCAAAATTTATAATTATCCATCTGATTTTACCACGCTTCATTTCCCTTTCAAGGCCACTTACACATGTCCGGTTACGTGGGGATAATTACAAAAAAAAGTTACTGTACATGTCCATACATCATATATTGTATTTGTTGTAGGACTTGTGGGGATAAAATAGGTAGAGAGAATATACTTCACGCTGTTGAGTTTACACAACACTGAACTTATCAGTTTTCTCTACAGCACGCCATTGGACCTATACTTTCTCAAGAAATACACAAAATGTCCTTACAGACATATAAGGTTGACAACAAAAATATAATTTTTTTGCTTCACATCCTATCACACCTATAAGTTTGTGGCCTTCAGGGTAAGTTTGAAGATTTTTCAATTAATTATTTTTATTAAATAATATAACTAATCTATTAGATGCTACATATAATGCTTCTATGCTATTTAATCATCTCTCATGTGTAAGTATTTTTCATGTTATTGTCTTTTTGTGTAAGTAATTTCTTTTCCATTTGATATAATATCAACTTTTGAAAAAAAAACCAAAACATGAAAAAAAAACCCTTAAAGCTTGACCACAAGCTTATTTGATGTGGTAGGATGCTAGCTAAAAAAATCATAATTCTCTGATTCTTTTAACATGATAAATTAATTATCATCCAGAATTATATAAATGTATTTTTGGCATGTCTTAAGAAAGTATAGGTTCCAATGGCATATTACATAGAAATTGATAAACTCATATATATAGAAAGCAATAAAAGTCAATGATAAATTATTGAATTGGTGCAAACCAATGGCATGTAATGGATTCTTTTAAATAGTTATGTGTCCTCTCGTCCAACAGTCCAACTAGGTATTCGGTGTCTTACCATGTTAGACACATGTCATATTAGGATTCATTTGGAGATGATTAAAACCATGTATATACTCTTTTGGTTGTGGTATATTTAGTATGTATGTGGGCCTGTTTAGGGGAGTTTTAGATTCTGAGAAGCAGCTGTTTGTTAGTCAGCTTTTGAGAATTTGGAAAAGCTCTGAAACCTAGCTTCTCTAGATTCTGGCTTCTTAGTTTATTTTTCAGAATCTATAGCAGCAGATTCTCAGAAGCTGTGGACCGTTTAGGGCAGCTTCTGGCAGCTGCAGCTTTTGGGAGAAGCTGCAACTGAGAGAAGCTCCCCCAAGTGTATGAAATGGTTCATATTTAAGGATATTCCATATTTAGTTTACTAATAATTATCTAATATTATCATATTGCATTTTCGAAACCTTGGTCAAGGCAAATCCGACAATTTGTTGTAAGATTTTATAAAAGATAGCTGAATGAGTAAGGTTTCAAAGTTAAGAAAAAGTTGCGACATGTTGAAAAAATGTACTAAGACCCAACACTGATCTATCATATTATACTTAGTACTATTTTTGGCTGAATGTGCATATTCTCATAGGTTACGGGCTTACAGCTAACTCACCGGGAGTAATACTGGCCTAAAATTGGTGTAATACCAGATATTGCAACACCAACTACCAATCTTGTGGTCAAGGCGTACACAACAGTTGAGTGCAATATTTGGAAAAAAAAAAGGATTGTAATTTGGATGCCATATCAGAATGTGTCTCTAAAAAACACTACTCCTACCCTGTTTGGGAAACTATAGCAGTGGAGCGAACCCTACACATGCTCCTTGTGTGAAACAAAACCCAAAGTTGCAAACAATTCATCAGCAGTAGTAACTCCTTTCCAACTCACAGGTCTCCCTTCCAACTTTGGGGTGCACGTAGCAATAATGGCCGTTCCCCCGTCCACCTGACCTCTCACCACTACAAATAAGCCGCACCGCATTTCGAAAGGCCACGCACGAGCGCCACCCACCCTTCGATCCCCTCCCTCCCCGAAGCCGCCGCGACCTCGACCGCGACCGCGCCGCCACCCAACCAAACCCTAGCCCCTCCGCCGGTATGGCCACCGTCTCCTCCCTCCCGTCGCCGGCCTTCCTCGCCGCCGACCCGGCCAACGCGCTGCCCTCCGCCACCATCCTCCGCTTCCCGCCCAACTTCGTCCGCCAGCTCAGCACCAAGGCC
>CM002481.1:12552344-12585900 GCA_000325765.3 Leersia perrieri | reverse complement strand
GAGGTTGGCGCCATCCCCAACGCCAGGCTCGGCCAGCCCTCCGCCGCCGCATTGGCCGAGCAGGCCCTGCTCGGTTCCGACGCCAGCCTCGCCGTCCACGCGGGTAACGATTTCTCTCCCCTCCCCGCCCCTCTTCTCAGATCTAGCGATTTTCCCCTTCTCTCTCTGCTTTGGATTTTTGATCCATTTCATGCTTTGGCCTGTATTTAAAAGGCGAGAGGCTGGGTAGAAGGATCGCCACGGACGCGATCACCACGCCAGTAGTGAACACCTCTGCCTACTGGTTCAACAACTCGCAGGAGCTCATCGACTTCAAGGTGCGAATGATACTTTCTTTCTTTTTGTAAATATTTGGTGTTGCAGTTACCGGATTTGGTAGATGTTGCAATATATTTGTCTTCTGCGAATGTCAAAATTTCCTATCGTTCTCAGGAGGGGAGACATGCTAGCTTCGAGTATGGGAGGTATGGTAACCCGACCACAGAGGCATTGGAGAAGAAGATGAGGTGAAGTTTTTTAGTTCTGCCTTTTCCCCTTTAGTGTTGGTGTAATCTTTTATTCAAATAAATTGCTTTGATGTTTTTTTTTTAAAAAAACGTTTCGGTTCTGCTACTCGGCAGTAAAAATGTTTGATGCTGTGTTGGTTTTACTGGATGGGGATTTTGATTGTTGTATTTTGATGTTTGCAGTGCACTGGAGAAAGCTGAATCCACTGTTTTCGTGGCATCTGGGATGTATGCAAGTGTTGCTATGCTCAGCGCGCTTGTTCCAGCCGGTGGGCACGTTGTGACCACCACTGATTGTTATCGCAAGACAAGAATTTACATGGAGACTGAGCTCCCTAAGAGGGGAATTACGGTAATTTGTGCTAGACTTTTATTCTTGTTTGTAGTAATGCAGAATATAACTTTTACTAAAGTTTTTCTGGTTGTTGTTGTCTTGTCATTGTTCTACAACATCACACAGCTTGCAAAATTGAAACTCCATGATCTACTAAAATGTATTTTTCCACATGGACACTGCGATTTCTTGTCTGTCAGTAGGAATATGTGAGTTTATATGTGTTAATTGTTGCGGCAGTTGCATCCCTTTTGCAAGTTCATTTTTATGTTGTATAATAAATTACTCCAGCATAACTTGCATTCTTCTTTAGCTCACCACCACACAATCATTGCTACTGTAGTAATCCTTAGACATATTCTTGTGAGAGCCAGGAATAGGCATTTATAAATTATAATTATACCAGTACTTCGCATGCACACTTGATTCCACAGTACCTTTTGAGATTGTGGCTTTCCATTAATATGTAGAAGCCTGAATTGTATCGTTGTTTCATGTTAGATACTTCCAAATTTCCAGGATCTTGAAAGTGCGAAAGTCTAGTTCTGCAGAATTACTGACCAGTTGGTATTTGGAATATGGCTAGGATCTTTGTTCCGTTCTAAATGTTTACAATTTGTTCCTCATCTTGTGTCCAGATGACTGTTATTAGACCTGCTGACATGGATGCTCTCCAAAATGCACTGGATAATAATAATGTGAGTGTGATCCTGTGCTATTTTCTTCTCCTCTAATGCTATCATATACCTATTTATTAATGGATTGCTTATCAATGATCCTTACTCAGGTATCTTTATTCTTCACTGAGACTCCTACTAATCCATTCCTGAGATGCATTGATGTTGATCTTGTCTCAAAAATGTGCCATAGCAAGGGAGCATTGCTTTGCATTGATAGTACCTTTGCATCACCAATCAATCAGAAGGCACTAACTCTAGGTGCTGACTTAGTTATCCATTCAGCAACAAAGTATATTGCTGGGCACAATGATGTAAGTTTTTGGACCAAATTTCCTGTATTCATTGCACATATAGACTGCCTTGACAAGAATATTTTGTTCTTTAGGTTATTGGAGGCTGCGTCAGTGGCAGAGATGAATTAGTGTCCAAAGTCCGTGTCTATCACCATGTAGTTGGTGGTGTTCTAAATCCGGTGAGTTTGGGCTGGTAAATCATCCGTTTTGTTTGTATTGAATAGAGGTAATTGCATGCTTTTATGTGGTGATTAGGAAATTCTGTAATTCTGTATGGCTAAGTCACCATTTTAGGCTAAGTTAAATATACACAGGAATCTTTGTATACGGCAAACTATATGTGTTAAACTGAAACTATTATAGTGTGTTCCTAAAACATGTTCTAGTACATTACTCAAGCATGATGTGCCAGGTATTGAATTTCTTATCTTTGTGCCCATTGCTGTGATTGTTCTAAATCATGGTTGACTTGAATTTGTTGAAAGCAATTTGAGTTTCAGCTGTGAATGTTCAAAAGCAATTTTAATTGAAGTTGTGAGTGTCTTTGCATCCTATTTCTGCATGATATATACGTAGATGAATGTTCTTGTATCTCGTCTCTTAACTTTTCATGCCATTGTGATACCAGAATGCTGCCTACTTGATTCTTCGAGGCATGAAAACGCTGCATCTCCGTGTACAATGTCAGAATAATACTGCAATGAGGATGGCCCAATTTTTAGAGGATCATCCAAAGGTTGCAAACTCTGCACTTTTCATTTGTAGCACAATCTATTTCCTTCTATTGTTGCTTTTTTCTGAGTCTCTTGTTTCCTATTCTTAGATTGCACGTGTCTACTATCCTGGTCTGCCAAGTCACCCAGAACATCACATTGCCAAGAGTCAGATGACTGGCTTTGGTGGTGTCGTCAGTTTTGAGGTAATTTCTTTTCTTTAATCCAATGTGCTGTTCTCATTTCACCTGTGGGTATAACATTACCCATTTAAATTTCTGAAATCCCTTGTCTGTGCAGGTTGCTGGGGACTTTGATGCTACTAGGAAATTTATTGATTCTGTTAAGATACCTTACCATGCCCCTTCATTTGGGGGCTGTGAGAGCATTATTGATCAGCCTGCCATCATGTCTTACTGGTACATACTGCGCACATTTGCCACATTCGATCAATCAAAAGGATCAATATTTCTAAGTTATTATTCATTAACAGGGATTCAAAGGAACAGAGAGACATCTATGGGATCAAAGACAACCTGATTAGGTTCAGCATTGGAGTGGAGGATTTTGAGGACCTGAAGAATGACATTGTTCAGGCCCTCGAGAAGATCTAAGCACCTTGTTCCATCCTCGATATCTGACCTTTTTCCCTTGGCATAACGTAGAGAACTTTGATATTCCAGCCGAGAACTGCGAATAAATTTCTATATTAGTTCCAGCTATCTGGTCTTCTGTTTCAATTAGGTTTGGATCCTTTATTTTTTTTTCTTCTCAACATTGCTATGTTCAGAATGTCCATTTCTTTTTAAAATCCAGAAAATCCACCATTGTGTCGCGGTGGTGTTCGGAACAGGGAAGTTGCTTTGTATTATGAGTGCCATTGGGGGTGCATTGTGGTTTTGAAAGTTTGGGTCTTGCTGTTGCTGTAGTGGATCATGACGGCATATGGGATGGTTGGATTCAATGGAAGAACACATACCTGTTCGCTTTAGTTGTAGGGATGCTTACGAGGGTTCTGCCTTCTGGCACAAACTTACGGCGGGCAATTGTGTTGTTTCATTAGGTCTGTAGCCTAAGCTCGGCTATACTCCCTCCAGTTTAGGCTCCCATCGTTTGGCCTATGGCTTATCAGCCAAGGGCAAAATATAATTTTTCAAGCTTAATTTTAGATTTGATTTGGAGGTTTTTTTTGTCGTACTTTTTTCTTTCAGTCTTGGATTTCAAACCGTGAATAATATGGATGTAAAAGTTCTACTCATAAATTATTTGTTGTTGCTTTGTTTATATCGCAACGGCTTATTAAAATAAGCGGAACGATCACAACCTTATTTATTAACATCATAATCTCTCTGTCCTCAAATCTTTGTCGCTGTTGACTCTTTGATGTAAGTTTGACCATTCGTCTTATTCAAAGACTTGTAAAATATGTAAAACTGTATGTATGTATAAAACTATATTTAATAATGAATTAAATGATATGAAAAAAATAATAATTACATAAAATTTTAAAATAAGACGAACGATCAAATTTGTGTCAAAAAGTCAATGGTGACAAATATTTAAGGACGGATGGAGTATATTATATGTGGAAGGAGGGAGACATAGCAAGATGGTCTGCACGCATATGCCCCTAAATAATTCATTCATATATTCATCACTGTCCACTGAATTGATTAATCCTAACTTGAGGACGATTTTGATCCCTGGTATCATGGAAAAAGAATTTCTTGTCCTCTTTGGATTATACTTTGTACCGCCTGTCCCCGTTGTAAAATACTTAGTGTTTTAAACTTCTATTTATAATGTTTGATCATTCATATTATTTTAAAAAATATTTATTTTATATATGACTTGATTATTATTTTAGTATGTGCTATTAATTTTGTATTTACACTTTTTTAAATAAAATGAATGGTCAAATATTACACGTAAAAAATCAAAATATTATCTATTTTAGGACAGAGGGCGTACAAGAGTGTACAGTCTTATGATGGAAGTTTTGAAGTACAAAAAAGGAAAAAATAAAAAGAAAAAGTTTATTTTACTTCTCTAAACTATTGCACTGGATCATTTAACCCCCAAACTATATTTAGGCTAATTTTACACCCTAAACTATTAAAAATGGTTTATTTTACACCCTAACAACACTTCTATTTTTTTGTTTCTTCTTATACAAGCAATATTTTGAGATGAAATTTTGTGAAGTTGTAGATGACACCATTATTAATGCTCCAAAATATTTTTAGTTTTTTAAATGGCTTTTATTTGAACTTTAAAATTCCAATGATCAAATTGGTATTATATGCTTCCAGTCAACGGAAACAGAGGTAAAAACTTGTAAAAAAAATATTCAGAGGTAACCTGTAATGCATATATGCATCATACCAAATTTCAGTAAAAAATATGACTTGTATAGATAGAAACAGAAAAGAGAAATATTGTTATGGTGTAAAATGAGTCATTTATAATAGTTCGGGGTGTAAAATAAGTCAAAAAATAGTTTAAGGGTTAAGTAGTTCAGTGAAATAGTTTACGGGAGAAAAGTGGATTTTTTCCAAAATAAAATAAAGGGACTCTTTTTCCTGGATTGGACATATAGTTGGCCAAAAGGCCGCCAAGCACGGCCCAGCACTTGGTCGGGCCGGCACGGTCCGGTCGGCTGGGCGGGCCAGGCCGTGCCTGCCCACGTGTCCAAGTTTCGGCCCAGACATGGCCCACTAGGAGTCTGTCCGGCCCGGAAGCATGGACAGCCCACCGTGCTTGGGCTGAAACTTATACATAAAAGTCTATTTTAGGTTCCTGAACTACAGAAATAAGTCTAATTTAAGCCCAAACCTATATATTACGTCTATTTTAGATTCCTCAACTATAGAATTTGTTGATTTTGGCCCAACAGATATAAAAACAAGTCTAATATAGGTGTCTGAATTATTTTGGAGGATCATCAGGCCGTGGCGGGCCGGCCTACCGTGCCAAACCCTTGTCCCAAGCACGACCTGCTTGCCGTGCTTGGGCTAGGCCAAATGCCGTGTCATGTGCCGGGCCGTCGTGCCTCGGGCCTTATGGCCATCTATAGCTGGACATCCTCTCTTCTTCTGGACTCACGAATCACGAGCAACGAATGACTCACGACATGAACCAACACCCCGACGCTTCTGCCCTCGTCGCCTCGGCCTCCGCCATGGCCGCGCGATCGCTTCTGCCTCCCCTTGCCCTCCTCCTCATCGTCGTCTTCGCCGGCTCCCTCTCCCCCGCGGGCGCGCTTCGTTTCGACCTGCAGTCGGGCCACACCAAGTGCATCTCTGACGACATCAAGGTGGGCGCCATGGCCGTGGGCAAGTACCACGTCGTGCCGCCGACGCCGCCCGACGAGGGCTCCCTCTCCTCCTCTTCATCTCAACCGCAGCTCCCGGACTCGCACCGCATCTCGCTGCGGGTGACGGCGCCCTACGGGAGCAGCCTTCACTACGCGGAGAACGTGCAGTCGGGCAACTTCGCCTTCACGGCGTCGGAGGCCGGGGACTACCTCGCCTGCTTCTGGGCCCCCGACCACCGCCCCCCCGCCACCGTCGGCTTCGAGTTCGACTGGCGCAGCGGCGTCTCCGCCAGGGACTGGGGCAGCGTCGCCAAGAAGGGCCAGGTCAATGTGAGTGCGTGCTCTCCGATCTCGATCCCCATCATTCTTTACTTTGTTCCAATCTGTTAGACTGTCGCTCGCTGCTGAATCAAATCATTCGATCAATCCCTCGTGTGCACAATTATTGTTTGGAGGAATTTGTTAGGTATGGTGTTGTGATTGGTGGATTGAGCTAGGGAATAAATAGGATATGACTAATGATCGATGCATTGGGTGAGGGAATATAGGATATTAATATTAGTAACTAGGATAGGAGGAACAAGATTCGCAGCTCGTGGTGGAGAGTGGAGACACCATGGATTTAGCTGAATATTCTTGCTTGGATAAGATGTGTAGGCTTCTGTTCCGAATGCCTGGTAATTTTGTCTGATGCTTTTTACATGGAAACTTTCTGATGGGCTGGTCGGATGCACAATTTGTTTGCCTTCTTATATAGAGTAGATGCATGCCAGGGTTTTTGCATGTTTCGGTGCTAGCAGTTGATCACACATACTACCTGGTTACTGGTTTGAAGCTGTGTGCTTCTAATAATGACTTTTTTCTAGTTTTTATTGATAAATTTGTTCATATATGTACTAGCAATTAAGATAAGTGCATTTTTAAGATAAGTGCATTTTTAGTTGGATAGAATTGGACAATAGGTAGGCACACATGGATTGACCCACTTGCATCCCTAGTGGTGGTTTATTCTGATTGAATTTACTTATCTTCACTTCATCCTTAATGGTATGTGTTAACATATGCTTTATCTGTTGTATGGTGCATAATCTTGATGAACCTAACACGAAGAGAACTAGAGAAGGGATGGTTTAGACTTACTAGTTTTGGTAAACACAAGGCATTGTTAATTAAATACGCTAGGTCAGTAACAGAATTCCCATGTTACCACTTCTCTGCATTGCTCGCTTCCCCGGCACCTGTTCCATCCCCTCAGCTCTCTGCATCACTCGATGCTCTCACTTACCTGGCACCATCTTCAGCTCAACATCATCTCCAGTCTCCATCACCTCCTTGCTCTTGTTATCCTACCCACATTGGTCCCTCCTGCATCGTTGATGCCTCTGTGCCCTGTATGAGGCAGCAGCGGTAGGCGGTAGCAGCCAAGGAGGCAAGGAGAGTTCAGCATGGTCTGTTGCTGTTGTTAATATTTGTCAAAGTGAGGACAGCCATGTCTTACCGAATGGTGACATACGCTGAATTGGGTTTACCATTTATGATAGCTTCGGTATGTATAGTTTACACCCATAGTTTAACTCCCATGGATGAACCTTGAAAAGGTTTATGCTTTCTTGAAAGTGCTAGTGCCGTAGCTACTGTACATAAAGATAGTTTGCCCTTTGCCATATTGCTTCAAATTCAAAAAGAAACTGATAAATTTACAAGGTGCTGCTAACCCTCAAGTAGGCCTCTTCACAAATATTGTTGCATCAATGGTGAACCGTGTATTCTAGTCATGTACTAATTAATTGTGAGGTTAAGCAATGCATATTTGGTTCACAACTTTACACTGTAGAGTAAGTTAATAGATTATTTAAGTGGATTTTCCACTTTGGTTACCAGGATATGAACCCATGAATTGTGGGTTGTAAACCTAAGAGGATGCCTAATATGCTACTGAATATTATATGTATATCAGCACAGTGACATGTGTAGAGCCACTATAAAGTCCGATCGATACCCATCGACTGTATAAAGTCGAGATGTAATTTGTAACAAACCCCCCTTTTTTAAATCTTAATAAAAATCTGGTCGGTCCTCTTCAGCCAACCCGGCCAAAAAAAAGAACCACTATACCTTTATACTATCATGTCACACATTTAGTTCTAGCATTTTCCCCCTGTCTAAATGGTGACTGCATCCTAATATCATGCAGCATATTATCTGCAGTATTACACATTATAAACCAATCTGTTAATGCAAAACTTGCAAAATCATCTCCATATTGTAGTATTGCTAATATAGGAATAAAGACCTTGAATATTTGTGGTGATATATTTGTTGAAATATAACTTCTTTTTCACAAATTTATCTTTTGGTATGCGGCAGATGATGGAGCTTGAGCTCAAGAAGCTGGAGGATACCATCAAATCTATCCATGAAGAAATGTTCTATCTCCGTGAAAGGTATATTTCGTACCTTGCAATTATAAAACATTTCTTAAGACATTATTATATATGTGTGCTGTTTCTCCAGGGAGGAGGAGATGCAAGAATTGAACAGGAGAACGAACTCACGGATGGCTTGGCTCAGTTTCCTCTCACTTGCTATCTGCCTATCAGTGGCAGGGTTGCAGTTGTGGCATCTAAAGAACTTCTTTGAGAGAAAGAAGCTGCTATAATTCTTCTGTGATTGAGAACATTTAGGCATAAAAATTTGTGATTTTCTCCTTTGATTCTTACTCTGCGTAAATTTCCTGTAAAGGACAGATATAACATAGTTGAGAAATGTTACCCTTCAGTTTCCTAGACCAGCTTAAATAGATTTAATATGTAAAGCAGACGCCAACTTTTGTTTCCTCTGCTGGCAAAGCATGTTATTTTCACAGTCCAATAAATAAGGTTTTATTCTTATGTTGTCTTGACCTGGCTTGTAATGGGTGCAACCAATTATTTATTCACATGGCATCATCTGCAGCCGTTTACAGCTGATTATGGTATGTCAATGTTGCAATATATGATAAGCAAAGAATAGTATTTTTATTTCCAAGTTTTTAGCACTAATGTTGCAAGTCTAATGCTTACCTGTTTTCGTTTAGGCTTGAATCATTAATTATGTTTAACTACTAGGTGTGCCCAAAGACTATGGCCAGGTTCTGCAACTGAAAAGGGAAAAGGTGATGCACTGAACATTTTAATATGTGCTGCATTTTTGCCCTTTAACATCCAGAAACAAGTACCAACGTCTCACCGTTCCATTTCAAAAGAGAAAGCTCATTTTCTTATGAGCAATAATAAAATACCAAAAGTTTTGCTTACAATCATGTGGTTTCTGTGAAGACACAAGTATCATCACCACACGACAGGCCAGATATGACTAGAGTAGTTATCTTGTTTGATTATTTGTCATTGTACTTTTGATGGGATTATTTTCATAGGTTGAAATCATGCTGTTCAATTACTATGACATGATTTTGGATAGCACAAATTGGGACGCACTTTACACATTTGATGGGAGCAATATTTGTTTTAGTTTTTTTCCACTTTCAGCTTTCTCGATAAACTGATATATTAACATGCTTTCGCATTGGAAAAATTTGTTGGTAGCCAGCTTAGATCTGAATAATCTGACAACCAGTATATATATATATATATTTGTCTCTTTTGGTTATTAACATTATTTTATTTATAAATCTAAGTTGGTATGTGTTATTGTTTAATTAATTTATGTGGTTATCATATGGAGGAACCCCTTTTTTTTTGCAATTATCAGGCATCCACAGCTGACAGCTCTTAAATTTTGACTAACTGCAACTTAAGCGAATCCAGTTGCAGCGACCAACTTAGACCATGTTTGGATACAAGGACTTTTTTTTAAGTTCCTATCACATCGGATGTTTGGACACTAATTAGAAGTATTAAATATAGACTATTAATAAAACCCACCCCATACTTTGGACTATTTCGCGAGACAAATCTATTGAACCTAATTAGTATATGATTAGCGAATATGATGCTACAACAAACATTTGCTAATCGTGGATTAATTAGACTTAAAAAATCGTCTCGCGAATTAGCCTTTATTTATACAATTAGTTTTATTATCAGTCTATATTTTATACTTTTAATTGATGTGTAAACATCCGAAACACGAACTAAAAAAATCATTATATCCAAACAACCTCTTAGAAATGTCTCGCTGCTTGTCAGAATTATCAGGCAGCTGACGCACCTTTTAAGGCTGTTTCAGAATTGACAGTACATGCTTGCTCATTTTGCAAGGATCTCAAGTCAAAGAAATCCTGGTAGATAAAGAGGTTACTGCCAAATATTTCAAAGGGAATGGACAGCAACTTGAAGGAAAGCACTGCACAAAGATTTTTTAAGAAATGACGTCTGAAACTCTGGATTGTTGCAAGATGACAAAATACCCTGGATTATTCACCATTTTGAATGCACGTCACATTTGACATACGGTTGGAATCGAGGTTTTGGCTAAACCTACACATTAGGATTGCGTAGTACTCCTATGCAATTTGACTTGCATCAATTTTACTTTCGCAAAACATTAAGTGTGCCCCATTTCCTAGCTTTTTTTTATAGGACTTTGCTAGAATTTCGAATGAAATAATTCGCTTGCAAGTTTGAACCATCCAGGAAAAGTTCGTGTTCAGACTTCAGAATAGCTGTCTGAACGGGCAGGCATAATTGTTTCTCCATGTCTTTTTCTTATGATGTTAGTACTATATTGGTAAGATAAAAGATCTGTCCAGAAACAGAAAACAACCCTGCTATATTTATTTTAAGCGCAACATGCATTTCGACAGTACCAAACATGACTATAAAATTGGTTGCCTGCATCTGTATGCCAGCCAACTGCTAGGTTGCGACTTGCGAGCGATTTGCATGGGCATGGGCTATTTCCTTTCAGAATCTTTATAGCTTTCCGAGCTATCACCACATGCTCATGTTCTTATTGAGAACTTATCAGCCACTCTGTAGATCTATCAATGACGCCTACATGCCGGCATTAGCATCTTTGCAACAAACTTTTTGAAAGGAGGGCGTTGCCTCCGATCTTAATGTTTGACGTCGTCATACAAGGGAAAATTATCTATTATCTAAAAATACAAGGGAAAATTATATATTAATAGAGCAAAACATCTTTGCAATCTACTGATACTACTTCACTCACGAGTCACGACCCACGTACGACTAATTAATCTTTTCTCAGAATTTATGAAGTGATCCCGGAATCTCAGTTAACTAAAACGGGAAGTGAATCTGGTCAAGTCAAATGAAGAGAATATCCCGTCTCAAGACAACCACTATAAAAAGAACTTTCAACAACATTTTTTCTTGTATTGATATCGGGTAAAGCCAAACGAAGTCTATTCTCCTTGGCTGCCTGCAAGAGTTTGCTAGAAGCAGATAATTCCAAAATGTGTTTCCTAGAAATTGTGGCTGGAGACAGAATGAGGCTAATGTCATGCTCCATCATCGGTTCCAAGAATAATGACATTGCGTGTAGTCAACTCACTGAGTTTGGACTCGTATACACACCGAAAGTGCTACAAGTTCGATCGCAAACCTCCAAATTTTTGCACGAAGTAACAAACAATACAGCGCCGTACCAAACTGGCACATTTACAATGTGTCCAATTCGACGGGTGCCACTTCATTTTTAACTCGATCCGTTCGCACGCACCAAACACATGACAGGTTGACTAACCGCCGCCACTTGCAGGAGCAAGTACAAAATCCCCGGCAATGGCGGCCAAAGCAAACCCCCACACCCCACCAACCTCCTCCCACGTCTCCGGGCCCCTCGCTCGCCCCGTATCGCATATTCCTATCCATCTCCAGATCAATCGATTCTTCCACCGATGGCGGCGACGGCCGTCGTCGAGGGCGCCCACTCCGGCGACGCCTCGCCCAAGCCTCCCAAGAACGCCGCCGGCGAAGCCACGGCGCCGCCGCCGCCGCCGCCCGGTGTCGCCGGCGGCGGCAAGAACAAGCTGTCGCTTGTGCCGCTGATATTCCTCATCTTCTTCGAGGTGGCCGGTGGGCCGTACGGGGCCGAGCCGGCGGTGAAATCGGCCGGCCCACTGTTCGCCCTGATCGGCTTCCTGGTGTTCCCCTTCGTGTGGGCCGTGCCGGAGTCGCTCGTCACCGCGGAGCTCTCCACGGCGATGCCGGGGAACGGCGGCTTCGTGCTGTGGGCCGACGCGGCCTTCGGCCCGTTCGCGGGGTCCCTGATGGGCACGTGGAAGTACGTGTCGGGCGCCATCAACGGCGCCGCGTTCCCGGCCCTCTGCGCCGACTACCTCGCCCGCGTCGCCCCCGCCGTCTCCGGCGGCGCGCCGCGCGTCGCCGCCATCGTGGTGTTCAACGCGTCGCTCACGGCGCTCAACCTCACGGGGCTCAGCGTTGTCGGGTGGACGGCCGTGGCGCTCGGCGTCGCGTCGCTGTCGCCGTTCGTGCTCATGACGGGCGCGGCGCTGCCGAGGATCAGGCCGGCGCGGTGGCGCGGCACGGTGGGCGCGGGGGACAGGGACTGGAAGCTCTTCTTCAACACGCTGTTCTGGAACCTCAACTACTGGGACAGCGCGAGCACCATGGCCGGCGAGGTCGAGCGGCCCGGGACCACGTTCCCGGCCGCGCTGCTGTCCGCCGTCGCCATGACGTCGCTCGGGTACCTGCTGCCGCTCCTCGCCGCCACCGGCGCCACCGACGCCGCCCCCGCCGACTGGGGCAACGGCTTCTTCGCCGACGCCGCAGGTAAAAAAAATCACAATTCGTCTCTCCACACGCCATCGAATCCAGTGACCCGATCACGTTCGCTTGCAAAATCGCAAACACCCACACCGAGCACGCGCGGCACGCCAGCGGCCAATCTTTAGAGATTCTTTTTTTTTATTATTTTCTTTTCTCCGTCGACAATGGTGCACGATTCCACGGAGCGTGTGGACCATGATAATTAGATTTTTTAGTGTTGTTGTGTTTCTCATGAGTCATGACAAGTATGGCGACGTGGGGAGGAAGAGACCAAGGAATTAGTTAGAAAGAAACAATTAGATGATGATATATTGATACTGCCTCCTAAGCAATTTTTCGTAAAGTCAATTCACCTTGGAGCAATCCAGCAATATGCCAAACTATGTTGATATGGACTTAATAGACACTTTATTCCAATTTGGCTTTTCAAGTACTCCCTTAGTAAACTCTGTACCTCCCTATCAGTACAGCAGCCACGCCAAGTGCAGTAGAAAATCTTACGTTGCATTGACCTACAATAATGTTTAGAGCCCGTTGAAAATCTTGCAAACTTATTCTTGGTTGGATCTTACTATCTTACATTTGGTGTTTCATTGGGCTTTTGCTGTGTTTGATGATAAAAAAAAATACATTGGGAGAAACACACTAAACAAAAAATCAGGCCCAACACTTCCTAGCTGTCCTTATGAAATTAACTAGCCTGCAATGCTCCCTAAAATGATCATAATTATCTTAGTTGCAATACAAAATCATTTATTTGCATTGGGGCTATATGGCAACACGGTGCATTACTTAATTTGCAATATCTGCATCACACTGCCAGGAAGTATATATATTCTTCTTAGAGTAAATTTCCCAAAATTACACATATTATGGCCCAAATTACATAAAACTACATATATATTAACAACTTTCATTTATGTACACATATTATGGTATTAATATTTCACAAAGCTACACTATATTAATTCTTATGCGTGTGTTTCACTTACCGGATGCCATGGTTATATCACATAAGATGCTCGATAGTTGTCAGATGGTGGGTTTCATATTCAATACGATAGATAAATATTTACTTAAGAATTAATACAATTTTATAGTTTTCTGAAACAACAATCCTATAATTTGTAGTTTTCTAAAATTTGGACCATAAAACACGTGGTTTTATAAAATTTACTATGTTTTTTTTACAATCTCTGCATCTGCATTGCACAGCTGCTTCAGATTCCAATTCCATCACCCCAAATGCGTATTCAAATGTCTGCATACATAATGACGCACAAATTAAATCAATGAAACGCAGGCATGATCGCGGGGCCGTGGCTCAAGTACTGGATCGAGGTGGGCGCGGTGCTGTCGTCCATCGGGCTCTACTCGGCGACGCTGAGCAGCGCGGCGTTCCAGCTGCTGGGCATGGCGGACCTGGGCCTCCTCCCCTCCGCCTTCTCCCTCCGCGCCCCGTTCTTCAACACCCCCTGGGTCAGCATCCTCGCCACCAGCGCCATCGCCCTCGCCATGTCCTTCTCCAGCTTCGACACCATCGTCGCCTCCGCCAACTTCCTCTACAGCCTCGGCATGCTGCTCGAGTTCGCCGCCTTCGTCTGGCTCCGCGCCAAGTCCCCCGCCATGCCGCGGCCCTACGCCGTCCCGCTCCCCGGCGCCAAGGCCAACGCCGCGCTCTGCCTCGTCCCGTCGGCTTTCCTCGTCTTCGTCATGGCCATCGCCGGTTGGAGGGTCTACGCCATCAGCGCCGTCTTCACCGTCGCCGGCGTCGCCGTCTACTTTTTCATGGCGCTGTGCAGGGACAGAGGGTGGCTCAAGTTCAGCGCTCCGGCGCCGGCAGATGGCGGCGGCGGGGTCGCGATGATGTACCGGCGACAGGGGAGCACGGCCAGCGAGGTCTAGGTGAGGATCGTATATAGTTGGTCGACGCCGCCATTGATTCAGTTCGGCTCATCTGCTTTCCTATGAGATCGGCGTTGCAAAGCTGTATATGCATGCTTTCGATGTTCGTGATGTGTGTTTGTGTGCTTTCTTTCTTGTGGAGAAGAGAAAGGAATTGGTGGGTGTGGTTTGTAACAGTGGTTAGTCGTAGCTGCTGATCAGATCAGGAGTTTCATGTTTGATCAACTGAATGGGTTGCATTTACTTTCAATTTAGAGAATTATAACATTTGTGAAAGTGATATAGCAATTTCTAGTTTTCTTTGGATTATTACACGGAAGACAAGTTTTACAAGCAAATGGGTTGCATTTCTTTCAAATTAGCGAACTATCAACTATACGTTTGCCGAAGTGGTATGCTATGCTTGAAAGAGCAATCCCTTTTTTCCTTTTATTGCACACGTAACAATGCACCTCCTATTCCTAATTAACACAAGCTCAGAGAGAGAGAGAGAGAGAGGGGGGGGGGGGATTTATTGTCTCACCTCACTACTAGGAACTCAAAGGAATGGAGAGTTGGAGACTAGTACAAATCCTTCGTCTCACTAAAATCCTGCAATTGTCTACTTTAAGCATATCTGTCGGTGTCGGTGTGTTATACTCCCTCCGGTTACTTTTATTTTGACATTACTTACCTCAAATTTAAGTTAACCAACGTGAAATATGTAAAATCTGAGGGAGTACATGCTGTAATTTAAACAGACTTACTCATTTGACTAACGTCATAGGGATATAGTGGGGCCCACATGTCAGCCACCATGTTGTGGGCACAACTCCATCATACCACAGGCACTCTCTCTCTCCATTAAAGGAGTAATTCCAAAACACAAACCGAATAATGACCAAATGGTAGCACCTTCCACCTTGTCCCTAATTGTAGTAAACTATGGAAAATATCAAAATCGGTGAAATACTTAATAGAACGACACAGCTAGAAAAGCTTTCAAGGAATACAACAATCTTGGGTGACCAAAAGCACGATTTCACATGTAGCCATGTACACATGGAGAAGGTGAGCAGCCAGACATACATATGGACGCAAACATGACTTGAACAGGAGAGAACAAGACAGCAGCATGCCAACGGCGTGACGGATGGCATGGCAGAACACAGCTGGGGAGGGAAAAATGGTGTGCGTTCGTGTGCTGTCTGTCTCAGCGCATCATGTCTGATATTGTCTTGCTAATTCAGAAGAGTTCATGTTTTCTTGTCTTGATGTTAGTTGGAGAAGACACTGCACTTGTCGGATCTGTTACAGCTATTACGTAGGATGGAGAATTGGAGGGACATTTTTGTTGAATGGAAACAGGGGTGAATTCTCATTTCTGTTTTGAAAAGAACTACTCCGAAGGAGGAGTGCAATAGTACTTCCTCGAAAAAGGAGTGCAGGTAGATATGAGGAGAGTAACACAATGGCAGGTACATCCAGATAAGCTGAAGAAGGATTTTATCCCCTACACCTGTTTATATCCTATAAGCACCTTGAATAGCCTGCCTAGCAAGCTCAATCTCCACTACTTTGAGATTGTTGAGACCATAGATTTGTCAGGACTACTGATGTTGTGCCTGATCATGGTGAAGCGCAGATACAGGGAGAAGGTGATTGCAGGAACCTTAAGAAAGTTAAAATGCTGAGGCGATCTAATTGTGTGAAACAGACCAATGTTCGGGTTAATGGGCCAGAGTGGGCTGTGTAATTGGTGTGATTGTGTTGTAAGCCCATTGCATTCCTCCCGAGAGGAGAAAGGATGTGAGGCGAGCGGCCGAGGCTTGTCTTCCTGTGTTCATGTATAAGAGTAGAGAAGCTAGCGTAAGGGGTTGGCTTGGTTGTTTATGATGGCAAAGGCGACAGCGTCTCACCCATATTTAGGTTGAGATTATTTGTATCTTGCTATTTTATTTCCAAAAACAAGATCAACCTAACAAGATAAGTTGAGATTTCTTGTATCTTGAAATTAAATAGCAAGATACAAGTAATCTCAACCCATATTGGGTTGAGATTACTGCAATATGGGTTGAGATTACTTGTATCTTGCTATTTTATTTCAATTCCCTACAAAATTACACTTATTTGTAGGAGATCCTAACAAGATCAACCTCCCTCGTACTTCTTTTAGAACAGTGTATTTTATACCACCTTTATTTTTATTTATATGACATTGGCTAGTTTAATTTAGAGCTAGCTAATCATGCACTCTAAAACAACCTCAAAAGTAGAAATATGTGTGTGTGTGAGAGAGAGAATGAGGGAAATGATGATCTTTGTGTCACCTCAGTTGCAAAAGATAAAGAATTGCTAGGATTTCCCTCACAAGCACCTCATTTGTTGAAAAAGTATGGATTTCTCTGAATTAAAATAGGTATCTTAAAAATACATACATTGTGAAGTGAATTTTAAATCATAGAAATGTTTATACTTCATCTGTCCTTAAATATAAGAGCACTTTCAAGCCCCACTTGTCCATAAATATATGGGATTTATAGTGTCGGTTGCCTCGTCAGTCATTTCACATTTAAACCCCTTCCTACTTTGTTCCCTAACTACCCTTACACCCGAAAGAGCTACACAACACACCTGCACGCGCACAGGTGGGCCTCTCTTAGGATCTCTTCTTCCTCCCCTCCACAGGGGCTCGTCGGAGCTCACCAGAGAACATCGTCGGAGTTGTATTTAGGGTTCGTGTGGGAAGGAAACGTTGGGAATGGGGTTCAGGCTTAGTGGGATGTCAAGAAGATAGCGGACCGGCGGTGGACGGCGCGCAAGGACGGCCGGTGAGGTGGCAGTGCCCCCGCTGTAGCCGTGACGTTGGGAGAGGATGGTAGGCGGGGTCGCCGGCGGGGGAACCTCGTCAGCGACCAATTAGGTTGGGCAAGGCAGGGGCAGGGCGGCGAAGCGGTGGCGGCGCCGCTAGCTGCCAGAATGTGGTGGAGAGGGTGAGGGTTGGGGAGGAGTGGCGCAGAGCTAATCTGGACAACGTTGTCGGTGGTCGCCGTCGCTGGAGGAGGAGAATGCCGTCATAGGAGCTCGTGGGCCTGGCAGGCCCAATGCGTTCGCAGCATCGGTGTTGACGCGCGTATTCGCGAATTAGCCACGTCCTCTCACAGCTCAACAATAAATACCCATTAATGAGGGAGCTTTAGTTTTATTCCTTTACCATAACCTATACCTATAATAGAAAGTTGATGATTCATTTCGTAATTGCGTCGGCACCTGTAATCACAAGTTAGTTAATCGTCCGTCTCCGCAATCGGGCAAGCGTAATTGCGTCCACGTACAACTTGACCTTCTTTCCACCTAGCCTGTCCCCTCAACATTTGCTAATTGGTTGCCTTGCCTGGTGCCGATCCCGCGCTTTCGCATACATATAACAGAGAACGCTTTTGCTCTGACCAGAAATTGTGGTCCATTAGCTAGGAAGTTTGGGCCTTTAGCCATATGACCAACCCACAACAGTCTCAATGACGGCAATGAAATCTATTCATCTCTGTTTTTCTTTCTTTTGCTAATTTCACCGTTCATGATGCTTGAATAAAAATGTGTGGTTCCAACTTCTTGATCGAATCAGAGTTTCAAAAAAAAAAAAGGAACTTGGCCGAATCATGGAGGAGTAATTTCTTGGTTCCTTTTTTTATGGGGTGAAATTTTTGGTTGAATCCGAAAATTTTCATTGGAGATAGATAATGATACGTCTATGCTATTGTATGATTGTATCCTTTAGGATTAAATTAACAATTCGAGACGTATTGATCATGTTCTTCGTTGAAACGAATATTTCATGCCATCTTCCAACCCTTTTGCAAAGAAACAATATAAAAAATTAACAAAAATATATCATACCCCTCCATGCATTTTTATTTGACGTTGGTTAGATTATTTTTGAGCTAAGCAATGTCAAATAAAAAAATAAAGGGAGTATAATCATATTCACTTCACTTCACAGATCTTTACCCTTCTTTACCACTAAAATTTTGATAATGATTCCTTCGTCCATCTATGTCCGTCTGCTATGTGTTTCAGGCATATTTTTACCTCGCACGCATATATGGCCGTTGCATCGCACCAGCACTCTTTCTAGTGTTTCTAAAAATAAGATTTCATTCCTTCCTCATCATCAAATGTCCGTCATCGATCGCCAGCGCAGGCAGCTCGCCGTGTGTTTCAATAGGCCAAAATCACGGCCCATTTATGTATTTGTGGGCCGACATTGGGACGAGGATAACATTTAGCTAATGGGCTTGGCTGTTCAAGTGATCTTTTTACATGTGTTGATGCAGGCTTTGATCGCTGGGGTTGTGGCCTGTCGGGCGCGTACCGCGTGCTTGCGCAGATATGATTTCATTTTGCAGTTTTTTCTAAGACAATATATTTTAGCTGTTACTGTTTTCTAAGGGTTGTGCTTCGTTTTGTATATAGTGCTAAAGGTTCAAATTCTTCGATCCCCTTATTGAGATGTTAGGACCAAGGAGTCTTTCTTAACTGGAGTAGGTGATATCGTGAAATTCAATTAAAGGTAATTTCACTTTAACTTCAATTTTCTTGAGACTTACAATTGAAGTTCTTAGGCCCAGTTCCTTTTAGAGATTTAGGGGGTGTTTGGGAGGAGGGACTAAATTTTAGTCCCTCTAAAAAAATAAATTCCTATAAGAGGGACTAAAGTTTTTGTGAGAGGACCCTCCCTCCCAAACACCCCCTCAGTTGAAATAGTAGTTCTTGGCCCCCCACCTCCTCTCCTCTCTCTCTTAGAGAATTAATGGAGTAACTCTTAGCCTCTTAGGCATGTTCTTTCTAAGTTTTAGATGGCTTCTCACCCAGATTATCGTGTGCACTCTTTACAAACCACTAGACAGTATGATGTTTTAAATAACTTCTAGTATAAAAGTTTTTCAAAAAACAACCAAATAAATTTTATTCAACTTTAAATATTAAAACCATAATTAATATAACTCTAATAGCTCATCTTGTTTTGCGTGTGTCTTATTAGCTTATCCAGTGCTCTAAAAAAAACTAGGCCCAATTAAGAATTAGCTAAATATATTATGTCATAAACAAACTATATTTTTTAAATTAAAAATGTTAGTCTTGACTTGTTTGTTTATTCGAATATATTGGATTCACTTTGTTTGAACCTAACATTAGACTGTCTCATACTATCAACAAATACCAAGGGCAAATTTGTAAGGCCATAACAACATTGGTGGGTGTTGCGCATTCACTACCACCAATTCACACCATCATGGTCTTTTAAATAAGATATTTGTGAATGGAGGTAGGAACAGGAGAAATATATAGGATCCCAGATAACAATTGCGGGCTGCTGACGGAGGGAATAGGAGAGGAACAGGATATCTGAGATCTGAGACAGGAATTGCTGGGTACGTGCTGATGGCAATTGCATATTCGTGCAATAGAACGAGTCAGGCGGCAGCAACTCCGTCTATGAGAGCAGTACAGAAAACAGACAGGTCGCTCGCCGGCCGGGCCGGCCGTCCGTACTGGACGGTGGAGACCGCCGGATGCGATGTGGCCACGTATTATTATCTCCTTCCTTGGAATTCTATCAACTCAAATAATGATGCAGGCTTATGACCAAACACCCCTGGTGTAAACTGAAACGACAAAGATATCTGCGGGTAGAGGCGCCCGTCAATCGGGCTTTCAATATTTGTTTGAACCAAGGAATTTTGGTGGTTAACTGTTATATGGTGTCGAATAGTCAATAATAAGATATTTCCTTTAGGCGATATTCAGCTGGAATTGGCAGAGGTACGTGAATGCGAAATGATTCGACAAAACTTTTTAGTTTTCAAGATGTTGATGACTTCATTGGGCTTATGAGGAATCCGGATGCTTTTCTTCCCTTATTACTTTTTACTAGCGTCGTGGCTGCTTCGATGACTTGGGGAGGAGGGGTGCGGCGGATGGAGGAGACAGGGGAGCGACGGTTTGTAAACGGAGTTTGTCCATTTCATTCTATATCCTCTCTACCAAAAAAAAAAAGGGATTCTACTCCTACTAAACAAACAAATGGAACCATCCCATTCCAAGAAAGAGGGATGAGTCCAACCCGTCCTTCCCCATCCTCAAACCAAACACACTTATAAATGATGTGTAGTGATCAATGTGTGATTGGCAGGTCGTCACTCCTCACGAGCGACACAAAAGACGTCTCAACTCTCAAGTCAGGCCGCCGCCGCCATCTCTCCTTGTATTCTCCTCCCTCGTCGTTGCCTAGAGGGGGGGCGGTGGAAACCACGTGGCTGTAAGGAAGGCGGCGACGATGCCTCCTCGTCTTCTTGAACCGGTGAACAGCCAAGTTGCGGGAGTCCATGCTGCTGAGTGGCTAAGACCTGTCAACTGTCTATCACGGAGGTGGTTGTTTGAGGTTCAGCGGTAGGAGCGCGCAGCGAGCTGTGAGTGTCCTCGCCAGTGGCAGAGGCGGCTGCGCGAAGGTTCAGTAAGGGGGCGGTGATGGCTAGTTGTGGCAAGATACGTGCCCTTGTATCTAGATCTGGTCGTGCGATGTGCATCGGTTGTCAGTTCGGATGGAAGCGGTGGCGAGAGGCAATGAAGGTAGCAGCAACACGACATGGCAGTGACGGGACACGAAAGTCCAATCAGAACAAGATCTAGGCTAGCGGCGAGTGAGCAGCAGCATGGTGCGACAACTATTAAGTTATATGGACCGTCCAGTTCAACCTAAAAGTCTAAGCTAATGGGAGAAAAGACGAGCAATTCATTTTATGCACTCCCCCTCACACGAGATTTCCTAAGTCTTAAGAGTGGAATATTAAAGCGGACGACAATTGTTTTTATTTAAGTGGTCATCAGCCAAGATTCAAACTCGAGACATTTGGCTCTAATACCATATTAAGTTGTATGCACCGGCCAGTTCAACCAGTAGGACTAAGCTAATGAAAAAATACAGGGAATTCACTCCATACACTCCAACAACGACAATGGTGATAACTCAGTCACACCTACAATCCATGACAACAAACTCAGTCTCGTGTCACGAGTTCCCCTCGGCGCCGGTGGGGTTTTCTCGGGCCTGACCAACGATGGCATGGAATGGCGGTGATGGTTGTCTTTTATCGCCGGCTCTACCTCCCTCTTGTTCATCGAGATCCTCCCCTTCTATGGTTATCTTGGTCATGGGGAGCTCTATATGAGTCTGTGGAGGTGATGGTAGGGGATAAATGTTGATCTGGTTGTTAACGTGTGTGCGCTAGCATTTACATCCTTCATGAGTTTATCCTGAAGATCTTTTGGGTGCTTCGTGATAGCCGTCATGCAAGAATGGGTGGTCGTGGTTGTAGTCATGTCATCATGCAACGGTGCGTGATCATGGTTGTGCCCATGTGCGGTTGATGGTCGTGGTCGATCGTGTCTTGCGAACTGGCGGAGGGGCGCCGGTGCTCTGTCAGCCGCGTGATTGCAATGCAATGGTCGATGAGCTCGCGGCAATAAGATTACAAGCAGATGTCGGGTGCAAGCTCGGCCAGGTCAGGTATCCCTAGAAGGTCAGAACAACAGCGGTGATGTCCCTGGATGCCGCAACCCTCCTCACGCCACAATATCTTGGACAAGCGATGAAGGCATTTTTGGCATCGTAACTCAAAATTTCCTGGGAGGCGTCATTTTGGAGGTTTGGTTTGTTTGTTCTTGTCCCAATGAAAACCGGTTTGCTTTTCGGCAGCGATTTTGGCACTAGACCACTTCCTTAGGGTATAATGGTGGTGTTGCCATGTGGCATGGTGTTTTTTTATTTTTTTAATTCTAATTATGACATCTGTAATTGTTTTGTCTTTCTTAAACTAAAGTCTTAATACAGAGGATGCGTAATTATCATACGTATTACCCAAAAAAAGATCGATAAGTGATTGTGTGTTCGCATCTTCTGTACAATAAGAAATATTATAGACTACCATTAAAAAATAGCGAAATATATAGACTGTACTTAAGCAAAAGGATAATTTAAATGAATCCGGGGCAGCGACGAGAACTTGCTCGGCTCGCAGGAAGCTGCCAAAGTCAAACAATGGCACTAGCAGGCAGCAGACAGCAACCATTCAAACAAGGCAGGGAGAATGACAGCGTCACTGATCAGGCATATCATCTAGCCAGCATTGGACCTATCAGGTGACGGACACTGAGATTTATCACCAAAATTGGAGAAGGTACGTCATACGAGCAAGTGCCAGCTTAGGGACAAATGGTTGCGTTGATACCGGAATTAATTAATAATTTGGGCGTCAGATGATTTGTGTAAAGCATAGATGATAAGCTAACTTATTGCATTCAAGCGTTCTTGATTGCGTGATTCATGTAGTCATGTGTAGCTAATTAAATAGCATAAGTAAGAGCGAAGAATAACCAACAGATAAACAGATATGTGGTGGGCGATCGTATGTGTAGTGTAGCGACGGCGATGAACCACTCCAACAGTTGACATGCCTGATCAGTGTAGTCATGTGTAGGTGTAGCTAATTAAATAGCATGAGTAAGAGCGAAGAATAACTAACAAACAAACAGATATGTGGTGGGCGATCGTATGTGATGCAGCCTGTTTAGGATATATAGCTTCAACTCTCTCTCTAAATTAAGAGTTGGGATGGGCAAAACATCAGGTTTATGAATTAAAAATATTAAATTTTGAAGAAAAATATTCAGTGCTACTTTAATATTTTTCAGTGGAGTTCTTAGTACTATCGATCATTCATCGTGTGGCTCCACTAATGTAACTATCAAATCGATGGTCAATTTTTTTAACACGAGAATTTTTTCACGGTATCCAATTTAGTATAGATAGATAGTAAGAATTGTAGGAAAAGATATTAATATAATTGCAGATGTAGATACATATGTCGATAGAGATATATAATATAGACATACATACATATTTAAATAAATTGTGATAGATAGACAGATAGACGAATAGAAAGACAACAAACTCACACACAAGTGATCTTTGTAATTAAGATAGTTGATTCTACCCACTTCGTCCTAAATTATAGTTACCCCTCCGTTCCAAATTAATTGTTGTTTTAATTTTTTATAACTTTTGATCATTTGTCTTATTAAAAAATTAGTGTAAATATGAAAAAGATAAGTCAAACTAAAGGTAATTATGATAATAAAATAAGTCGCAAGCAAAATAAATAATAATTTTATAATTTTTAATAAGATGGATGGTCAAACATTACAAACAAAAATTAAAAAAGATAAATATTTTGGAACGGATGTAGTACATATTATCAGATGGGACATATTGCAGTCCTCCAAAGCTAGATATGAACCATGTCCAAATTTATAGTAAGAAATATCTAATCTAGTGCTAGGTAGATTTTATCTCGGACAGAAGGAGCAGTAAATAAGATCAGTAGATCAAATCAAGACAAATCGTAATGTGTCCAAAACTAATTTCTGAAAGTACAATTCCATAAACTCTTTTTTTTTAAAAGTGAATCAAATTTTAAGGTTGATTAGGGCCTGTTTGTTTGAGCTGCAGCTTTTGGAGCTTTTCTGAAAAGCTGCTGCAGGCTTTTCAGAACGAAAAGCCAATCATAGCTTTATAAGATGTGTTTTGCTTTTTGGGTTCAGAAAGCCACGAAAAGCTCATAAAACTGAGCTTTTCAGCTTGCCGTACAAACTCAGCTTTTCTGAGCTTCTGGCTTTCCAGAAGCTGCACGAAAAGTTAGCTGTTTGTTTAAGCTTCTGACTTTTCACGCTGAGAAGCTGCCAGAAGCTCAAAGAAACGGACCCTTAGCAGACAAGGCCGTAAGACGGTATGTTAGGTCGCGATGAAAAATCTAATGAATTCGATAAGGCAGACGATGACAATACACAAACATGCAATCCACACCACATCGTATAATACAGTTCACAGAGGCCGGAGGAGACAGATAGATACGTGGGAGAATAGAGACTAGAGAGAGAACGACACTATTGGATCTGAGATTGAATGGTCTGAAATTCGGCATCTAGTACAACATACAATACAGATCGCCTCGGAAAAGTCATAATGCACATCACATCGGCCAAAACGGAAAAACCAGCAGCCACCCTATAACCGACTATAACCGACCAGGTCAGTACCAGAGCTTATATACGGTGAAAGTCATTTTAGAATCTAAGTGTATATACACCAGATTTTGTATGTGGCCCAAATAGTTATATAAAAATTTTTAAAAAATTGGTTAGATGTGTTATGATAATATAAGTTAGCTCATAAATATATAACTTTAAATTTGATCTACATTTGGAGAAACTAAAATAACAAATTATGTCTACAATGCACAATGTCAAATTTTGTTATTTTTATATGTCCAAATATAATTCAAATTTAAAGTTGCATATTTGTGAGTTAACTTATATTATTATAACACATCTAACCAATTTTTTTAAAAAAAATTATATAACTATTTAGAATATATGCAAAGCCTAGGTGTATATGCACTTCCCTTATATACGCATGATTCCTACACGAATGAAGGGCACACACTGCACTAGACAGCTCACAGCTTTGCACTTACAACTCTCTGCAACTATAGGCAGTAAGCTCCAGGTGAGTGAGCTCACGATGGAGCAAGAAATCCAACTGAACCAGAGGCCATCGCAGCCGCAGCAACAAGTAGCAGCAGGAGGAGAAGAAGAACACCATGTCGCGGACACCGCGAAGACCGGGCCGGCGACGACGCCACGAGACAATCACCAAGAAGAACCACCACCAGCCGCCGCCGGCGGCGGCGTGCATGGGCAGCGGAGCAAGCTGACGCTGCTGCAGTTGGTGTTCCTCATCTACTTCGAGGTGGCCGGCGGGCCGTACGGCGCGGAGAAGGCCGTGAGCGCGGCGGGCCCGCTGTTCGCGCTCCTGGGCTTCCTCGTCTTCCCCTTCGCGTGGGGCGTCCCGGTCTCCCTCGTCACCGCCGAGCTCGCCGCCGCGCTCCCGGGCAACGGCGGCTTCGTGCGGTGGGCCGACGCCGCCTTCGGCCCGCTCGCAGGCTCCCTCCTCGGCACGTGGAAGTACCTCAGCTGCGTCATCAACCTCGCCGCGTTCCCACCACTCGTCGCCGACTACCTCGCCGTCGCCGCGCCGGGGAGCCGCGCGCGCGCTGGCGCCGTGGCCGGGATGACGATCCTCCTCTCCTTCCTCAACTACGCCGGGATCAGCATTGTCGGGTGGGCCGCCGTCGCCCTCGCCGCCGTGTCGCTCGCGCCGTTCGCGCTCATGACGGCGATGGCGGCGCCGAGGATGCGGCCGCGGCGGTGGGCGGCGACGGTGGAGGGGAAGAGGAGGGATTGGAGGCTCTTCTTTAATACGATTTTCTGGAATCTCAACTACTGGGACAGCGCCAGCACCATGGCCGGCGAGGTGGAGCGGCCGGAGCGGACGTTCCCGAGGGCGCTCGCCGTCGCCGTCGTGCTCATCGCCGTCAGCTACCTGCTTCCGCTCATGGCGGCCATCGGCGCCACCGACGTGCCGCCCGAGGCGTGGGAGAACGGCTACTTGGCCGACGCCGCAGGTACGTATGTATACGTATACGTATATCGCGTACGTGTACGTCGTGTGTATACGTACGCGACGTACAATGAGAATATATTGGTGACGTTAGCTTCTTTAGCTACAAACAAAAGATGATGATGTCTTGTGCATATCGCCACCGCCCACCGTACCGGTATATCAGTTGTCGCCCCGTTTATCAATTACGCGAATGATAAACTCGATCGGGCGATCGGCCTTACCTTTCTTGGTTCAAGTGGTCATTATTTTCCCAAAAGGAACACAGACGGATTGAACAAGAATAAACGCATGTTTGCTAACCAGAAAAACAAAACCAAGAAAATTATCGGGTGTCCCAACACATATAATTTAATACATATATCACCTTCTAAGTCTAAACCTCTGATTATTATGAATTAGTCATCAAATTACGGATTTTACTTGGTGTCCTAGGCAAAAGGGAAGAACAACGTAGAATCGCCTAGGACATATGATGTCAATCTCCCGTTTCACTTAGTAGTTTTATCTTCTTTCCGATCATATGGTGTCGATTACTAGCAAAAGCCATAAAAGGTAATGGCATAAAAGGAACAAAAGAAACAAAACAAAAGGAGTGCAACAATCAACGATCCGGAAAGGCCCAAACAAATGTATATATCAATGATCGAGTCTGTGTAGAACAAAGAGCAGTTACTAGCAGAAAACTACAATAACAGACAAAATTAAATGCATGTCAGAAGTCAGAACAGAGCGCACAATAAAATTTGGATCGTGCAATCAAGGTACATTCAAGATGTTTTAAATCTTTTTAGGTGGGGTTTGGATTTCTGTCACATCGGATGTTTGGATGTTAATTAAAAATATTAAATATAGACTAATTATAAAACTAATTGTATAAATGAAGATTAATTCGCAAGATGAATCTATTAAGTCTAATTAGTCTATGATTAGCGAAAGTTTAGTTGGTGGATCCAAACACCACCTTAAGGTCGTGTTCACTAGTAGAGAATTATGTTTGTGACGCAAAATGAGAAACATTAGTATATGATTGATTATGTGCTAACTATTTTTAAATTTTTAAAAATTGAAAAAACTAACAACTCTTGTATATGAAGTTTTTTTTTAAAAAAATCATTTAGCAGTTTAGGAAACATAAAAATAAAGACTTCTAAACTATCCACATTGTTCCAAACAGCCACATGCAAACAGGCCCCAAGGCTAGCGGTAGGGTGGCACATAGAGTGAAGTGTTCATATTTTTGTATGGCATGTAATTCTTTCTTAGGTAGAGATTCATGATCCTTTACATGAAAAGGTTCCACTTTGCATCTGATCGTTCATACATTTTACTTTCTCCAGTTCAAAAACAATGACGTTTTAGACAAGGACGTGGTTTTGAAAAAACAACTTTGACTATATTTTTTATTATAATACATATATAAATAACAATAAATATATGTTTTGTTGAAACACTTTTCAAAATTAATCTATATAAATCGTCTACACGTTGTAAAAATTAATATTTTTAAAATTATATATAGTTAAAGTTTGAGATTTTTTACTTCAGTATTGTCTAAAATGAGGGGGTTAAGTTTATTTTTACTGATTTCACAAGGTTGTGTTCAATTTTCCTAGTCTCTTTATTTCGAACCGTAGTACACCGTATTCTTGGATATTTGTGGTCTACGTAGAAACCTGTAGATTGTGATAAGCTGCTGCGAGCGAGTATAAGCTGGTGAAAACTAGCACCAACCGCAATCTCTTGTGTGGCACCAAATTATATCACCCTTTCTCCCCCATGTCTCAAGACACCAGTAGCAGTACGGCTTAAATGGTACTAGCAGCAAAACTTTTAGATCAATATCACGACCTTGTGGACAAGAAGAATTTGTGTGCAACGGATGGGCTGCTTAATTAGCCCAAATATCACTACACCAACAGCCCAAGCCATGTAAAATACATAACAGGCTCGATTGAATCCCAGCCCAATAACCCATTTAAAATTTACAGACTGGTCCTCAGATTTGATGCGATTTCTGTTTATCATCACAGGCACCATCGGCGGTCGGTGGCTCAAGTACTGGACGGAGGCCGGCGCGGTGCTCTCCTCCGTGGGGCTCTTCGAGGCGCAGCTGAGCAGCGGCGCGTTCCAGCTCCTCGGCATGGCGGAGCTGGGCCTCCTTCCCTCCTTGTTCGCCGCCCGCGCCACCACCCGCTGCTGCTCCGCCGCCACCCCGTGGGTCGCCATCGCCGCCTCCGCCGCCGTCTCCCTCGCCGTCTCCTTCCTCGGGTTCGACGACGTCGTCGCCACCGCCAACCTGCTCTACAGCCTCGGCACGCTGCTCGAGTTCGCCGCCTTCCTCTGGCTTCGCGCGTCGCGGCGCGGCGCCGCGATCAAGCGGCCCTACCGCGTGCCGCTCCCGCTGCCGGCGCTCGCCGCCGTCTGCGCCGTGCCGTCGGCGTTTCTGGTGTATGTGGTCGCCGTGGCCGGGTGGAGGGTTTCCGCCGTCGCCGCGGGTCTCACGGCGCTTGGTGTCGGGTGGCATGGGGCTATGAGGGTTTGCAGGTCAAAGAAGTGGCTCAGGTTTAATACTGCTGTTGCCGCTGACCATCATCATCATCTGCAGCAAGATGGCGATGCTCCTCCTGCGGGTAGTGTTTGAAAAGACATTGAACTCTTGCAAGACATGTGGAAGATGGAAGAATTAAATACGTTATGTATGTATGGATTTGGATATGAAAAGAATTTTCAACTGGCGATGGGAAATAGGGAATCGCCTAATCAGCATCACGTGAGTACGTGACGCCGCCGCCGTGTCATTTTTTGAACCCGCGGGCAACAAATTTTCGAAGCTTCCGCGCCAACGCAAATGGAAATTTCCCAGCCTCCCCCCTTTCCTCTCCTCTCTTCAGCTCAAAATCCAAACGCCTCAGCTAAAATCCCAAATAAGGCTCGCAACCCACGCGCCGGCGCCCATGGAATTTGGGGGATTTTACAGCCCCGGAATCTCCAAATTTCGAAACCATTCTTCTGCCTGCCTGCCGCGCACGGCGCCCTCTCGATCCATGTCAAATACCAGCGCCCACCGCTCGCTCATCCTCATCGCAAATTCGCAATCCGCCTCCACCCACCTCCAGATCGACTTGGTCTTTAATCGGGCGTTCCAATATGCCTCCACATCCACCGGATGGCCGTTCTTGCGTCGTGCGCCTTCAGTGACAAGGAGAACGTGCCGCCGCCTCCGGCGACGGCAAGTCGTTGTCCGGTGGCGCATGGCATTGCCGTACTCAAGAACCAGAGGATGAAGAGGCCGGGTGGCGGCGGCGGCGGAGGCAAGCCGCGGAGGCGCGTGCCACTCCGTGACATCACCAACCTCGTGTACCTCGCCGCGCTGCCGCCTCCACCGGTTGCAGTCTACACGGAGGCGGCGGGGTGGCGAGAGGAGCCAGCGGCCGCGCGTGAGGGGGTTGCGGCGGAGGTGCGGGGCAAGCTCCGGAAAGAATTCAGATAGCGCACAAGTTCGGCAAGGCCTCGCCACAACATTTTTGTTTCCTCCGGCAATTTGTGGATTCAGATTGGCAGCAACTGCTGCTGTAGATGGTAGCAGTAGAAGTTTAGAACAGATGAGATTGAAATGGAAATAGAAAGAGATTTTGATTCAGCTCAATTCTTTAGCGTTGGTAATGCAGACTGAAGTGTTGCCATGCCACAATCCTATGTGTGTGTTCTCTTTGAGTCCCGATTATGATCAGCTACTTTCTCTGTGCAATTGGTTGTGCCTCTGGGTGAAGGAGATAAACACCATCATAGGTTGAATGTCATAGGTATTGTTTTACATTCGCAAGACCTTACGTAGGATCGAACACAATAAATAAACCTACTAGAATTGGATGAATAGTAGGTATTAACAGCGAAAGTTTAATTTTCGAATCCAAAACACAGATTAATAGAGTATCAGTAAAAAATAGATTGCGTAAAAACCAACCGTTGGATCAGTCCCAAATTTGGCAAGAATAAAATAGAAGATATAAAGAACAAGTTCACCGAACGGATTTGTAAAATAATCAACGGTTAAAAAGATATACCACTCGCAATTTAGATATATCTCAGAATTTCAGCAAAACCGAAAAAATCAATTCAACCGGAAACGCCTTGATGATTGAATATGATATTTATTGCTGAAATATATTGTCACAAGGTGCAGCCAAAGCACCCATTACAAAACCCTAAAACAAAGAGCTCTCAAATCTTTTAATCGTGGCTTACCCTCATGGTCAAGCCTCCCTCGATATTTATACCAAATATCTTTTATTCCTAGTAGGACTCAATTCCTAATAGGATTCTATTATAATTTCCTAAAAAGAAAAACTTCTTTTCTTTTTACCAAAATCGGTCTCCAACCGGCCCCATCGCAGCCAAGTCAGAGTCCTCTCCGACTCTATCTCCACGCGATCTTCCTCTCGGGCCTCCAGCCATCCACGTACGACGATTTCCAGGACTCCAAATCGTAGCATGTACAGCTAGCTGCCTTTGTCCGACTCCAGCAATCCAACGTACGCACGATCCCATGCATACACCAAACCAACCAATCAACAGCCCTGTTGACTTGATCAACAGCACAAGCACAGCAACCACGTAGCACCAAGCCATGCACCCTTCACCCATCTGCATGCATGTGCTTACATTCATGCATAGCACACATTCACTCTTATCCGAATTCCTTCGTAATTACCGGCACTCGCACATCAACCATATCGAGCTCGGTTACGAACAACACCCACACGGTGTTCATTCACCGTGTGTCATCTTTCGTCAACTTCGTCACCTGGCATACTTGATCGCTCCGGACCTCTACTTCTCCCTGAGTATAGTCCCGATCCCACCGTTGACGGAAGTTAACCCCAAGACATCTGACTCTAGTCCAATCTTATCACATGACCTCCCGATTGCTCCAGACCTCGGTTCCTCCCTAAACGTAGTCCCAGTCCTCATCATTGACCAAGCCTTGACCTCAAGTCGCCTACACACAATAGAGAAAACAACCGTTTCTGGACACAGATTCGCAACCTGTCCCACATCAGTCACACGCACTCACACCAACAACCTCAAACATTCCAAACCAATTTCATTTAATTTATTATTTATAAAGCCAATTTGTTCATCACAAAATATTAATCAAAACCTTGACCTTACACCTTATGCATGCAAATATGTCACTATATTATTGTTATTACATATAAAGCACAATCAGAGACTCTTCGACCGTTTTCCATGGGCTAACAGGTAACAACACGACGTTCACAGCCTAGGTGTATATGGAATGCCGGTAGCCGGGATCTAGGAACTCCCATGGATGACATTCTCATCTGAAAAATTTCTTGCATCATTGGTACTCAGTAAGCCATCATGATAGCCCAGCCGGCCTGCTTTTTTTTATTCAGCATAATATAGGATGTCAAGACCAAAGGACCCATTCATCCAGCTGGATTGATGAAGGTATCCATGAACACCACCCGTGAGAATATCTTCCATGGGCGGCCAAGGTAAGTCTCAACAGAAGTATTCCCAAGGCACGTCGCGGTGCAGAACTGAAAGATAAACTCATAATCTTTTATTGTAATCTTCTAGGCGTGATCAGCAGACGCTCCACATCCCTCTCCCGGATTTGAATCTAGCCGGAGGGAGAGACATCACCGCATAGGAGGGGGCGTAAGCCCTCCACTAGTGACATATATCTTCCTTGGGCGGCTAAGGTAAGTCTTAGTAAAAGTATTGCCAAGATACACATCACTAGTCACGGTGCAATACTAAAAGATAAACACGGAATCTTTTGTTGTAAATAATCTTCCCAGTGCTTTAACGATATTCTGCTGCCCAGTGAGAGGAAGACGTGCTAACATTGAACAATTCTAGAACACTACCAATGATGCATCACCAAAAATAAAGTCGACGGTACTTGAGATTCCGCACTCCCGGTAGAACTGAATTCCATTTCGTGCATGATGAAGCCATCATCGGTAGAACGGTTGCCGGTGATGATAGTCATCCCGACACCATCACCCACCAGAGTGAGATTCCACGTCAATCTTTTTACACAAAAAATTTCATCGTAGATGCCAGCCTTAACCAAGATCGTGTCCCTCTTTTGACTCCTCTCTAGTGCAGTCGCCACGGTGGAGAAATTGTCGCTGCCATCTTGCCCGACAATGGCGCTTCAGTCGACCGGAGGTTGGGCACAAACGGCGAAGATGCTGGCCAGACAACAGATGATAATCACCTTAATCATTGAGCTAACTGACAATACTAGCTAGTGTTATTGTGCCTCCTGCTTGTTCCTAAGAATCACTAAGTGGTTTTGCAATGAACACTGTAGAGCAGCTTGTGGGATAGGTTATACTAATATACACGGGAGACATGGCAAAAATATACATCTCACCATGTCTCCCTTGTCGAGTGGCACGGCGGTGACGCTCCACCTCCCTTTCCTAGATTTGGATCTGGCTAGAGGGAGATGCGCCGCCACACGGGAGGGGGCACAAGCCCTCCACCCGTGAGTATATCTTCCCTAGGCGGCCAAGGTAAGTCTTAGTAGAAGTATTTGTAGGATAGAATACAATAAGTAAACCTACTAGAGGGGGGTGAATAGTAGATATTGACAGCGGAAGTTTAATTTTCGAATCCAAAAACCAGATTAACAGAGTATCAGTAAAAAATAGATTACTAGCAAACTAACCGTTGGATCTATCCCAAATTTGGTCAGAATAAAGTAGAAGATATAAAGAACAAGTTCACCGAACGGATTTTAAAAATAACCAACGGTTAAAAAGATATAGCATTCGCAATATAGGTATATCAGAAATTCAGTAAAACGAATGGAGCAACTTACGGAACCGAAAAATCTCGTCGATGCCGTGTTAATTGAAAATGATATTTATTGCTCGAATATAATGTCACAAGGTACAGCCAAAGCACCCCTTTTACAAAACCCTAAAAATAAAGAGCTCTCAAATCTTCTAATCGTGGCTTACCCTCTAGGCTAAGCCTCCCTCTCTATTTATACCAAATAGATCCTATTCCTAGTAGGACTCAATTCCTAATAGGACTCTATTACAATTTCCTAAAAAGAAAAATTCCTTTTCTTTTTATTCAAAACCGCAGCCGACGCATCCGATATCCTCACTGAACCGGACTCGTACTTCATCCGGCCACAATTCCTACACGTCATCGATCGAGTCCGACTCCGCGTCGAGCAAATCTCCTGATCGCTCGGTCCAACACATCAGCTAGCCGCTCCATCACATGGAGCCATGCATGCATCGTGCACGTACACATGCATGCCACATCCAGCTGCATGCATCGATCTATCACCTTGGTATCCACAAGCAATGCACAACACTGCATGCAAATACCACACCTTACGTATATATGCACGCTGCAGTAGCTCCTCTACTATAGCATCATATATTCATCCAATTTCACCGGCACTCGCACGCACAACCTCGTGAAAGCCCGTCA
>CM002481.1:12498800-12552244 GCA_000325765.3 Leersia perrieri | reverse complement strand
CAAACCAATTTCATTTAATTTATTATTTATAAAGCCAATTTGTTCATCACAAAATATTAATCAAAACCTTAATCTTACAGTGTTGCCAACGCGTGGATCACCACGCAGCTTATAACTGAAAGATAGACCCAGAATCTTCTGTTGCAAATAATCTTCTCAACGCTGTAACAACATTCTGCTGCCCAGCGAGAGGAAGACGTGCTAACATGGAACAATACTAGAACATTGTAAATGCATCACCAAAAATAAAATCAACGGTACCTGAGATTCCACACTCCTGGTAGAATAGAACTCCTTTTTGTGCGTAAAGCATATCCTGGTAGCCCTCTAGGGAGCACTGGCACACTATGATGTTGTCTGATGACAATTGAAGTGCCACCGCCTGATGCTTGCAAGCACCCGTTGTGTTCTGGACTGTTAGATCCTTCATTATGAAACCTGCACCTTCAACACATGTGCATAACACAATGTTCACTTCCTGTTTAAAAGGGGATAAGAATTTGTTGAGTAGTGAAACATCTCTATAGTATATTTTGCTAAAATAAGACAACGATAATAGTAATGCTTTTTGCCGAAATATCGATAGGAACAGGAGAAAATATTAGGGTACATGTCAAGTGCAGCTGTATCATGCGTGGTGAAGCCATCATCAGCAGAACGGTTGCCATTGGTGACAATCATCCTGACACCATAACCCGCTAGAGTAAGATTCCATGTTGATCGTAGATGCTAGTCTTAACCAAGATTGTGTACCTTTTTTAACTCCTCTCTGGTGCATCCACCATGGCTGCGCTGACCGTGGAGAAATTGCCACTGCCATCTTACGTGACAATGGCGCCCAAGTCGACTGGAGGTTGGGCACAAACGGTGAAGATGCTGGCCAGACAATAGATGATAATCACCTTAATCATCGAGCTAACTGGCAATACTAGCTAGTGTTATTGTGTCTTCTGCTTGTTCCCAAGAATCACTAAGTGGTTTTGCAATGAACATTGTAGAGTAGTCTGTGGGATAGGTTATACCAATATGCATGAGAGGAGAAAAGGTTTGAAATATTGTTTTACAATGCCCTTTAATCGTGTGGCGGTTTAGGTCTTTTTGTTTGCATTCTTCTCACGAAACTTTGCTTAGTCTCTCAGTGACAACAATTGCATTTTCCACCCATAAGCCCTTCTGCAATTAGGGACTTATATTTTACACCCAACAAAATATAATATTTTTAGGGCGGAGTCATTTTATTTTGCAGGTGGGTCAAATAAAGCCTGCCAACAAAAATAGAATGATAGACGTCTTTCCTTACAGACGAGTATGGGCCGCCCGCAAAAATTAATTTTTTATAGGCACGCAATAAAGAGCCGCACCTGCAAAAAGCTGAACGGGACCCATCATTCAACCGTTTCCCGCAAAAATATACATCTCACCCTCTCTCCCTTGCCAAGTGGCACGACAACGACGCTCCACCTCTCTCTCTGTTGACGACTACTAATGTTACATTTTATGCCATCAACGCCTGCATAAGCATAAAATAATAAAACATCCAACCTAGTGGTAGCAATTATTTCTAACCACTACAAGTGTTGGTGAAATGTTTGTATACAGGAATAATATACCAAAAATAGGAGAATTAATCCTAAATGGAGCTTAGCTCACTTCCAAGCAAGTCCAATGGATAAGATGGCCCACCTGATAGGTGTAACTGCCTTATAAACTGTCATCTCTTCCACAACTGCCATGGGGGCCACCTGTTAGTGTACTAGAGAAGATTGGAGTCGCTTGGCGCCGACACTGGTTCGGCCGAACCACTCCACCTGGCCTCTAGCTTCCACGTGGAGGGCCAGGATCACTTGCTGATGGCGGTTCCAGAGGGCATGGTGGTCATTTCCCATCAGAGTTGCTGCCATTTGAAGCCTATTTAAGGAGCTCTCATCTCACACTTAAAACATACACTATAAGCTTGAGCTGAATTACAAGAGACACATTTGTACACTTTAAGTGTAGAATAGTAGGGAGTAGAGTAGAAGGCGTCGGAGGAGTCCCGGAGTTGTCGGTAACTCTTCTTTCTTCTTTTACTTTATTGAGTACTTTGATTTTAATAGAAATATTAGTTTTGAGTTTTAAGTCTATCTTAGTAATATTTATATCTCAGTTAGTTCCTAAGTAGAATACTGGATTACTGTTTAGTTCACTGTAACCAACTTATAGTGCTTACTTGAGTGCTTTATAACTACTTGAGTAGTAATTAATTGCTTAGACAAGGTGTCTAGGTAGATTAATTTCCAGTAGTTGCTTCACATCCCATAGCTAGTTTCAGGCAGGTGTAGAGGTGGTGGCAGTCCTTGAGATCACTTAGTTTCTCCCAGTCCAGACTGCAACCTGTCTGCGTGTACAGTAATCTGAACATATTGGCAGAGTTCATGAAACATGCAAGAAAAGAAATACATCTATGCGTTGAGGATTGAGCGGAATCTCAAAATGCCATGGAATGAAACATGAATTTAAATGCAAGGCCACTATTAATAACATTGCCAAATCAAGACCATGTAAAGATTGTTCTTCCAGATCCAACTGAACCATGATACTAGCATATATAGTCGCATGTACATGTATAACCGGCACGTCCAAGAACAGAAATTGTCAGCGACTGACTAAGTGACTAGCATATACGTTCATGCTGATCAATATATATACATACATAATTACATACTACATTATAATTCAATCTGCCGCCTACAGATACAAGTAATTTCTCAAGAACATACACGTAATCCCCAAATTTACACCTACAAACTTCACATGAGATCGACAGACAGAAGAAGCACGGCGACGATAATGGCGCCGAGGCGAGCGCGGGACACGCCGTCGCGGCAGCCGGCGGCGTAAGGGCTGAAGGTGCTGCTGGGCCCGAACGACCCGCTGCCGTTGAAGCTCCCCGGTGGGCCGAACGCCGACGGCGGCGTGCCGAACCCGGTCGGCGGGCCGAAGCCTGTCGCCGGCGGGCTGAAACCACCGGCCGGAGGTGTCGTGCCGACCACCGGCGGGCTGAATTCCGTCGGTGGGCTTGTGCCGACCGGCGGCGTGAAGCCGGCCGGTGGGGTCAGGGTCGTCGGCGGGCTCGCGCCCGGCACGCTCGTGTTCGAACCTCCTGCCATGGAACTGCACACGTGCAGGAAGTAAAAAAAAACGTGACATTGTCAGTGTCTGGCCGTTCTTGGATACAAACTGAATGGAACGGAAATGCAACTTATGGCTGATCTGTTGGACAGATTTCAGATGTGTAGCTCACCTTCCTGAGAACACGCATGATCCTGAGCCTGAAATCAGTCAGGAAAGAAGAAAAAAAATCAGCAATTGAGAGAGTGAAATGCAGAATGGATACAAGTTGTAAAATGCGAACGAATTTTTCAGAGAGAGAGAGAGGAGGGTTTTGTTTGCTTACTGGGGTCGGTGGTGGTGGTGGTGGCGGTGCCGTTGAAAGAGCAGGTGGCGCCGGTGGAGGACATCTTCTGGTAG
Source organism: Leersia perrieri (assembly GCA_000325765.3). Lineage (NCBI taxonomy): Eukaryota > Viridiplantae > Streptophyta > Magnoliopsida > Poales > Poaceae > Leersia > Leersia perrieri. The sequence goes on along the minus strand of CM002481.1, from coordinate 12,548,734 downwards.
TAGTCGTTGTAGGCGTAGGACGCCAGCGCCGGCAGGTTGTTCTGCTTGTAGCACGGCCCACCAGGCTGGATCGCCGAGCAGTCGGCCTGGCCTGGCCCACAGGCCCAGTTCAACCCGGCCTGCAACGCCGTCGCGTCCGCGTTCTGCAGCGCCACGCAGAACGTCCCCGCCGTCGCCAGCGACCTCCGCGCGCCGCCGCCGCCTCCGTGCCGCGGCAGGTTGTACCAATGGTACACCACCGTCCTCGCTCCCCCGCCGCCGATCTCTTCCGTCGGCGCCGCGATCACCGGGATCCCGCCGGCGGGGAACCCCATCGCCTTCATCGCGCCGTACGCCGCGTCGACCTCGGTGTCCGTCGCCGCCGCCGCCTCCGACGCCGGCGACGATTTGAGAAACAGAGGAGCGCCGGTCGCGTTCAGGAAACGGAGGACGCCCTCGGCCACGGCGGAGGACCATGCCGAGGCCGGAGGAGTCTGGAACATGGACAGCGCGGTCGACACCTTGACGCGGCCGTCGAGGCGGGCGGCGGCGAGGGCGGCGTGGAGGTTGGCCATGGCGGGGACGAGGAAGTATCCGTTCCCGGGTGACCTGACGGCGACGTCGTCGCCGGCGACGGCGTGGGTGATCCTGGTCGCCGGGAGGAACCGCGCGACGTTGGCGGCGACCCAGAGGCCGGCCTCCTCCGGGAACTCGGCGAGGTGCTCGAGATGGTCGTTGGGGATGGTGAGGATCACCTCCGCTCCGGTGTTCGCCAGCGATCGCAGCAGCGACGACGACTGGTGGTCTGCGACGCCGTTGAGGGTGAGCACGTGGGCTTTCTTTGTCTGCTTAGACTGAACGATCTTGGCGAACTCTGACGGCGAGTTCTCCGGCGGTGGGATCGTGTTGGCGCCAACGAAAGCTCCTGCTCGTCATTAGAGCAGAATATTATGTAGTGTAGGACAGGCAAACACAACAGATGGTTTCTGAATTTCTGATTACTGACGAAATGCAGAAAGATAAAGGTTCAGTTGGTTCAATCTACTTAGGCCTGTTAAATTTCTCCTAACCCATGTAAATACTTAATTGCAGTACATGATAGCTGTGCATTTATGACAACAAGGCTGCATTTAGTTTCCTTAAAAAGTTGGTCAAAAATATCACATCAATATTTGGATAAATATTTAAATTATTAAACGTAGACTAATAACAAAACAAATTATATATTCCGACTGTACACTGCGAGACGAATCTTTTAAGCCTAATTACATCATAATTAGTCATAAGTGCTACAGTAACCAACATGTGCTAATAATATCGTAATTAGGCTTAAAAGATTCGTCTCGTAGTATACAGTCCGAATATGTAATTTGTTTTGTTATTAGTCTACGTTTAATACTTTAAATATTTGTCCAAATATTGACGTGACATTTTTAAGCCCTAAATTAGGAACTAAATAAGAGCGCTAGAGCGTTAGAGCCTCCCTAGAATCATTGCTGTCATCAGGGAAACTAAATAAGAACTGCTGCATGGAAGATTATAGCTTCAGAATTCAGAATGTTCAGTATTCGAGTGTTGGATTTCCACTTTGCAGAGATGACTGATAAGATTTTGGGTTGTATCAATCGTTGGCTAAGTATATTATCCGGATCATTCTATTTCTTAAACAGGAGATATGTGATAAGCTACTACATGTCGCATGTATGGTGTATGCTTTTTGTTGACTGAAGATAAGGCGTGTGAAGGGGAAAGCACAGGCATATCAGAAACTTTGTAGCTTCAAAAGTCCCCTGTAATGTTCTGTACTTTAGGCATGGACATGTATGTCTACTTTCCGGCGAAGTAAAGAATCTTACTAATGAAAAGAAAGTGAGAAAGGAACCAGGTACTTACTGTTAACTGAAACAGAAGAAGGAATTAACAAGAACAGAACTGATAATACCACACACAGTGCACATACCTGATGCATTGCAGAGAAGACAGATGAGCAAAAGTATGGTTCCCTTCCATCTTCTGTCCAACATTATGATGCACCGCTAGAGCTGCTGAACCTAGTACTGGTGGCATCAGAGAATTTCAGAAGAGTATATAAAGACAGGATTTGCAATTGATACTTGCATCATTGCATGCTCATAGGAGAGTCAGGAGAGAAATGGCGTGTTTCCAAATCCTTATAATCAGAATGGGACAGTAGCCCTTGCACTCAAAAATATATATTCTCAAAAGAAAGTACTCCCATCCAGTAAAAAAAAGTCATTTTAGACTTCCAAATATCAGTATTATAGTAGTCTGACTACATAGGTAGTTAGCATAGGTTAAAAAAAAGTCATGGAAGTGTAATACTCAGATTGATTTTCAATGGTGGACGAATTGAGCTAGCCGATATCAAACAATAAAAAATAGAGGTATTATTATGAAAGCCCTTGTTACGACAGACTTGAATATAGGGCTGTTTCTGTTTGCCTGTTCAGATGTTAAGAAAACAAACAGTGTTGGCTAAAATACACAATGATTTTACCATATTTTTTTATGTGCACGTTTCCTGAACTGTTAAATAGTGCGTATTTAAAAATATTTTCTATATGAATGTTATTTTAAAAAGCAAGTTAATCTATTTTTTAAGCTTAAAATAGCTAATAGTCAATTAATCACGTTCTAATATTATTTCTTGTTTTACATGCACTACTCTTTTTTCCCTTGTGCCACACCATGACAAACAAATGCACCCTATATCAAGTTGACTACACACATTCTAAAATGAACTTGTTTTGTTTTTACGGGATGTAGTACCTCTTGCAAAAGTACAAGCACCCTGAATTTGCAGGAATAGGTTTTACCTATTTCAGAAAATGAATTAGAAACACGGCTTCTACATCTAAAAGGATGTACACAGCCAAATAAGTTGATACAAAAGCACTCAAGCTCGTCCTATATATGACACACAAAACAAAATGTAAAACAAAGTTTAAGGGATAGGATGCTATATGAAATTTGTGCGGATTCTGCAAGAAGTTTCATGTTCTGAAGAGAGGCAAGTACAGACAGTTTGGTAGTTGGAACATTGGATCAGAACAGAACAAACACAATAATATCTGTATACTAGCAATACGGATGCTCCGTATCTGAGGGCGGCCATTGTAGCATGGTGGCCTTGAAAGATGCTTCGAGATGGAACCGTATTCTCAGTTTTCTCACCAAACAACCCTAATAGTCCTACATTGCGACGTCACGGAGAAAGCAGGGAAATAATTGAGATGCGACACACGTCGGAGAAGAAGAAGATGCACTCGAATTCGCCGGACCCATACACCAAACGGTGGTCACTGCTGGTGTCAGCAGTGCGACACGAACTAGGCTAGTACCTAAGCCAAGTGTCATCATCTAATCGGATTGACGTATGATCCGTATGGATGTTTAAAACTAAAATAACTAATTAGGATTAACCGATTAAGTGCTTAACCATCCATATCATGATAAGAGCTTTTAAAAGTGTAGTGTTTAACAATCCCGTAGCTCGTATCTTCATGAAAGTAGTAGTATTGCTTTATGCGTGTCAAGGTCACTAATTAACGGTTTGAAGTGGAGAGAATAAAGGGAAATAATCATCACAAATTTCCACCAAGAAATATATAAAAATAAATAAATAATAAATGATTCTATTGCTTAGTTCATTTACTGAGTTTTAAACAAGAGCTACTGATGGGACACCTCGCAGCTCCTACTTCCGAGGATTTTTCAAAATCAGTTCGTGTGCTCTGAAACCCCATCAGAAAATGCACCGTCCCAAATAGCTTGTCAGACAGTAGTTACGATCACGCAGAAATATCATACTGCGAAGAAGGCTTATGCTAACGCAAGCAATAAGAACTCGAATTTTGCAGCTCAAAACTAAGCAATACGAAACCTCGCAGCTCAATTATCCAACGAAATAAGCAAACGGAGGAAGACATGAATTCATACAATAACTTTTTTTTTTCAGTATTTCACTTACGGCTTACGGCTGTATGGAAGAAAACAGGCAGCAGAATTTACCTGGAAGAAAACAATAGAGTTTCCTGTTGCCCTCGAGATCTCTTCGTTTTCGCTTCTCGTGTACGAAAAGCCCTCTCCTCTGTTTCTTGAGAGTTGGAGCTGATTTGCTGAGCCAGCAACGAACAACTGAAGTCTGAAGCAGAGTGAGGGAGCGACTGCAAGACCCCCTCGTATGTGCCTGCCTTTATATACTCACGCTAATCACTTACCAATATTCAATTAGTACGGTAATGACGCGCGCTAAAAGACGCCGTGACCGGTGACACGGATGCACTGAAAGACGCCGTTGTGAAGAATATAAAAAGAGAAGAAAAGCAGAGGCAGATGAGCAGCTGCGGCGTACACACACACACCATCCGTTGCAGCTAGCGACATCTATCTTTATCTGCCTAGTATCTCGTCAGTGAAAGAAAACGTGTTTGGTTTGCACTTGGGCGCCGGCAGCCTTAATTTCTGAAATACAGTAACACATAGTACTTTGCTTCTTTCAGCCGGATGGGATTATGGATTACAACTGATGGATCGAGAATTGTCTGTCTGTCTGACCAAGATGGCATGCTTTGCCAGTTTGCCTCCTGCTCAATCTAGTCTTCTTCTGTTTGGTTTGGACTTTGGAGTTCAGACAGGATGATGTGAATTCAGAGATCCAATGGAGATCACGTTGATGTGACAAGGCGATGCCAAAAAGGATTGGAGCCATAGATAGACAGGTGTAAATTGGGTGCAACTCCAAACCGAACATCAAGAGAAGCATCTGGCGACTACAGAGTTCAGAGCAGGTGATCCATCTTCAGCTGCGCTGCATATCCGCCAGCTTCCAACCAAACTTAACTGACACGACAAATTGGTTTCTTTCACCCGTTCGATTAATTAAGCAACGGATTGATTGACTATTCTCTATCTAACCTTCTTGAGGCCTCAAAAGCAAAAGAGTATTCCATGTCATTAGTCGCCAATCCCATGCAACTTTTGCTAATCTGGTGACGCTGATTAGCCACTGATACGTAGTATCATTCCTCGGTGCCTGCTTTGTGCCGATCTAGTTGCACCAAAAAGGGGCAATCGAATTGCTTTTCTGCACATATTGGGGATGGATAAGCCTCGACAACTAGTCGACAGGCAGTGCTTGATGCGTCGCGCTTTGGATTTGCTGACGGGGTTCTCACATGCATAACGCACAAAATCGACTAGATTTCGCCGTTCTTTATCCGACTATATACATCCTAAGAAAATCGTACCACGGGTCCAAAAATAAAATCTTCATTCTTCATTTTTTGACGTAAAAAATATTCATTCTGATTATCTGATACATGCACATTCGCAATACAGGTATATGACCTTTTAGCATGATATATGCGTGTGATATTTCCGCAGTACACAGCTTACCTAGCTTGAATTCTATTGTCGAGAAGATGGTATAATACCTTGCCGTTATAGATGTAGATGGGCGAGTTCATCAAAGTGGCAAATTGCACTTGGAATTCCTAAGAATTCCTATGATGAGGAGGAAAAGAATCCAAGAATGCAATCAAGAACAAACTTAAACAAAGTACCAATTAACACGGTAGGGTATGGCCACGGGCAACTCGATCGATCACACTGGCCGAAAAGAACATATATGCTCCTGCGGTACTATACGTGGACACCCATATACGTCCTTAAATGTTTGATACCGTTGACTTTTGACACACATTTGACTGTTCGTCTTATCAAAAAATTTTATGAAATATATAAAACTATATATGTGCATAAAAGTTTATTTATCAATTAATGAAATGACATAAAAAGAATTAATAATTTCATAATTTTTTAAATAAAACAAACGGTCAAATATATGTAAAAAAATCAACGCGCCAAACATTTAAGGACGAAGGGAATATACGCAGTCACAAACATCCACCCTGAGCACGTAAGAAACATTATCTTCAGGAGAGAAAAAAGAAGAACGCACACGTTGCATCATACAATGTATTGTTGATATACTTCTTCATAGGCATCCATCGATGCTTAGGACCAAAGGAAACTTTGGCTTCTCCTTTTTCATTGATTTCTCCCGGCGATTTATGTACACATGGGTCGTTGCACTCTGCTCACATGCATCGATGCACATGGCGCCGATTGCTTGGGTTGGCTCTCGATGTGTGTGTATCACCGGCTGGCCGGTGATGGACAAATGGCTTTGTGGCGTCCGGTAGCCATGTCTCGACTGTTCTCTCTGAAAAACTTTGATTTTTGGACAAGTGTAAAGTCAACCTTTCGTTTTTTTTCTTGTTTTTTTTTGCTATTTGGATTTAACGGAATCAGTTTTGCTCCCACGAGAAGTGAGAATATTGGTGTGTCCTAAAGAAGTCATAAATTTTGACTGTAAATCGAAAAAAAGGGGAAAACTAGAGTTGAAGAAAAAATCAATAAGGTAAAAATGGCATGAAACAAAGAAAGGAGGGAACAAAGGAAATATACCAAACTTTTTATTTGAGAGAAAGTATACCAAACTTGAAAGACAAAAAAAAAAGAAGAAAAGGCAGCAGAGCCAATGAGAAAGCAAGAAAGTAATAGGATCGGCTGAAAGCGAAACGTCCCATATTTCATATTTGGGCCGAATTCTGAGCACTACAAGTCTACAAAGATGTCAAGCCCAAAATGAACCCGTCTCACTCCTCCACGAGCCCATCCACCCGTGACCCGCGCATCCACCGTCCAATCACCACCTCGCCTCAGATCCAACGGTCCAGAATACCTCTCTCTCCCCATTAAAGGCACAGGCAGCACAGGCCCCGCACCCCTCCTCTCCTCCTCGCAACATCCGGAAGCTTCTGGAGGCCACGAACACGAACCCACGACCACGAGCGCTCCAAGCCCTAGACGTGAAAAAGGTAATCTGATTCGAAAGCCGATTCCTCCCCCTTCCCCTTCTCTATCGCCGGCGAGAGATTTCTAGGGTTTGGTACGGATTTGGCCTGTGGAGGTGAGCGCCATCTCGTCGTTTTAAGCACCACCCCTTTGCTCTGGGTTGGATTGATGCGGTGCCTGATACTCCGATGGTTTGATTCGTGGGCGTTCTTACCTTGGTCGCGTTGTGGGGAACCCTAGATTGCCGCGGCGCCCTAGTTGTGAAGCCGGTAGCCCGGTAGGGTAGCATATACAGCTTTGGGTGAAGGATGATAGGGTGGTTTTTTGAGGCCGGGTTTTTTGGGCGGTGGACCGATTCGAGGGTTTAGTTGCCTGATTTTTGGTAGGATTTTGTGATTTGGTGCGGTAATCCTTCCCCTAGGTTTGGGTGTTTGGGTGGTGTTCTTGTCGGGTGTGAAGGATGTGGGGTGGCTGGTGTGATTGGATGGTAATAATGGAAGCTGAGTGGATAGGATAGGCGTGTTTATATTCTTTTCTGACACTTGATTTAGATGTGGTAATGGACGCCTCCTATCATTTTGATATTTAACAAGATGTTATATGTTCATTCACACGCATTATTTCAATATTTCTTATATATACATTTATACTTGATACATATTAAGTAAACGGATCCTAAATGCCTTGTGCGTTCAAGGCACTTCTTAAATTTATCATTAAATGAATTTGAATTAGGAATGACAATTGTATTATGCATAGAAATATGTTATGAAGTATACTTTCTTTTAATGTTGAAATGCTGTACCTTGTTCCGTTCATTACTAGTAGCATCTACCAGAATTTCTCTCTAAATGGAAAAATGATTTGGTGTTTTGTTGAGAAGATCATTTGCTGTTGGCTTGTTGTTCTTTTTAGAGGAGCCTTCTAGCTTATGAAATACAATAACATCATTTGACTTACTTCTAATGACCATAAAGCTCCTGTAATCTTAGATCACTATGGGAAGAAGCTACGATTACAGTCCATCACCACCAAGAGAATACAGGAGAAGAGCCCGCAGCCCAAGTCCTCGGGGGCGCTATGGAGGCCGTGGCAGGGATCTCCCAACTAGTCTTTTGGTGAGGAATCTTCGTCGTGATTGTAGGTAAGTCTCTCGTTGCACCTGGATCGGTAACTGAATTTTTGTTTTCTTGTCACAACTAACATATGCAACCATGCATTTCGGTTACATTGGTAGTAGCTGCGTTGGTGCAAACCATCATTATTTTGAGATGGCAGGATAGTTCTTTTTGGTGATACTATCAGTGTGCATTAACAAAACCCACAAATTCTCTTTCTTGTGTTCCTCCTCTTCCAATGCATATGTTGCTTATTAGCTTGGTATAATAACTGCATGAAGTATCTCCTTTGCAATGCCAAAATTTATTCAATAGATTGAAGTTTTAATCTAAACATTGATTTTCTTCTGTTATAATGATCTAAGCCAAATGAGTAAAAATACTTGCTGTTCCATCATTTGATGTAGCATGCATATATCATTTTTAGATAGGATAATGACTTGTACAGTCGGTCGCATGAACTGTGATGAATTTCTTGATTTTCATTCTATGAAATGAACTATTTATTTCAATGCTATTTACTACTTTCTTCATGCTACACATCCTTGACTTAGACTTAATCATGAATGCAGGCCTGATGATCTCCGGAGACCATTTGGAAAATTTGGTCGTCTGAAAGATATATATCTTCCAAGGGATTATTACAGTGGGTAAGTTACCTGAGCTTAAATAGTGCCACTGTTCATTTTCAATTGAAAGACTAAATGCAGTTTAGGAATCTCACTCTGAGCTGTTAAGGGCGCCGTAATATGTTTTGATCTATAATATACTATTTTGGATTCACTTGGTATGGCTTAGACATGTGTTTTCCCACCTCTTAAGATTAACAGTGAAAATAATTTTTTGAAGACACAAGCCTTAAGAGTACTGTTGAAGAGAAGGGAAAGTTTAAGAGATTTGCAAGTTATGAAGAGTTTCAAGTCTATCTTTAAACTCTGATTTCAGAGTACAAGGTCAGCAGCCTAGTGCTTGCTTTATCTGTTAAAAAATTAGTGATTTGTGTATATCAACATTCAGGGAAAGGAATCAAGGTTGAAGGATATGAATTTGTCAATTGTTCCTTTATTTGACTAACACAAGTACCATTTGCATGAGTTTAATACACTGTTTATAACTATTCAATTCATTACAGCTAAATATTTGTTATCTGTACTAGGGAACCTCGGGGTTTTGGGTTCATCCAATATTTTGATCCTGAGGATGCTGCTGATGCAAAATACCACATGGATGGGCAAATGTTTCTTGGGAGAGAAGTTACTGTTGTCTTTGCCGAGGAGAACAGAAAGAAACCAAATGAAATGAGGGCTAGGGAAAGAGTCGGGTATACATTATTTATATTCTAATTTCTGCAATGATTTTTGTGTTGTTCAAAAGTTTATCTTATATGGCATATCTAATATGTTTATTCATCTTCTGCAGTAGCAGGGACCGCTCTTATGGCCGCAGGTCCCGCTCAAGGTCACCTGGGTACTCTCCAAGATCACGATCCCGTAGTCGAAGCTACTCACCTGTGCCTAGGAGAAAGTACTATTCAAGGTATGTCTCAGGCGGGCTATACTCTATGTGTAAAACAACCAGCTCACAACAAAATCATCAACATGTTTTTACCATCTTAGCAGGTCTCCTGTCCGTCGGGAGAGATCTCTCTCGCGCTCACCAGTGGACAGCAGATCAAGAAGTAGAAGCCCCTCTGATGACCGCCGTAGCAAGTCACCTGACAGGGAGAAGTCTCTTTCGGTTAGCCCGTGAGGCAGCTTAGGACCCAATGCTTTATGAACGGTTGTTTCCTTGCTGTTACTATGTTGAACCATGTTTCAGAATTTTTAGGTCATCCTGATCTCTACTAGGAATAGTGATCTGCGGCTTGTGGGGTTCCTTTTTGTTTAGATCCTGAAGATAAAATTCGTATGTCAAATTTTATGACACGTTGCCCTGATTTGTGACTGCGTTCTGCCGTCATGTAACGCCACAAGTAATTTCCCGATTGTTGCCTTTTCGGCTGTGACAAATCTTAAATGTAAGAACTCGTTCAAACTAGTCTCCCTAGTTCTGCTCTATATTCATGATCTGGAAGGTATTTTATTGATTAAGATAAGAAAGCTTCTCTGATAAATAGTAATTGGGACTCGTTTCCCCGAAATGTGGTCTAAGGGGTTGTTTAATTACTATGCTAAGTTTACCACCATTTGCCATATTTTTGTGCCACACTTGGCTGACAAGCAAAAAAAAAAGGGGCATACACTTTAGCTAGGAAATGAAGACTGTGCTACTTCCCTCTGTTTTTCTATATTTAATGTTAGTAAGAGAAAAATGAGCTATGAACGGGGATGGAGGGATTAAATTTTATTTAGTTGATGACATGTGGGACTTAGAGATTTGTCACAAATATGGCTATCAACCTGGGCAAACATTAGGCAATGTTTGGCAATGAACTAAACAACCCCTAAATTTTTTAGTAACCAGTAACGTGCGTGAGATCCCGGTGTTTTCAGTTTTTCACCACTCTGATTATCTTTCGGTTCGTGGTGGTACTAGTTTTGATTGTTCCTCGCGTTGAAAAAAAAAAAAAAAAACTGGTCGCCTGTTTTATGAGAACAAACGTAGCGGATGATTTGGACGACCCCAGGCCGAAAGCAGGAGACAATGAAGCCCAACGTAAATGCCAATTGGACGGCCCGGAGCTTATGCCGTTATAAGCATACGAACTAAAGTAGGCACATATTACACGGCCGACTATGAATACTCCTATATGATGGAGTGCAATGATCGACTGCTAGAATTTACAGATGTTCAAGGTCAATTGGTAAGCTGGAACCGACCACAACCAATACAAGAACAGTAACAAACATCAATGTTTCCTGCAAAGAAAAACTAAGAAGTACTAGGATCAGCAATAGGCAAGCCAACTCACCCTTTAAGTATGGAGATGGTCGGTAAAGAGAAGGTGGCTCAACAAACCAGTCTTGTGCAATGGAGCTGTCAACTTCAAGCTAGTGATAGTAGCGCCATGAAGATGGCGAGGATTTGGCCGGCAAAAGGAGGCCAATCCAACTGCCGGTTTGACCCCAAATTAACAGTCTACGTGTGGGAAGGGGACACCTTCTAGTTGGTCTCCTGGTCCTTCCAAGTCAAGCAGTAAACTAAAGTTTAATCGGCAGGCAGCTTGGGCGGTTAAATGTCTTGCAAATTTCTGTAATGTTTTTTTTTGCTATTTTGATTTCATTAAATTCCTGTCATGTTGTTGTACGTAGCTGCCTAGAAAGAGCGTGTTGACTCTCTAGCTAGCAAGGCAAGAATGATAAGAAAAAAAAAAAAGCGATTAATGTCGGACGAGGTTTCCGGTCAGTTTCATATCCCTACCAATTAATCCAGGACAGGACACCACGCGTGCAACTTACTTCACCAGCAGTCAGCAGCAGTGCACTGCACTGCATGCGCTGGTTATTAGTCCATGAATCCATGTCTCCATGTGACGATAGATAGAGATATCATATCCACTTAGCAATTCATTAGTGAATCAGAAAATTTGTAGAATATGAACACAAATATATGTACTAGTACTAAGGCCCCATTTAGTTTTCAAATTTTTTTTTTCCAAAACCATCACATCAAATTTTTAAACTTATGCATGTAGCATTAAAAATAGATAAAAAATATAACTAATTGCACAGTTGGGTTGTAAATGACGAGACGAATCTTTTGAGCCCAATTATGACATCATTAGCCATAAGTGTTACAGTAACTCACATGTGTTATCGGGAGGGAATTTTTCCAAAAATTAGAGCTCTTGTGAACTTTCCTCTAATATATATATATATATATATATATATATATATATATATATATTACATGGCACGCTACGTGCTACTAGATTTGGTATCACGCACCGCACGGCTAGTTAAATTTTAACTCAGAATTAAGTTATGCGGGATGGGAATTCCTATGAGTCGCACTACCATTTTTCGTGACACGCTGCGTGCCATGTAACGTGACCGTGTGTGTATATATATATTGTCATTCCATAGAAATTTTATATAGGAATCTTAAATCTTTTGTTTTAAAGGGCCAAACAGAAAGTTTTCTAATAGGATTTGAATCCTTAAAAAAAATTTCACAACTCGTTTGAATCAAATGGGGCTAAAAGTTTTGAACAAAAACAAGAAGGGCTGCGCATATGTATCCGCCACATCTTGGTCGTCTTCTTGGTGAGGTCTTGTCTCATCACGCAACTCAATAACTCATTGCATCCACAGACCACAGGTAATGCATTAGGGCATCCACAGTGTTGTAAAAAGCAGGTAGTAAGTAATTAAAAAATTCTTGCTGGTAGTATACACTGTGAGAGCTGCAAGTTATTACTACCTGGTTGTAGTACTACTACCGGCATCAAGCAAGAAAAGTATAATATCTGTACTGTGCTGCTGACACGCGAGAGATGACCGGCTGTTTCTCACCACGTATAGCAAATAAACTAATCATTCTTTTTGAGTGGCCCCCACTTTATTTCTCCTTCTCCCGTAGTAACATTGTGGTGCAGATCAAAAGCTGATAAAGTCTGTCAACTGGACCCACTCTAATACCGAGTTAGGCATGATACATTGTGGATGCCCTTATGCATGGATTACTGCTTGCTGGCTACTGTACTATTTCAGCTGTTTGCCGCTGAGTGATACCGACAAAGTTCAGACTTGTGGGATGACTCTCTGCAGGAATTAAATTAGTGAGCTTTGAGGCGACAAATGCAGATCGAAAGCACGAATCCATGACCTGACCAGTCTCGTGATTTCCATCTATAAAAAATATGTGTTTATTGTAAAAATAAATACGTCGTGGATATATCATGTGTGTATATTAAGTTATGAACGTCGTACATTTGCAATGTGTTTAGAGAATTAAAGTTACGTCAGCATGGAAGGTTAAGGAGCGAATGCAGAACGGCATATATCAGCCACCAATTCAAAATCAGGCATCCAAGCAACACTACGTACTGCATATATATACTCAAATTATTAAAATAAAATCATTTTGTGTATATGGATTTTATACATGCCATACAAGCATCGATCGTGATAGATCGGTGACTGATTATTGAAGATCACACAAAAAGAAAGATAATGCAGTGTCAGCACAGCTGGATTAGTTGTTGGGCAAGCTGGATTCCTGTCAGGTCCAGTGGTACACCATCTCTCTGACAACATTTTTAATCAGTCAATAATTAATGTCACTTAATTTTCACTTCACACTGTATTCCCTCTATCCCAAAATAACTTCATTTATATATCAGTGCCAAGTCAACCTTTTTTTAGCTTCGAAAACTAATAGTAAAAAAATAAAAAGGTTTACTTTGTCCTTTTTTTTTTGCGAGAATCCTCCATTCAGTTTTGATATCATATAAGAGCATATTTAATAAGAGAGTCTACTTGCTAGCTCTAATTTTAGTTGTAGCTAGCATGTATAATAGATTGCCTATAAGATTGGATCAAATTCTCTTTTCTATATATCTCTATATATTAAATGTATTTATCTTGAAGCTTGTACAGAGCTAGCTCATGAAAGCTCACTCTTCTTCTTTCGTATTGTTTCTCTTTCCTACGTGGGTTTGTAGTTAGATTGCAACCTACCGTTGTACTTGCTCTAAAGTTTATGCACCAAAACCAATGATAAAATAAACCATATCAATTAAGATGATATACATAATATGCACTTGTTCTTCTATAATGTATGCATCGATTAGAACAATATGCACAATAACTCTCTCAACATGTATATATTTTTTAAATAATACATTGGTTATATGGCAACGAAATCTATGCTCATGTAACTATAGGGTGATCAATTGTGAATAACTTATTTCTTACTACATGATAATAAAAAAATAAACGGATGAAGTATCACGTAATAATACTCTTTAGCAATTTTTTCACTAAAAAAACTATCATAATTATGCAGCATGTTTTATTTAAAAAGTTGTTTTAGAATATTATTGGTAAAAACAGTACCCGAAAGACCGTGTATGAGTTAAAAATAAAGTTATTTATTTAGAACGGTGGGAGCTTAATGTTCCAGTTACTAGTACTAGTACATATAGATATATATAGATGATTTGACTCTCTAATCCAGTCCGCTAATTTCCATGTTCTATTCATTTCTGTTTGATCCATCAGCGTCCACGTCAGCCGGCGCCCGTAAGCTATGAGCTGCTACATGGTACGGACAGCGTCACTACGTCCTACGCAGCTGGCTGATCAATTGGGCCTTTAAATGCACACATCTTTGACTAGAATTCCATTATTATCGTCAAATTTTTTCAACGACAGTAGTGAGAATGTAAGACGGTTATTAGTCAAATGATATATTTTATGATTATGCAGCAAAATATACAATCATATGTAGCACGTTTTTCTTTTGAACGTTGCAGCACGTTTTTCTAACGAATTCAGTCACTCTTCTCGACATTCTTCTCAAAAATGCATGTTAGCAATATGATATAATGTTTTCTTTTGAAATGAACTATATGAGATCTTTTACCTACATATAAAATCATGTTACTACCAATATATTGTTATTTTCAATTTGATGTTTGCTGCTAGCTTTGTTATAATGATTAACATCAATAACCTCATCGGCACGTAGTATGAACACCATGGGAGATTTAAATTTTGATGACGACACAAAGGCACAATTTTTGTTAATTAGTTTTCAGACAAATCTTATATTACTCCTAGTGTAGTGATTACTTGTATAAGTGTATAATAACCCATGATTAATTAGCTAGGACATTGGCTCTTACGGTTACAATAGGCGCGCTTCTCAGATAGAGACCGACTCTAATTATATATCTTAAAACATGTTACAACTACATAGTCCTCTACTGGAATAGACTTTACGCACATATTCTACAAAAACTCAAATAAGCTCTAATATAATTAATCAACATTGCTAAAGTGGGTGATGCACATATCACCGTGATACCATAAAGCTAGCTAATACTAATAACATGTAGTAATCATTAATTAATTTGCACCATAGTGGCATAGACTCTTATTGATACACTTAATTATGTCCTCAAGTTCCGTACATAATCGGCGAATCGATGTAGACTCCATTCAAACCTTCAATAAATTAATTAAGGTTATCCCGGTTTTCTCTCCCTAATCCAGTCTGTCATGTGCTAGCTAGCCAAGACTTCCTGATACCATCATTCATCACTTGTAAAGTGCAAATTTAGCAGATCCCCCACTTTAATTAATTTATCATGCCGAAAGAGCTATCTGCATCAAGTTATTTCTAGGCAAGAGCAGAATTTCATAACATGTGCATGCATAATGATGCATTGTTATGTCAGTGTCATGACACTAATGAAGCTAGGGGAAAAACTCTCACTTATAACCCAATTTTGTGTTCCAATATATAATGTACAAATTATATATATTAATTACATAAGTAACAATATTTCTATACAGAGAAAATGTAGGTAGAAAACAAAAAAGAAAAACAAAAGGATAGGATAGGATATTTCTTCGCTCCTTCCTATAAGACCCTAGTCGCCGCCGGCACCGCTGCCACCACAGCCCACAGGAAATTAACATGGTCAGCAACAGCAACACACATATGCATGCACATTAGCTAGCTAGGTTTGTGAGTGTCGGAGCCCATAGGTCTCGCTGCTCCTTCGAATGGATCTACATAGATTAGATTTGCCTTTTGCTGTCTCTCATGTGCACCGACCCCCTGTCCACTTAATTAATCGCTTCATAACATAAACCCGCTCGATTTATAGGAAATCAACTAATTAACTCACCCAAAACGGAAGCTTCCATGGAAGTTTCTTCTAGAAGAGAAAAAATACAGCATATAATACACAACATGTGATCTTCTCTCTTAGTCTCCTTGGACGTATTCGAGCTGCATGCATGCGAACTAGGCTAGCTGGACTGGATGGTCGAGTAGCAGTTTTGCCACGTCATCCATGACCAAGCATATGCTTTAATTAGGCCAATCAAACCATGCATTTGATTAGTTGATCAATTTCAACGCATGATTAAATAGCGTCAAGAACACCCTGGCATTTCGGGCTTGAACACGGCATCATGTTGCAGGTTAAGGTATCATCAAGCATGCTTGCTCCCATGGAGTACGGATTAATCGGGGTGCTTTCGGTGTCTGCTTCTTAATATTGGATAATCTTGGCACTTTCCCGCGTAATTAACTATTTGTGCATATTTATATGTATTTGTGTCTGTATTTTGTGATGCGTTTTGTGCCTCATCAGCTGTTGTGTGCCGTCGGGCTGGTTAGCAATGGCGTTCAGAGGGCAACGTCGTAGTTTGTTTAGAAGAGTAATAATTAATTTAGGTATTAATATTATTCCTTCTGTCTTGTGTTGTTCAATTTCAAAGAGACATTAAATAGCCCGTGCCTTTAATTTGCTGTTTGTTCCTGCAGCTTTACTTTGCATCATTAATACGGTCCCAACTTGCTGGCAACACGGAGATTAATTATCTTGTCTGTGTCTGTGTGCCTCTATGGCCATACTTCTTATTACTCGTTACTTTTTTTATTTAAAATAAGCAACACGAGAGTACGGATTTCATATATTATTATAGCCAAAAAAAACCATAGCCCCTAGAAGACGCCTACACCTGAACCCAAGCATCGCTCAAATAGAAAGACATCCCTAAGGTAATAAAATTTTAAGACGACACCATCAGAGAGAAAAACGAAGATTGTGCCGCCATCGCCCGTCCTGTTGAGCAGGATAAGGTTTTCACTGAAAGATTCCATTGGGAAGGGATGAAAAAAACACCCTGTGAGGATAGCAGCACCCGCATGTGTCTCCGTTGGCTGCCCAAAGGAAGTGCTTTAACCCGCAAACCATCCCCCTATGTCAAAAACATCTGCCAGGGTTGCAATCATCATCATCAAAGCCTTCACGTTGCAACCATCATCATCAAAGCCTTCAATGTGCAGCTACCGCTTCAGCGTCTTGCCGTCGTTTGACCATCAGGAAGAAAAGTGGACATCTGAAGCGTTCTAGATCCATCCACACGGTTGGGTTAGATGGGGAAGGGTGATAGAGAAGAATGGATGCCCCCTCCCACACGCTACATGGCCTGATGCGGCCACCTTTTGACAACAAAAGTGTCATCGCAAGAGGACATACGTCTAGATCGATGCTTGTCATAGGCCTGCAACCCCCACCTTACGGCGTTGTCGTTGACTCCTTCGTGATCTGGCCATCCGTGCCATCCATGGGTTGCTAGGCCGCCCTGTCGCCGCCTCGCCGCCCTCCGCATCACGTTGTTGGCCCAGAAACTGCAGCACCCCCGCCGTTGCAGTGGACATCACCGTATCCACCAACGTCGACGAAACTAGTTGTGTCCGTCGCGGGACCCGTCAGCTAGCACATCAAACTCACCATGGGTTGTCGTCACCGGTCAGAACCCGCAAACAAAGAAAGGAGTCCGCAGGTGTAGTCGGTCCTCTCCGCGCGTGCCTCTCTGCGGACTCTGCCAAGGCCCCTTGCCACTTGGCCTCCATGCCGTTGCACCTTCACAAGGGCACCTCGTTGTGTCTGCTCGGGTCTTTCCGAACATTTTCCACCTGAAACCAACATGCTAGTAGCCACCATGGCAGATTTGCCCTTGTCCTGCAGCAAATCACCTTCGCGCAACACCAAACCGCCCAAGATCCAATAGTGGGATCGGAGCTAGCCAAGGGCCTCCGCCTCAGTGGCATAGAAGCCTCCGCTTCGCAGCCGCTTGAACGTCACGAGCCACCGCTGGACACCACCACGCACCTCCACCATCAGCCATTGTATGTCTCATCGCCGCCAGTGGCCGCCGCCGCGTGCCGCCGGTAGTCGCCGCTTGTTGCAAGCTCGCTGGATGAAGCCACATGTGCTTGCACCTCCTCCACGGGCCAGTTGCCCTGCCTGAGCCACCGGACGCGAAGACTTGCCGGATTTGGCGATGGCAGCGCCAGAACCATGCCTGCGATGCGCTATCGCCGCCTTGTAACGCCATCACATTGTTGTCGCCCCGTTGCCGCGTCACGCTAGCCGGATTTGTCCCGAGGGCGACAGATTTGACCAAGGAAGAGCCGGATCTAGCGTTGATGGCGCCATATCCGCGTTCGCGCTGCGCCGCCGTTGCAACGCCGCCATCTTGTCGCGCCATTGCTGACTTGTGCTGCCAGTGCGCTACCACGTAGGCCCCTTGCCGGTCGTGGTGGCAAGGTGGCAGGGGAGGGAGGAGGGCGTGGCGGCGGCTAGGGTTTCACCGCCGCCTGAGTCGCTCGCAAGGGAATCTGTTGTGAACGTCTTCCTCATTACTTAAATAAACCCTATTGCATACTATCATTAATTTTGTAGTTGGAACTGCAAACAAAAAGGTTCAGTTTTGCCACCACCATGGATTTTTTGTGGTATTGTATAGACTGAAAAATCTTGGTCTAGGTGATACAAATCTCAAGCTAATTAGCCCAGTTCAATTTAAATAATTTTTTTCCAATTATGTCTAAAGGAAATTCTAGGAAAATACCACTTCTTGCGAGCTACCTGCATAACTTTCCTTTAAATTACTCACTAGTTGTACTTACGTTCTATTGTGGCATAAATTACGAGAGCATTTCACGTGCTGCAGGGACTCTGGAGTATTAAAGTCCCCTCATAATGTCAAATGAAATTTGAGGAAAAAAATGTAGCATATGTTTTCATCCATTACTCACTGAAATCGTCAAATTAAGTCGGAATTCAACAAAAATATGTCAACACAAAGGACAATAAATTTCCACCTAGAATTAATAAGCCTGTCATAAATTAAGGCAAAATGTTGTCTAAAATCTGTTCAGTTGTTTCTGCATGCACAAGTCATGTGTATGTTTGAGCTCTTTCTTTTTTGTTGGAGTTTAGATGATTGCAAGTTACCAAAATTTCGATTAATCTTTGTAAGGTGTTTCTGAGAGGTAAACTTAATCCATAGCATTAGAAGTGTTCTCAATCTAAAGATCGAGTGGTATTTATATAACCAGCTGTCCCTTCTCCATGGACTATACTCTTGTACATTGTTGACCATGATTACTTGGACTTGTTGCAAGTCCGATCTATGATTTGCTAGAAAAATGCACCCGATCAGTTAGGGTTTGCTTGGAGACCTCGCAACATGAAGTAAAAAAATTGTGGTAGTGCCCAATTTCTCAAAATGTCCCATTGACCATGGTGTCCATGTAGACAACAAGAAATATATTTGAATAAGCACCGTCCAATTTCTCGAGAAATTTGGACTGTCTGTCCATCCCATTTCGAGTCTTTGACACGGAATGGGTAAAAGTAGCCGACCGACCAGAGCTCACGGCAAAGCAAAAACAAGAGAAACTGTAACCATCAGGCCATGGCGTGCCACGTGCCATCCAGAATGGCGACCACGTCATCAACATGTAAACAGTGACGTGTCAAATAAAAACCATATTAATTGTTGTTGATTGCACGATGAACTGTGCTAATACATGCATGCGACGAATATGTTTGTGTAAACATCTCATGTACAGGAATTTGGACAGACCATTTCTATTTACACTTAATTGCTAATACATAATCAACTAGTATGTGCAATGAAGACTTGAAGAGAAAAGATCGAAAGTTGGCACAGTCTCTACGGATAAATTGGTAAAAATCAACAGAAGACATCTTTCGTATGGCTACTATAACAGGGGCCATTTGGTTGGCTATTTCTAATCCTAAACATGTAGAGGTAAAAATTTATTAATTTAAAATTTTAAATTGCTTGTCAAGTAAACACGTCATCTTGGGACGAGATGAGCAAAATATGAACCAAGTGAATCCTAACCATCTAGAAGTACTAAAATTTTCTA
Organism: Leersia perrieri; assembly: GCA_000325765.3. Taxonomy (NCBI): domain Eukaryota; kingdom Viridiplantae; phylum Streptophyta; class Magnoliopsida; order Poales; family Poaceae; genus Leersia; species Leersia perrieri. The sequence continues at coordinate 12,528,884 of CM002481.1, read as the reverse complement.
ATCAAGACTACTTACCAAGTAAACGTGTCATCTTTGTACAATGTACAAAATTTAAACTACGTACGACCAAGTGAATCAGATAAACTGTAACTTGAATCCGTCCCTAGGACGTATCTCCTGTCGCTGCCATCGTCTCTCCTTGTCACTGGCTCACTGCACTTGACTTTCGGCATCCTTCCTAACGAATACCCATGCATGGTTACAAGAAATTGCCGCGTGTATGTCATGATACACGAGCTAACCTCCTGCATAAGCTCTTGTAAATGAGGGTGAAAAAGTCCATGCACTCAAAAAAAAAATTCTCACAAGAACATCAGCAAACAGTATTTGAATACTAAGAACTGAATTTTGGGTTACGTTCACACTCCATTTAAGATTTAACAATGTTGACGATGATTGATAGATAATTTTGCTAGTCGATGACTCATGACTATATTCTATAAATAAGTAAATAACCACTCCACAAGCAGAGTAGTAACAACATCGTTTGACCAACAAACAAACCGACCTTTGCTGATTCAGACTGCTTGTGTCTGTCATTTTCCCGGTTGTGAACTTCTACGTGTTAAATTCCGAACCATTGTCATTTCACTTTCAATAAACTTGTAAGCATACGTTTTAATATTTAACACAGGCCCTGTCTGAAGCGTCATGAATTTGCAAGCAAGAACTGTACAGATCAGCATATATTCAGACATTATTCCAAACAGGCTCTTGCAGTATTCTATCTCTTTTTTTTTTTGTAAAACATGATACAGTAACAGATTACAGTTTTTTTTTTGGTGAAACATGATACAGTAACAGAGTACGGCAGAAGGTGAGAAGAAGACACCACCTACCCAAACAGCGTCGCTTGTTTTGATACACGCTCTCGTCGCCATGGACAGGCTAGCGCCGGCCTGTACACAGACCGACTCTGCCCAATGCTCAATTTCGCCCAGTGAGACATGCTAACTGACAACACGTACACGTACGTGGAACTGATAAAACAAACACTTTTGAGCAGAGTCCACCGCCACCACTTCCGTCGCCTCCTCCTATATATCGCCGTCGTCTCTCACTCTGAACTGAACGGATAGCCAGCTCCTGCAGAGCCAATACACACACACAAAGCGATCAGACACTTGCTGTTTTGTTGGAAGAGGTTACAAACAGGAGGGGGTCCTAGTTGAGATTGTGAACCGTGCAGGAGAGGTGAGTTCTTGTCATTTTGATCAATCTTGGTGGTTGACTCGTAACCTTGTTTGTTTGTTTGTAATGTTTGGTGGCCTTTTCTTGCTGTTCTTGTTCTTGAAATCTCAAGGAAAGGTTGGTTGTATCTTGTTTGATTGGATTAGGTGGGGGAAAAGAGGGGATCCAGGCAGCAAATGGGCGTCCTTTTCTCGTGCCCTGTCGATGACTACGAAACATTGGAGGAACGCGCCGTGGCGGCGGCGGCGGCGAGGAGCTCCGCCGTCGCCGTCGCCGGCGAGCCGGCGATCCTGAAGGCGTTGGGATCCGGGAAGCTGCTCATCGAGGGTTCTCTCAGCTTCAAGCGGGATCAGCAGATGAGCCCCACCTCCCTCCAGCTGGAGACCAAGATCTCCATCACCGCCGCCGACATTGCCGCCGCGGCGGCGTCGCCGGCGCCGGCGCCGGTGTCGAGGGCGAGATTCGCCGGCGGCGAGGCAGCGGCAGCGGCAGCGGAGAGCCCGAAGCATGAGGCGGCGGCGGTGAAGCTGCAGAAGGTGTACAAGAGCTTCCGGACGCGGCGGCAGCTGGCCGACTGCGCCGTACTCGTGGAGCAGAGCTGGTGGAAGCTTCTAGACTTTGCCCTCCTCAAGCGCAGCTCCGTCTCCTTCTTTGACATCGAGAAGCAGGAGACGGCCGTCTCACGCTGGTCCAGAGCAAGAACTCGTGCTGCCAAGGTGAAAACAACTTCTTTTTTTACCCTTGTTCTGTACTTGTTGTTTCTGAATAAACTGTTCAGGCATTCGATCTGAAAAAAATGGTGAAAATGACTGAAGATTTCTGAAAATTTGGGTGAATTTCAGGTCGGGAAGGGACTGTCCAAGGATGAAAAGGCGCAGAAACTCGCATTACAACACTGGCTCGAAGCGGTGAGTTACTAATTAGAGAGTACTAGTAGCTCTTAATGTGTGGAAATTGTTCAGATTTTACCGGTGTTTCATCCTGTAATGAGCTAATGGTCACACTGAAATTGCTAATGTTCAGATTGACCCACGTCATCGGTATGGCCACAACCTTCATTACTACTATGATTGCTGGCTCCACTGCGAAAGCAAACAACCTTTCTTCTACTGGTTCGTATAATAGAAGTGACCCCAGATATCTCAGTTTTGGAGACTGAATTGAATGTGAGCTTATAGTCCTGATTTAATCATGAAATGCAGGCTTGATGTGGGAGAAGGCAAAGAGATCAATCTTGAAGGCAAGTGCTCCAGGTCTAAGCTTTTGAGCCAATGCATCAAGTACCTTGGTCCGGTAAGAGTTTGTAAACATGATGCACATAATAGCAAGAATAAGAACATTATGAAAGTATAGAGGTGGCTGACATGAGAAACTGAATTCTGCAGAAAGAAAGAGAGGAGTATGAAGTTGTTATTGAGGATGGCAAGTTCTTGCACAAGAAGAGCGGCCAAATTCTCGACACTTCGTGTGGACCAAGAGATGCAAAGTGGATATTTGTTCTTAGTACATCAAAGAGCTTGTATGTTGGTCAGGTAAATTTTCACATATCTTGGCCATATTAGCAAAAATACTACCAGCCTTAGAACTTTCAGATCATTGTGTAAACATTTGTCCTGTAATCTCAAATGCAGAAGAACAAGGGCAAATTTCAACATTCAAGCTTCCTTGCTGGAGGAGCAACTTCTGCTGCTGGGCGATTGGTGGTTGAAAATGGGACCTTAAAGGTATTTATTGTTTATTCGCAGTACATATAAACAATTTGTTCATCCTTTACAAAGAACTGACCATACGTTGAGTTCCAGTCGTACACAGAATTTTGACATGTTTCCTTTTTGTCTGACAGGCTATTTGGCCACACAGTGGACACTACCGTCCAACAGAGGAGAACTTCCAGGAGTTCAAGAGCTTCCTGAATGACAACTCGGTCGATCTTACAGATGTTAAGGTGGGCATCATGCCATGAAAATTCAGATAAAAACTGGAAATTCTCAATGCTGAAATTATCTCACAATCTGACATCTTTCTAAATTGCTGCAGATGAGCCCAGCAGAGGAGGACGAGGAATTCTGGGGCAGCCTGAAAAGGATCACTTCAGAGAGCTACCACAACAACACTGTCACCATCGACAACTCTGAAGACAAATCATCTGCACCTGAAGAAACCACCAGCCATTCCCAGATGCCTTCCGTCTCTGATGAACCAACCTGCCCAGAGATCGACAGCTGCCTTCAGTCAGACTCTGCTGTTGAGAACACTGAAGCCGAGGAGGATGATCAAGAAAGAGGAGGCGAGCAGGCGCCGGTGCCGAGGGAGAAGATCCTGGAAAGGATCAACTCCAAGAAAGGGATGAGATCGTATCAGCTCGGGAAGCAGCTCTCCTTCCGGTGGACCACCGGCGCTGGCCCAAGGATCGGCTGCGTCCGCGACTACCCGTCGGAGCTCCAGCTGCGGGCGCTGGAGCAGGTCAACCTCTCGCCAAGGGGCGCAGCCTCCACGTCGTGCCGGTTCTCGTCACCGCTGCGGCGGAGCTTCAACGGCGTCACCGACGCGGCTTCTCCGGGCACGCCGAGGGAGGTGCTCCGGCCGTCGCCGCTGCAGCAGTATGGGCTGGTCGCCGTCGCGCCGGTGGCGGTGGCGGCGGCTGACTGATGGGCGGCCTTCGCCGCCGTCGCGGCTGTGGTAGAAAAGATTGAACTTTTGCCGAGCAATTGTACATACATAATGATGATATAATTGCATACAGATTTAGGGGGATATGGTTAAATGGTGAATTGATAAACATATAGGAGAAGTGCCAGTGTAGATGTAGATCATGTAGTACAGATAATATACATTTGCACATTGTTCATATGAAGTTGTTTGAGATAGTTTATGCAAGTTCTTTCATTATTAGAAGACATTGATCACAATTAACAGGGGCAAGAATTGACATGGAGACTGAATTATCAGTGTATTTACTTGTACAAATACTATGAAGTTTTGACTCGAAGAATCATCAATTCATGAATTGAATCTTGCAACTTCTGATTGGGAAGAATTGAAGCAAAAATGTTTTACTATAACTCTTAGATGACTCATGATCAGATTATGAATTGATAGAAATTATTAAAAATTGTCTGTAGGCACCTCGAAGAAGATCCCTCCAAAAATTAGCGTATGCTGCTATTGCGTCGAGCACACGGTATTATTTAGTAAAAGGCGAAAGAATAGTTCGCTTTGTGCTCACCGCGCAGCTGCGTGAATTAAGTTGAGAGCAACAGGCTCCTATAAATAGCAGAGCTCCCTGCGGCCTCCGGCTTGGATAGGCGATGTGGGACTAAACGAGGAGAAAACACCTCCCCTGGCCCTCACGCGGCCTAGATGCAAGTGCAACGGAGCAGTATGCACGCGGCTTAATAGTTAATACTCCATATATTCTATAAAGGCCTAGATGAGCTTTTAAGTGATCCTCCCAGCCCACAAGCAAAGGTGTCGTGTCAAGAATGCGTTTTGAGATTCCCGTAGTATAAGTCCACTTTACGTTCCTCACCTATACTTGAGTTTCATGTGCTTCCATAAACCATAATACCAATATTGTACCTCAACTTTTAAAGCCAGTATAAATATTGTACAAAGTCAGTATGTGAAATGGTTTAGTCTGACGTGGACATATATTGTATCATGCAGAAGTTGCTATAAGCTATGGAAAAATTATCAAATGTACATCCATAATACATGGTGTCTTTCAATTATACACACTCTTCAATACTCCACTTTGACCATTAGTTTCTTCCATTAGATGTTATTAAAAAGAGTTAAAACTATAAAATTTACATTATATAAAAACGTATTTAAATATGAATATAATGATGCCACATGCATAACACTACACATTTATTTTGTTAGCCTAATTATTAGTCAAAACTTTTGAATATTGACTTTGCGAAAAACAATAACACATTACATTTTAGACGGATGGAATATCCATTTGCCATCGTATTTCTTGCAGGACAGCAACCCCTCCTGACAAGGCTAACAAACTAAGTGGGATGACCGTTGAAAACTTCATGAGCTTTGCGCTACCGTGGCTCCTAAGATGTTAGATGTTAGATGTTAGTGAAACCCCTGAGAGCGGCTGGACTTGCGGTTTGGTTTCCGTCGTTTGCTTGGATGATCACTTGTACCACCAAGATCTCAACAATGGCATATTGTTCTTTAATGTGGGCAATTATATCTATTTTTTGCCTGATCAACTTGTTAGTATTTCTCATGTTTGGCTTCCATGTATTATGGTGTGTTCTTTCGTCATCAATGACTTGTTTGTGCTGCCACAGGTATACAATTTTTTCATACTACGTACTCTTTCTATAGCCATTTTACTTTGAGTTTACATTATGACATTACATTAGCTACCACAATCATTTAACTTTGAACTTGCAGTTTCAAGAGGAACCCATCACCGTGTTGTTGTGCATAATGCTTCAAACCGCATAAGACTAGTACTGAGCTAAGACCTTGTTTCTTTTAGCTTATGATTGTTATAATACAGATTATTAGGAGTAATATCAAAGAAATAGATGGATTATTGAAGCGGTTTATTATAATTTGGAGCTCAGATTTTTATAATCTGATAAGCTCATTTAGGTAAGCTTTTTCTAGATTATTGGGTAGAAAATTACCCACCATATCACCCCACTTCTACTTTAGACTCATAAACCCAAAAATTCAGGCTCCAATAATCTAGTAAAGAAACAACTCCCAGCTAGAGTGTTTATAGTAATCTACTTAATAATAAAGATTATAATAATCTTAAGCTGAAATAAACACAGCCTAAGGAGGCCGCCAACACAAGGCCAAAGCATGGTACTTAAATAGTACTTGTGTTGTGTATTTGTGTGGTTCGATCAGGGGTACTTAAACCAAGAAGACATTTTACAGTGTATGCATTCTAAAAATAGCAAAAATATAATGCTCCACATGGATAGGTACCACATGAAAGATACTTAGGTACTGACCTAGGTACTTAAGTGGTGGGGTAAATTGATGATTTTGTTAGTATAGTGAAAAGGGTATAATTGTCCCTAATATTAGGGGTAGGTATTTAGGTACCGATTATATCATAATAGCATAGTTGGTTGTTTTTGTTAGTTTGTTTCACGAGATTTACATTTTGGTGACATTTTACTTTGTTACGGATTGATGACTATGTAAATAAAGAGCCAATCAAGTAAATAGGTGGAGCTCACACGTGCCCATATGATTTAAGGGTGACGGTTCCTCTGCCTTTTACGCCACACCGAATTAAGCCCTAAAACCAGATTATGTGAGAGAAGCAAGCTGATCTTTAATTGTTCCGACCAGTGCCTAGGGATTGGAGGGGTCATGGCCGGAGTACGATAGAGGATGCGGCGGTGAATATCTCTTTTTTTGGCTTTGATTACTCTTTCCTTATATGATTTATGTGGTTTTGGGGATAGGTACCAATCAGATTTCACAAAGTCTGAGATATCCATATTTTAATCTTTATTTACTCCACTCCTATTGGTTATGATAATTTTTTTTCATACCTGCCCCTCTCATGCTCAGAGGTTCATAATACACCCATGTTGTACCTCCAAATACCTCGCATACACCGTAAAATATCTCAAACTAGTAGCATCTGGCCCCTTTGATGTTATATCTCTGTTTAATTCCTGCTGGTGCACTGTTACATACTCCGTATATACTTGCTGTTACCTATAGTACTATTATTATCTTTGCATCTTGTTCTAAATATGATATATAGCATGCGTGTGTATGAAAGGAAAAACAGCGTCGCAAAATTCTTAGGTAACAGCAACACTAGCAAAATTAAATATGATATATAGCATGCGTGTGTATGAAAGGAAAAACAGCGTCGCAAAATTCTTAGGTAACAGCAACACTAGCAAAATTAAATATGATATATAGCATGCGTGTGTATGAAAGGAAAAACAGCGTCGCAAAATTCTTAGGTAACAGCAACACTAGCAAAATTAAATATGATATATAGCATGCGTGTGTATGAAAGGAAAAACAGCGTCGCAAAATTCATAGGTAACAACAACTCTAGCAAATTTTCTAGGTAACAGCAACATCACTAGGCCAAATTAGATTTTATCGGACAGTGGCGTAATATTTTTGTAGGCGGCTCAACACCGGAGCCGCCTGCAAAAATAGCAGCCGGGCTGGCGTGGTCATGGACGACGATGGGCGGCAACTTGTGGAGGCGGCGTGGGTGACGACGGATCGGCGGCGGCGTGGGCGTGGATGGCAGTTGTCAGCGCACATCAAGGTGGAGGCGGCGACGCTGCTTGGGCGATGGGAGATCGGCGTGGCAAGAAGTCGAAGAGGTATCGATGTGGCGGCGGCAGGTAGGGTTATTGATCTGTCGCAGAAGAGAGAGAGGGGGGATCGCATCGCCTGCGAAAGAGAGTGCGGACTGCGGAAATTGCGCCTTTGCAGGCTGAGAGAGGGAGCGGTGCTGATCTGGATCATAGGATTTAATGTAGATCAATATAAACCATTCGATTTGATGAATGATGATGGTAATAAGTAAAACTATTTGTTTAATTATAGGGTAGAAAGGATTACTAATAGGCGCGAACAATTGCTGGCCTATTGAGCCCGTGAACGGGTAAACTGATTCGGGCCGTAAGGCCCACTGATGTAAAAGGCCTACTCTGCTGAAAATTTGTGCAGCGCCTCTTCCTCTAGCCCACGTGCATGTTTCTGTGGACGAAATTTTGGGCCCTGTTTAGGCCGCGTTCGAAGCAGCCCACCGGGCACATTTGCGCTATTTTTTCCCTCGTTTTTCGTAAGCACGCTTCCCGAACTGATAAACGGTGTATTTTTTTGGAAAAAATTCTACACGAAAGTTGTTTAAAAAACTTAAATGAATCCATTTTATAAGTTTTTAATAGCTAATACTTAATTAATCACACGCTAATGATATATCTCGTTTTACGTGAAAAAAAAAACCAACTGCATAAGCAGTTCTGAACGCGGCCTTAGTTCCTAAATATTTTCAACCAAAAAACATCATATCGAATTTCTAGACATATACATGAAGCATTAAATATAGATAAAAAAAATAAAACTAATTACACTGTTAGGCTAACGAGACGAATCAGTCTAATTATGCCATGATTAGCCATAAGTGATACAGTAACACACATGTATTAATAACGGATTAATTAGGCTCAAAAAATTCGTCTCGCGGTTTTCAGGCTAGCCGTGAAATTAGTTTTTTCATTCGTGTCCAAAAACACCCTCCGACGTCTGGTGTAACCTTTTCACGAAAACTTTTCATGAACTAAACAAGACGGCCTTGGTCCACTGATGCAATTTTCATTATAATTTAAGCTCAATATGAGAATTTTGTAAATGGAAGCTTCAAACATGGAATTTTTGTATAGAAATTTTATTGGAGTTGGATGTTCAAAACGTCGGAAGATGTTGCACTATATTGCTGAAAAGCTCGACGCACGGCCACCGCACCAGACACTCAGTGTCACAAATCTGCACCAGTTGTCAGTTGGCATGCCAATGCTACTACATTCACAACCAGAGGCCTGGAAAATGGCCTCCATCCAACAATATACGCAATGAATCAACGAAACCATTACAATAGTTAGGGCGTGTTTTTGTGTTGGACAGCTACATTCACCTTGTGCAGTTAGCCTACCTACACTACTACACCTTCTGCTGTTGGAGAAAAGCAGACAAATAAATCCTACTCTCTGTGTGAATCAGCCCTATGTACTTGTTCCCAGTAGAACGCACCATCATACAACATCATCCAACGGTACAGGACGTGATGGGGAGCTCTCCTGATGGGAATTTTTAGGGCCAGCAGATCTGCCATATTCTTCCGTTAAAATACCTTCAGACTCTTTTATGTCATTCAGAGCTCTCTTGGCATAAACCGTAAAGGCGACAGTGAGGACAACAGCGATGATGAATGAGATGATGTTGTATGTTATCTCAACCGGTGTCATTTTGTATTTGCCATACTTCATGTCAGCCAACGTGCGTATTAACCGCCCACTGCACCAAAATGTAGAAAGATAAGCAATCAAAAAGTCTCACTAGACACCATACTTGAGTACACTTAGTAACACCTGAAAGAAAACAGCATGTACTGGTGCCCTGCATTAGTTGACTAAACTGCTAATGTATACACTCCATTGCTAAAGTTATACTCCCTCCGGACAGAAATCGATGTCATTGACTTGGTCTTGGGACAACTTTGCTGTCGGAAACAACAAACAATGATGACTGGAGGTAGTACTAAATATAGTTACTAAGCAAAGTTAATCTTTTTTCTTGAGAACATATTCAGGCAAATTAACAATAATCTAGAACCTCCAAATGGCAAAACTTTTTTGACATGATCACATGTATATATAGCTTGCGAAACTACTAGCATATTGAAAACTGATCAATTAGCAAGCTTATGTTAGAAAGAGTCAAAGATCAAATGGTTAAAAACCAACGACTAGGTGCCGTTTTTCTTTTTTGCAACATTAATCACATGATAAATAAACAGCAATTGAATACAGTGAGGATATAAAAGTAGAACAATTGCATGTTGCCTGCAAAACAACGCATGGTAGAATAAATTAAATTCTGTGAATACAGGTAAGTATCAAACCTATAAATATAGATGAATGCCTCAGGTATCATTCCAGCAATTGAACCACATAGATAAGGGTTGAACTTGATTTCTGTCACGGTTACGGCATAGTTAAAAATTGTATATGGGAATGGTGAGATTCTGAATAGTGCAACAACTCTAAACTGCTGGAACCAATTCCCTTCCCCAGCAAGTTTTATTAGAGCTATCTGCTGAGGCCATCTCTTTAACCATGCCTGCATTTTAAACGAAAAGGAAAGCAGAGAGCAGAAAATCAGGGCAAAGTTCCTTAAAAAGAGACGCAGGCCCTAAAATAGACGTCACGAGAACACACAGTTGAGAATTTTTACATGTAGACGTTCACGGAACAATGAGCCAATCCAATATGGTACCACCATGCCAATAGTAGTTCCGACCATGATAATCAAGAAGCCCCAGCCATAACCAAAGATCATTCCTGCTAGCCACATGGAAGGTCCAGAAGGGACTAAAATAACTGGGAAGAGGGCTAAAGATGCAACAAGAACGACAGCCAAAACTGGACGCCCAAAGGCACTTGCTTCCCATTGCATGATTGGCAAGAGAACCTACATCAAAATAGATCTTCCAACATAAGTAGAAACAATTTTCCAGAAAATGAATATGATTCAAAGGACACTTCTATCTAGCATAACATGGTACAGAAACAAGTGAAGATCAAAAATTTTGTAAACTTGAAATTAAAATTTACTTAAAAGTTGCATTACTACAGCTATGCACCCATTAATCATATAGCATTTCAACTGACATGCATGTACTACATATACATGGGAACATATGGACTGTATGAACGATATGAAAAAAATGTGCTCACCTTCTCAAATGCAAAGGGGACTCCCCATTTTACGAAGACATAAGATGCTAATATAATAAGGAAGCAACCAAATAGAACTTTCATCCACCAAAGGGATCTTGAGGTAGGTTGTTCAGGTAGAACTACCGTGTTAACGTCAGCTGTTGCAATCGGAGCTGGTCTGACCAGCCTTTCATATTCATCATCCTTTGTGTTTTGCTCAGGCTGTTCAATTCCATTGCATGATGCCACTCCAGAAGAGCTTGGCATGTCTGTAACTACCTCTTCACCTCTGTTTATGAGACAAAGCAGATTAGAATAAAAATTTACTCAAAACAACTGTATTAATTTATCTCATCGAAATAAGGATGGCATGCGCTTGTTTTGTTTTTTGTACTGGAAAAGCATGTAAATTAGTTGGGCAGATTTAATCTAAACAAGGTATGCAACAAAAAAGAATCTGATATGCTCACAGGCATCACAAGCATGAAGCGTGTCTCTGACATTTCATCTCATATTTTAAGCCGTGATAATTTACATAGCGAACCCAGTAAATGAAGACAGCAACAAATCGAGGTTTTGGATTATTTTTCCTTGAAAATGCAGAACTGAGCCTTCATTTCATTAAGAAGAAGAAATATTTACACCGGAGGGGTCCTGAACCCACCTTCCATCCACCAAAACAAACCAAGAAGCCTCTCCCCTAATAGAAAATCCACCACCCAACTGACATACTTAGGCATCTGGGGGTAAGGACTTACAAAGGAACCCATGGACACCACAGACTACTCTCATTTGTTACAGCTTGTAAAACCGCCTTAACAGTCAGATTGGCACCACTAAACACACAATCATTGCACTAGATTTCATGATTAAACAAAGAATTGTACACCTATAACGCAACCAATACATGCCACCAGGATACTACATTTGGACAGATGCATTGTAATCCCTAATCTAATGTAAATAATGGCATATCCTTTTTTTAAAAAAATAATGGCATATTTATCCTCCTGAAATACTGGTCATCTTTCTCACACCACAGTAGTGTTACATTAACTAGAGAAAACATTTGACATGTGATGATCCTTGTATCAAGAATTTGAATCACCAGTTCAAATGTACCGGTTGTTTTCTCCCCGTATTTGTTAAGGATGACAATACTCCAAACCACCTACTGCACTTAATTTACAAATCCAATCAAACTGCCAGGTTCCAATTTCTTCTCTGTTGATCTGCAACACCCTAACTGGTTGTGTAAAAAGCAGCAGACAGCACTCAGTCACGACACTCATTTGCATGTGAACAGACTCCGTTGCAAGTTGTAAACATCGTTAAGCAAGATTTCCCAATTCTGGTCCTGCTTTACAATACTGTTGAAAGAATTCCCAGATGGATCAGCCCGTGCTTCCGACTGTTCTTCTCTGTGCATTTGCCACATTCCCCTTGGCCTCCAAAAACGAAGCGTAGGTGGGGGAGCAATTAACAACCCGTGAGTCCGTGCATGGTACTATGAGGGGAACATGAGCCCGTAACCATCACACATCACATGGAGCCCCGTGACCAAGGCTCCCATAACTCTAATGGCGGATAAGCGGCAAAGGAGAACAAAGTGCTGCACATCACGAACAATGGCATCTCTCTCTTGGAGTACGAAAAGAGGAAAAGTACCAACCGAAGGAGAAAAAAACAAAGCGCACGCCACAGGCTATGACGCAATCGACGCTGTCGCACCTAGTAGAACGCAAGTACGCAACTCTAGCTAGCTAACAACCAAACCGCAATCTTGGCCTACAAAATTTCAATTTTGAACCAGTAACAACAGATCAGTAAGCCTCTCTAACAACTGTCAACCTTGGATGCATCTACTAGTAGCTCCTAAAAGTCCTCTTTTACTACAAAATCGCGCACACACCACCAAATTTCCCACTTTTTCAGAAGAACAAAAAAAACGATGAGCTAATTAAACTACAACAATCTGAGCACGATGAACAAACAGATTCCGCGAAAGCTCGGGGAAGAAGAAAGAACCGCGTGAACGCACCTGGCCGCCATCTCCCCCGCCTCGATGCTGAGGGGAAGGACGCGTGCCATGAAGAAGAAGACCACACAGAGACGTGTGGAGAGATCAGAGCATCCGCTCGGTTGGAATTTTGCTTTCCCACCACCTCCCCCTTCTTTCTGGAAGCTCGCAGCAGCGGAGGCCGGAGGCAGGAGGAGGAAACCAAAACAAACAAAAAAAAGGCGCACACGAAACGAGAAAACCAAAAGCAGCAGCAGCAGCAGCGAGGAGAGCGGAGGGTAACAAATTACCGGAATGCCCCTCTGCACCGGGCGAGGTGGCGCGTCGCCGTGGCTGGGGCGGACGGAAGACGGAACTGAGGTGCTCACCGCGCCGTGGAATATTCGTCGGCGTGTCTCTGACGAGGCGGGCCCACCACCGAGTCGGAGCGGAGGTCTCGGTTGCGTCGCCTCGTGCGACGCGTGTTCCCCTGTGGCTGCCGGGTGGGGCCCGGCCGGGATTGCTTCCGTGTTGTTTGGTTGCCGGATGAGTAGTTGCGAGTTGGGACCAGTAGTTGGCTTGCTTCGAAGGGAAGCAGAGGGTTACGATGGGGTTTTAGTTAATTAACAATCGTCGTCATGCTCCTGTATCGTGTTTGTACTGGTCAAAACCATGCTGGCTGCTGCTACTGCTGTCGTCGTTTCGTTTTACTTCGAGAATTCTTCGCTTTCTAGATGGTTAGTTGGACGGCTTCTTAAATTTGACTCTATCGTTTTGGATTGATTGCAGCTTGGTTTTATTCTAGAAGTAGTGTACATATATGGGGTTGACCTTTGTTAATCTTCGGTTGGAGAACTCCGTATAAGTAAAGCGGAAGAACCATGGCATGGATGTATACATCCAAACATATTTTGCTCCCCGCACCAAGATTTAGCTTTATTTTCTTTTCTTGCCTAGAAATCACTCGATCGTCCGTTCAAAAAAAAATATATCACTCGATCGTGATCATTTTTCTCCACGTGAACTCTTACCCTTTTTTATCTTTTTCAAAATTTTAACCATATATATTCACAGTGTCTAGGCTAACTAGATTAAACCCTTGCTATTTGAGCAGTAACTAGCAAACTTGTCCTTAAAAAGTCCAACCGAAAATTTACGGATGATGTATTGTCACATGATGAAAAAATAGACTAAGAAAGCCATTCCATCGGTGTGAAAGATCTTGTATTCGTTGAAGATAGATCCAATTAAGCAGCTTCTCAGGCCATGTTCATCATGCTGAGCTGGTGCGTGGTTATAGACTTTCAGTTTGGACGCGTGCCACCACAGCCTACGGGACCATGGCTCTATAGAGCCCCGCAAGGCTCTACTGATTACCGTGGTTTTAGTGGAGCCACCACTTAAGGTCACATGATGGTGAACTGTGGCTTGAAGATGATGCGCTCCCTACCCTAAACCTCAAAGAACGAGAAGTTGAGGATGATGCCAGGATGAAAGAAAAAGAGTAGTACATACCGGGGGTTGGCCGACCTAACCCACTCGCTCTGCGTCGCTAGTGAGAAGGTCGTCACCGCTGCCGCACCTAGAATCTCAGCCAGCCACCGGCTGCAACAAGTTACTGGTGTCGAGCTCTAGCTTCGGCTGAGCTCCGCGTCGACCTTTGCCGTACACCACGCCGAGCTCCATCGTTCACCTCAGTCTCCTCACATTTTAATGCACTGCCGCCGATGTTCGGAGGGGAGACGCCGCCGATGATCGAAGGGGAGACGCCGCCGATGGTCAAGGGTGGGGGGATATGTTGCTGGCGACTGGAGGGGACGACACTGACGGTTGAAGGAAAGACATTGCCGATGGTCGGGGTGGGGGAAATAGTTCGCTGATGGCTGGAGGGGGTGACGCCAGTGATCGAAGGGTAGGGAGACGTGATGCCGGCAGTAGAGGACGTGGGAGAGTTGGAAACCGACGAGGGGATAAACTACAAGATTTTGGATTTATTTTTTTTCATAAAAGAAGGATGACTAAAATAGCAAAATAGCAGGGATTGACTTGAAAAAATAAAAGTGTCCCGAAACCACTTTGCATTTGTGCATGAGGGGTTGTGGTCTCCTATATGGCATCTAAAACCCCCTCACTTATGGTTCTAGTTGTATATGGCCGCACTCCTTGTACGCTCCTCCTCCATTCCAATAGACATTGAAAAACAATGAGATGAATTAGATGGTAACCCTAACGAATGTAATGAGACAAACAACTTAAAAGCAGCATCCTCACCATGTCAAAAAATGACGTCGGGCTCCTTTTAAGCGATAACCAAGGCAATCACCAGCGTGTGCCAGTTGGGCGAGCGCACATGACCCAAAATTTAGGATCCAAAAAAATTTATATTTCTAAGTTGAGCTAGGATTTTGTTTGCTACCATATTTTTCTCTTCATTATGATAGCAAGATTTTGGTAACGATTCTTTTCAATTATTATTTTAAAAAATACTTTGGCTCAAACAAGCTAACTTTTAGGCTCAATTTGTTCACTACAATGGCTATGTTTGACAGCCAGTTTTCTTACAGCCACAACGTTGTGGTTGCTAGCAAATACACATAAATATAAGTATTGGTCCTTCAATGAAGGAGTTGTAGTCGCTGCATCAAATATGGCTGCCAAACAGGTCGGGTGTCTCTCGGAATCTATAATCATTATAGTTTATTATAGTTTAGAATGTTTAGAATGTTGATTATCGAGAAAGGAGTACAGGACAACTAGTTTACCACTAATCAGGCAACCAACCGTTATTGAGTTCAAAGTTTGAACGGCAAGCAGAAATTTTTTATTCAAATTCGATGGCTGGACAGCTGGAAACTCGGCCAGCTGCTATCCCGGTTGGGCCCAACTGTCAGTGAAATAGCGCACCCATACGTCCATACTGCCGTACGGTTCACCTCTCCGCTAATTCGTTTCGATTCTGGAAAAAAAAAAAACCGAACCCATCGATCCAAAATCCCCACCTCACCGCAATCCGCAAACCTCGCCGCCGGCCACTCCGCCGCCGGCAAGGAAGCAACCCTACCCAAACCTCCCCGGAGACCAGTCCAAGCGAACCCTAGCGCCGTCCCACCATGCGGAAGAATTTCCGGAAGCGGAACCTCGAGGCAGACGCCGCCGACCACTCCGACGACGAGGACGCCCGCCGGTAACCCTCCCCTCCCCTCCCCCGCGGCCTCGCTTTGTTTCGGTAGGTGGCTTCTCGCTGACGCCTCTTTCTCTCTCTTCCCCCTTGCAGCGTCGCTCTTGAGGAGATCAAGTATATGCAGAAGCTCCGGGAGAGGAAGCTGGGCATCCCCGCCGCCGCCGCAGCCGGGGCAGCATCGTCGGCTTCTCCCGACGGGGCGTCCGCCCGAGGGAGAGGCGGCGGCGGAGGGTTAGCGGCCGCCGGGGATGCCGAGAAGGAGGATCTTGTACTACAGGATACCTTTGCGCAGGAGACCGCCGTCACCATCGAGGATCCCAACATGTGCGTTTTAATCTTCATGTGTGATTCTTCTTGCCGATTCATTTTGATGCCGGAATTGAAGTGACCTGTGCGTGTTTCTGATCTTTGAAGGTTGAGGTATGTGGAGAACGAGCTGTTGAAGAAGAGGGGCAAGAAGGTTGATGTGAAAGACAAGGAGGAAAAAGACCAGGTCGATGAGCTCTACACTGTGCCAGATCACCTTAAGGTTTGTGGCTGAGTAGAGATTTGATGTACTCCTGATTCCTGAAGGGCTCGATTTTTCATGGTTTTGATGTGTTGCGCACTGTAATGACCGGTGCCAATCTATAGGTTAGGAAGAAGAACTCAGAAGAGAGCTCAACGCAGTGGACCACTGGCATTGCGGAAGTTCAGCTGCCTATTGAGTAAGTTCTGACCCTTCGTTTGTTCATGTTTATAAAAGCTTGTTGAGATAGTCTTGAGTAGTATGTTGGTATTTGGACGGAAAGGTTCCCAAAAGGCTGCAATACATCGTAGGAATAATGAAATGTGCCGATGGCTTGTTAATAAGGATTTTATTAACTGATAACTGAACCTACAAAACTCTCTATGAGTATGCAGGTCTTATATACATCAATGGGCTTGTTAATAAGGATATCTATTAATTTATAACTGAACCTGCAAAACTCCTTATGAGTATTCACTGGACAGTCTGGATCATATCTCTGTTGCACTTCTTGTTTGACAAAAGTCTGGTAGTTTATTTTGCACTGTGTTAGAATGTGACACAGTTAGTTCCAGTAGTAAAGGGAACATGCAACAGAGAATTATATAGTAATCCAGTTGACATTTTGTGGACTGCGTGATTGATATATAAGATAAATGGTCCAGTGTGATAGACAAACCTGTAACTATTATTTTCAATGAACTTATCTATGCTTATAATAGTGTTCTCGAATTATGATTATTGATTTGGAAGATCTGTGAACTGTTAACAACTCAGCATTGTACTGTCAGCATTGTGGATTCAATGTACCTAAAAGGTTCTTTTTCCTCGTTAATATTCTCAAGGTTTTTGGTGGTAATGTGTGGACTGTTATTCTGGTGCTAGGGGATAGACTCACATATTTTTTTAGAAATGGGCGTGCAATTATATACATTTTTATGGTATCATTTGTTTGATTGTTACAGGTACAAATTAAGAAACATTGAAGAAACCGAGGCAGCTAAAAAGATGCTGCAAGAGAAAAGGCTTTCTGGTAAAACAAAATCAGATGCTAACATTCCTTCAAGCTATAATGCTGACTATTTCCATCGCGGAAAAGATTACACTGAAAAGTTGCGAAGAGGTTTGTATATGTACCTTTTTAGTTTACACATAGCTAGTTTTATACTTTTGCGTTAGTAATGACATCACCAGAGACTATCGTGTGTTAAGGTTATCAGATATTGTATTGCACATTATGCACTCAGAGGAGTTTGCCAGTCTAATAAACAGAATGCCTTCAAGAAGTACAATATGTTTCTAATTTAGATTTCTTGGTACGAAATATTTTTGGAAGTACAGTTTTTTTAGATTTAGTTTATATTTACCTACTCGTAGCATATAAAATTAAAGAACAGGTCAAGTCCACCTGAAATGTACACAGACATAAATTTTGTCACTAGAACTTTACCGGTTCTCAAATAAATATTTATAATATATTTTATTTAAAAATCAAAAATAATTATCTTCCAATCTAAAACTATATGATGCAGCATGTTTCCTGCAATTGGCATATACACATTTGTAGAAAATGCAGTTGGTTAAAAAAGATCATTCAAATGAGTAAATCACATGTATTTATCTACATAGATAAATACACTGAAGATCAATGTAGAGTACACTAATACCATCATTGACTCCTCTTTTTTTTATATAAATAAGATATATGCAAGGTATGTGCATATCAATCTATCAGATGCCAAATTTACAAACAACTGATGATTGGCACTAAATATAGCCATCAACAGATCTTCTTCATGATAATTTACATATGAGATATTCCTCTTGATTCACTTCAATCACCAGGTTCTGCTGCCAGCTTGTGAACAGTTGCAGAGCAACACTTTCATCTCAACAGTCAATTCCAGTTTTAGTATACCAAATATAGTTTTAGTCTTGAGATATCGTTTTTGTTAAGAACATTTTGCCATATAAAGCAAGCAGAGATAACAAATGGACCTAGAGCAGAAGTATTTAGGTTGAATATAATAGTTTTGAACTTTTGATCTTGAACTATCTTTACTACAGATCAATTGTTGTGATGCTGCCCTCAGTAGACCTGATTCTTAAATCAACATTGAAGCAATCCATTAAATGATATAATGCAAATTGCCAATAACCTATGACACTATACGCTGCAGCAAAATTCATGTATATGGGAAAAACCATGGCAGCAATAGCATTTTTGAGCTCTTCTGTTTGGAAACAATGACCTTGCCATCTCTTGATAACATTTATTATTTAAGTGCTAAATTATTTTATTATCCATGCAGAGCATCCTGAACTGTACAAAGATCAAGATTCACATGTTAATGGAACCGGAGGTAAATCGAACAATCCAGATGGTGCTGGTGCAGGGCGGAGAGAAGCTGCTACCGATGAGTTGTTGCTTGAGCGTTTTCGCAAGCGTGAAAAATTCCGTGTCATGCGTAGATAACACGAGTGGAATATGATGATATCTTGGGGCTATTTCCTTCAAAACGTAAGCATGATGGCTTTTCTTCTGAAGCCCATGTCCATGGCTCATCATGTTATAGGCGCGTTTTCGAAGTATTGGGGAAAATTGGGCAGGTCTTCAAGAAAACTGGTCAATATTGTTCTTTGCTAAGCAGCAAGCCAGAATCTTGTTCCGTCTCTTTTGTATTCTGCTGGTTCAACGGTGGATGAATCGGCAATGATCTCCCATGCTATTCCATCCTGACCCAAAGGCCCTGACTACCTAATTGACTGACCGCCCCGTGCCTGTCATTTCTAGTACTGCTTACACAACCTCCTTGCGCCTATTACTGACAATTCCTTGGATGTAAGCCAGCACTGGCAATGTACCTTATGTTATATTTTCTATAGAAAACTCAATTTGTTGATGTATGTTTAATTTTCACAAGTATAACATAAAATTCAACTTCATGCTTGAATTTTTAAACATTTCAGTTGATAGACTTGTATTTTTGTCACTACTCAAAAACTGAAATCCAAAACCCAAACCCAATAAATAGAGGAAAGGGGATTGTCCACTGTCAAGAAAAACTGAAGATGCTGAACTCGCCGTAAGAAAACGAAGCTGAACCTAAGCACTATATATCTGACTTCTATTTTCTGACTTCTTTTAGAAAATATAAATGGCTCACATCGCCGCCCTCACTGTATAGATGACTAGGGATCCCCATGTCCGGTTTATACCAGAATTCAGAGGATCATCAATCAAGAGATTCACGGACAAAGAGAAATTGGCAGGAAATTAACATAGACAGAGCGAGAAATTGGCAGGCACAGGATAAGTAGAGTACTACCTCCATCCCAAAATATTTAATGTCATTGACTTTTTAACGTACGTTTGACTATTTGACTTACACAAAAAAATTATATAATTATAAATTATTTTGCTATCATTTGTTTTATTATTAAATGTACTTTAAGCATAGCACAT
The DNA here is from genome assembly GCA_000325765.3 of Leersia perrieri. NCBI lineage: Eukaryota > Viridiplantae > Streptophyta > Magnoliopsida > Poales > Poaceae > Leersia > Leersia perrieri. The sequence goes on along the minus strand of CM002481.1, from coordinate 12,509,069 downwards.
AATTTTACATATTTTTTAAAAAAATTGAATAAGACAAACAATCAGACATATCTTAAAAAGTCATCGGCGTAAAATATTTTGGGATGGAGGCCGTAATTCTCAATTTTAATCTAACGGATGATATATGCTGACAAGTTCTCTTGATGTGATAGTCAAAACACGTTAAAACAAAAATACTGTAAAACAAAAAACTTAGATCCGGTAGCAACACTGTCCCCAGGCGTGGAGCGACCGAGAGCGAGAGAGCACGCGCGAAGCCGCCCCAAAGCTCACCTCGTGCGGCAACGGCAGCTCGCCGTGGTCATGTCTCAGCATCGACACGTGCACCTTGCCGGCGACCGACCGGGCGACGTCATTGGGCCTCCGCCATCTCCCTCGCCGGACGCTGTACGCGTCGACCCGCCCGCCGCCGTGGACGAAAACCTCCCCGCCCTGCACCACACCCACCTGGGTGCTGCAGCACAACTCCGGCCAGTACACTCCCCGCCGCGGGTGCCACCACCGCCTAATCCCGTCCAGGTCGATCCTCGCCTTCACCTGCCAGCTCTTCCGGTGGTCGATCGCCGCCGTAGTCCTCGAGCACCCACATCATAATCTTGAAGGAGTAGTAACTGTCCGGGGCCAGGACGCATAGCTTTCCGTCGCCGGCGCCGGCGCCAGGCAGCACGGTGATCCGCGCCTTCTCCACGTCCAACGACGCCATGCGCTCCGGCGTCTCCTTGAGCCGGATCCTCTCCCGCGCCGTGTCGAACGCCAGCAGCTTCATATTCTGGTCGGCCGACAAGAGGTTGCCGTGCTGCACCAGCCAGTGGAGCTTCCCGTGCAGCGTGACGGCGCCGGCGCGTGCGGAGGCGCGCCGCGGCATGGTGATCTTCGGCGGCGGCGAGGGGCCCGCGCGCCATGCGGCGTCGCCGACCGTCTGGACGCGGAAGATGGCCGGGGACATCAGGTGGTAGTCGTTGTGGTAGCTGACGTACGTCGTGCCGGAGGCGTGCAGGAGGTGGAAGCGCCCCGTCGCCGGGTGCGCGTAGCAGCCGATGAGCTTTCCGTCGTCAGCCGGCGGGGAGACGGTGGCGCAGGCGTTGGTGAGAGGGTTCCAGAGCACGTACGCGTTTGCCATTGCGATGCACAGCACGCCGTCCCATGAGCCGAGCACCAGCGACGACATCTTCTCCTTGTCCGTCGCCGCGCCGAGCGATATGACGCGCCGGTACGACGTCGGCACGGCCGCGGCGCCGGTGTTCCAGTGGCAGCGGAAGAGTTCGAATCGGATGATGGTGTCCTCGGTGGTGGTCGCTTCTCCTCCGCCGGCGCCGGCACGGGTGATTCTCTTTATTGTGATCTTGGCGGCGACGGGACGTGGCCGTGCACGTGGGAAGTTGTTGTGGAAGACCGGCTTGGAGGTGAGGCGGCGCCAGGACTTGCACACGGCGCGGCAGCTGGTGATGATGTTGTGGGACGGCAAGCGGGAGATGATATCCTCGACCACGTTGTCCGGCAGCTGCTCGGAGGCGGTGATCTCCTCGACGGCGTCGTCCGGCAGCTGCTCGGGGGCGGTGTCCATGGTTGGCAGTGTGCGTCAGATTGCGTTTTGCTTTGTAGTTTGATCTGATTGTACTGCGCCCATTTAGGCAAAGAGGTTTCGTTAGCGCTACGTTAGACGGCTAGGGATAACAGAGATTAGAACCACACCAAATCAACCAAATCTGGATTACATTAAAAAGATTAAAAAGAAGAGAGAAATCACCTGAAATTAATCGGTAAGATTGATGATATGATGGACAAGAAATTTTATTGTGGAGAAGTAATTTGGATATCCCTAAAGTCTAAAGTCCATATTCAGTGGTGAACAAGAAGTACGTATAGTTTTATCATGTACTAATTAATTTCGCAGTTGAAGGGAATAAACAGATATCGACAAATACTGCAGGCCTGCAGGGTGAGGGCCTAATTATGATACTTTTAGAGACCCGGCTAGGCAACTTATAATTGCATCTCACATAATACAGATTGATTGGGATAATTTTATTCCATAATCTTGCAAATCCTATTGCCCGTACGGATGAGAGGATTCAATCATGCGAAACTAAAGTAGAGTGCTAAGTAGTTTTTATAGTTACTTATACTATTATTACATGCAATTTAAGGTGTAATTTTAAAGAATTAAACTATTATGCTAGTGTATTTACATTTGTTAAATTTTTGGGTAATTTTTTTGTCAACTTTTGTTATCTACAAACAAAAGTTGGTAAGAGGTTAGGAATAAATTTATTATTTTGACAAAAATCTCAACGGTGGTAATTAATTAACTTGTTTTGGGACCGAGGGGTTTGTGTGGAAAAGAAAACAACTAATAATATATCCCTAACGGATGCCATATAAAAACTGTTACACATTCTCGTGCGCCTAGTTTCTAGTAGCATGGGTCTTTTATGAGGAGGTTATCGTAGACTGACAAGTTAAATAATTCGTTATATCTAGAGGATTCGCTGATATTAAGACCAACAAGAATATGGAACAAACACATAGTGAGCAGATTTTTATATAGATTCGGTCTATGTAATAGTTTTACTCCTGTGGGACATGTGGCTTGTTTTACTTAATCAACAGATAAGGTGTGTTGTCGAATACAATGATCCGTTGTAGAAGGCTAGTTTAAACACTCTGATTAGTATATGGGGTGTATGACTATATGTGTATACGCAGGGCTAGTCGATAGACAAAATTATCGATGAGGCGCTTCCGAGGTTTTCGACGTGCTCCGGAAGATTGTAAGTCTCAAGACTCAATTCAATGTATCTTGAATCCTGTAGGGGCATGTAGATTTATATTGCATGGAAGGTAGTCGTGACCTATTTGGACCTGAGGATTCCATGTACGAAACATGATAGGATAAGGAAGGAATCAGACTTATGCTATCCGGATTATATCTTCTAGTAAAGAAAGTTTTCCTAGCATTTTCTAATCGTGTTATATTTTGTGGGCCTCTCTTCATACTTATATATGGGTATTCGTAATACGTGTTTGCCGTATACACAACTACCGGGATACCTTATACTTAACCCCCGAACTTGTTTGTGTCAAATTAAAAAAATTCGAGTTGCAGAGTTTCGAGAAGATTTTAGCTGCTTTTTAAGAAACAATGTCTTTAGGCAAAAATTTTGTCATACATTTCGAGGAATCCGAAGCGTCACGAGGTTATGTGGAGATTAAATATTTACATCCATTAAGATACAAAATGATTTGCCAAAGAATAGGCATGCACAGGATGTGTGGACTAGAAGGAGAGTTATTCTCAATTTTAATATGGCATGGCTGGACTGGGCTGAATGATTTTTTTTATAGAAGATGACTAGGCTGAATGATTTTTTCTTAAGAGCTGGCTGGGCAAGCCGAACAGGGTGAAAGTTTTCTTGTTGTGATAGTCAAAACTCGTTAAAAAAAAACTTACTGTGTGATAGTCAAAACTCGTTACAACAAAAAAAAAAAATACTACACTTAGACGCGGTAGCAACACTGTCCCCAGGCGTGGAGCGACCGGGAGCGTGAGAGCACGCGCGACGCCGCCCCAAAGCTCACCTCGTGCGGCAACGGCAGCTCGCCGTGGTCATGTCTCAGCATCGACACGTGCACCTTGCCGGCGACCGACCGAGCGATGTTGTTGGGCCTCCGCCATCTCCCGCGCCGGACGCTGTACGCGTCGACCCGCCTGCCGGTGTGGACGAACACCTCCCCGCCCTCCTCCTCCTCCGCGCCCTGCACCACCTCCAACTGGGTGTTGTAGTAGGACCTGTACAAGTCCCAGTACTTCTTGCGCCGCGGCCGCCACCACCGCCTCATCTCGTACAGGTCGATCGTCACCTTCACCTGCCAGCTCTTCCGGTGGTCGCCGCCGTAGTCCTCGAGCACCCACATCATAATCTTGAAGGAGTAGTAACTGTCCGGGGCCAGGACGCATAGCTTTCCGGCGCCAGGCAGCACGGTGATCCGCGCCTTCTCCACGCCCAACGCCGCCATGCGCTCCGGCGTCTCCTTGAGCCGGATCCTCTCCCGCGCCGTGTCGAACGCCAGCAACTTCATATTCTGGTCGGCCGGCAAGAGGTTTCCGTGCCGCACCAGCCAGTGGAGTTTCCCGTGCAGCGCGACGGCGCGTGCGGAGGCGTCCAGCGGCATGGTGATCCTCGGCGGCGGCGCGGGGCCCGCGCGCCAGGAGGCGTCACCGACCGTCTGGACGCGGAAGATGGCCGGGGACATCAGCTGGTGGTACTTGTAGCCGTAGCCGTGGTTCGTGGTCGTCGTGCCGGAGGCGTGCAGGAGGTGGAAGCGCCCCGTCGCTGGGTGCGCGTACCCGCCGACGAGCTTTCCCTTTCCGTCGTCAGCCGGCGGGGACACGGTGGCGCAGGCGTTGGTGAGAGGGTTCCAGAGAAGGTACGCGTTCGCCATTGCGATGCAGAGAACGCCGTCCCACGAGCCCAGCACCAGCGACGACAACTTGTCCTTGTCCGTCGCCGCGCCGAGGGAGAGGACGCGCCGGTACGACGTCGGCAGGCCGCGGCGCCGGTGTTCCAGTGGCAGCGGAATGATGGTGTCCTCGGTAGTCGGCTCTCCTCCGGCGACGCCGCCGGCGCCGGCACGGGTGATTTTCTTCACCGTGATCTTCGCGGCGATGGGACGTGTGTCACGTGTCCGCCTTGGGAAGTTGTTGTAGAAGGCCGGATTGGAGGTGAGGCGGCGCCAAGACTTGCACACGGCGCGGCAGCCGGTGATGATGTTGCGCGGCGGCAAGCGGAAGATGATATCCTTGACCACGTTGTCCGGCAGCTGCACGATGGCGGTGATCTCCTCGACGGCGCCATCGGCCGGCAGCTCGGCGGCGGCGTCCGCCATAGTTGGAAGTTTTGGAATTGGGAAAGGGTCACGTTTGCATCAGATTGTGTTTTACTTTGTAGTTTCATCTGGTAATCTGCGGACATTTAGGCAAAGAGTTTTCGTCAGCGCTACGCTAGAAGGAGATAACAACCACACCAAATCAACCAAATCTGAGATTACATAAAAAGACTAAAAATAGAAGAGAGAAATCACCTGAAATTAACCCGGCCGTAAGATAGGTGACGATTGAACAAGAAGTTTTATCGTGGAAAAGTCATTTGGATCCCTAAAGTTTAAAGTCCATATTTGGTGGTAAACAAATATACGTAGTTTTATGATGTACTCCGTCTGGATGTGAATATATGAGTTTGGTTAGTTCGATCATTAAAAAAACCGGAGGGAGTACTAATTAATTTCGCTGTTGAAGGGACGGCTGCAGGGTGAGCATGATCCTGTGTTAGCATAGCAAGGTGTATGCTTCCAAGTAAATCTCCAATATCTATATTTTAATTCTTTAAATTATAGAATGTGTAATCTATAATTCTATATATCAGTTGAATATTATGAGGGGTATTGTAGACATTGTAATAAATTCTTATTATTTTTCAAAACAATAATAGTTTCTTATATTATGGGATGGAGGGAGTACATCCATACATACCACCAAACAGTGGCTAATTCAAGACGGAAATGAAGGATGAGCTCAAATTTCAAGTGAAATAAAACATAACCTCGGATAACTTCGGCCTGGGGCTTTGGAGGGTAGGCTAGAGCATATTGAAGCCTACCTGCTGCATCCGCCTCTGCCACCAAAATCACTAATAAGGAGCAGTTTTGCTATTTTACCTCTAATAAAAGTATACTAGGATGCAAGGAGTGACTTAAAAGAATATAATATCCCTCATTAAATAGGGGTGCCACTCCTGATTCATTAATTATAAACTTGTTTGGAGGTAATGGTGCATGCACTAGAAGTTTCTTATTTTTGGAAGAAATTCTAAAACCCTCGTAAGGAGTCCTTGTATTTTGGAACTGATGGTACTATTTAGAGATACACACTCCTAGTTACTTCTATTTTTCTCCTCCTAATCATTAGTTCCCTTTATTACCAGTCATATTTTTAGAAATGTTTTTCCCCATACAATATTAGCATTCCCCAATCCATATACACATATAACGTGGATGCTACAATAATTTGTATTGAATTTAGAGCATTCTTTCTTAAAAATATATTTCTTAGAGTTTGTACCAAACTTTATTTTAGTTCAATTATAAAAGTAGAAATTTTGTACGGTACAAGAACTTATTATGAACCCTCCATTTTGCATCAATTTAATAAAGGCTAATAATTTCTCTTTGTTATATGGATAATTTATTATTACTAAAATGAAGTTTTTGCAATTATTGTGTTCTATTGAAGGGTTTTTCATTCTGTTGTTAATGTTACAAGTTTAGAAGTAATAGTGTAAAAGTAATTTCACATTTTTATATTCCTTTTCTCGCTAGACAACTTATAATTGCATCACACAATACGGATTGGTTGAGATAATTTTATTGTATAATTTAATCATGCAAAACGAAAAATTTAAAAGAATTACACTATTATTATAGTGTATTTACATTTATCAATTTTTCAGGAAGAAAATTTGGCGTTACACTTGTTTGATTTTCGTGGTAATTACATAATTACCACGGTTTAAATCATTATTACAAAACTAGAAAAATACAAAAATACTACCGGAACTATCATTTCATTTGTGTGTCATATTTGGAAAAACAAAAAAGAAAAAACAGTGAAAATTTGTTAAATGCCCATGTTTTTTCGTCTCTCGTGTGCACAATATTGGAACGGATCTGACGGCTAATTAAAAAGTCGACACATGTCCTATTAAAAATCAAGCTTCAAGCTAATTAATAAAGCAATCCATGTTGAGTAATTAAAAAAAAATGGGATTACATAGACTTTAGGTAGTACCAGCAATTTCCTTCGCCCTTGACGGTATGCTGAAGCAGCCGGGTCGCCTCGCCGAAGCTGGGCTGAGCAACACTCTCCCGGTACGGCAGCAGCGCTGCATCCACAACACAAACCTCCGATCGGGAGACACAGAACGTACTCGACCACCTCCTGCGCCGGAGGCTGTACACGTCGACCAATCCGTTGTGGTGGACCATAACCTCCTCGCCCTCCACGTCACCATGCACCACCTCCACCTGGGTCTCCGACGTGAACGTCGTTGACGGGTCGCGCATGCACCACATCACCATCAGGCTGAGCCTCTCCTTGAGCCGCCATCTCCGCGGCGCGTCGGAGTGGTAGTCGTCGTCGAGCACCCACATCTCCATCGTGCTTGTCGCCGGGCACACGGCCACGACGCAGAGCTGGCCGTTGGACATGACGCAGACTCGCGACCTTGCTAGCAGATCTTCCTCTCCGCGGCCGGCAAGCGGCGGCGGCGCCTCGATCAGGCGGAACCTCTCATGCGCCGGCTCGAACACGAGCACCCGCAGCCGTTGGGCCGCCGAGCCCCGCAGCTGCACGATCCAGTGCAGGTTGCCGTGCAAGCTGACGGAGCGGGCGCCGTGCATCGTCAGCGAGTGTCCTCCCGGGAGGAGCAGGGGGACCTCGCGCCAGGCGCCGCCGTCTCCGACACGATGAATCCGGAACGCGGTTGGGGCGAAGAGGCCGGGACCAAGGCTACGCGGAGAGGCGTGCAGCAGGTGGAAGCGCGTGGTGGACGGGTGGGTGTAGCCTCCGATGATCACGCCGCGGCTGGGTGGTGGAGAGACCGTGGCGCATGTCTTGGCGGTGGGGTTCCAGAGCACGTACTCTCGCAGGGGAACGCCGCGCTGGACGCAGAGCACGCCGTCCCAGGAGCCGACGACCAGCGTGTCGAGGACACCACTGTGGGAGGGGAACACGAGGCGGCGTGGAGAGCGAGACGAGTGCGGCATGTGGAGGTGGGTGTTGCGGCCGTCGCGCCAGCGGAACGGCGCCTTGAAGGACACGGCGTCGCAGTTGGCGGAGTCGGATAGGTATAGCATCCGGTCGGGTAGTTTGCAGGCGTCGCACTCGGGACAGTAGGACGCCATGGCGGTGACAATGGCGACGACGGCCGGGCGCTCGGCGTGGGCGCGGCGGAAGGACGTGGCGGAGATGGCGGAGCGCCAGCCCTTGCAGACGGCGAGGCAGCGCGCGATGCTTCGCGGCGGCAGGCGGAGGAGGATCTCCTGGAGGAGGTCGTCCGGCAGCTGCTGCACCGGCGGGAGGGTCATGTCGTCGTCCATGGTCGCCAGATCAGGAATGCATGTGTTTGTCCGGATTGCGTGTATATCGTTAGTCTCGTAGTTCAACTAGACTCTTGGTTAGTTGGTTGATAAAAGGATACCAGTGATAAATGTTCCACACGATCAGATCAAAGCGGTTTCAGGAGTCCGAAACTTATGGGAATTACCTAAGTCAAAAAAAAAAAACTTATGGGATCTTTGTGAATTGTGATCGATTTGTTACTTGTTAGTCCACTGCCATCCCATACATTGGATGAATTAATCTCGATCTAGTGTACACGACACCACCAACATAATAGACATAAATCACCGGAGAAAATTACAAAAATGACACTCCAATCGCACAGATTTTACATTGGAACCACATTTCATAGACACTGATGGACCCACATGTTTGCAAATACCACATGTTTCAAGTGTCAAGTTTGCAAATCTCCCAAATCACCATGACGTTATCCCCCAAACTAGCATATTTCCAATCCAATCATGGAGTCCACCTCCAAGCAGCCGAACGACGTCATCGTCAGGGAGACCACCACGTCTGATCTGCCGGACGACGCTATCGCCGTGATCATCTCCCGCTTGCCGCCACGCAGCATCATCATCGATGGGCGGGTTGACGAGTACAGCCTCCGGCGAGGGAGTTGGCAGGCGAATAAAGTCCGCCGGTGGATCGTTGACTTCAATCACGAGTTGGTGCTGAGGCACGAGCACAGCATGCTGCCGTTGCCGCTCGAGGTGAGCTTCGAGTCGGCGTCACTCTACTACTTGGGCAAGCCTTGCTACTGCCTCACCTAGTTATTCCGCGATTGCAATATGCATGGAAGAAATCAGGATGGCCCATACACTACTACAGAGCACCTAATTGGGAACGCCATGATAGATGACGGTTCCTCAAAAACCGCCACCTATGAGCCGTTTCCCGTCTAAACATGATTCCAGTATTAATAACCGCCACCTATAGTCCACCATAGGTAACGGCCCAAGAAAAACACCGCCACCTATACTCTCGCTAGAGAATAGGTGGTGGTTTATAAAAAGAACCACCACCCATAGTCGCAAAATAAGGTGGCGGTTGTTGTACAGAACCGCCACCTATACTATAGGTGACGGTTTCGTACTAAACCGCCACCTATAGTAGGCCCCACAGACTGCCATTCCGACAGTTGGCACCAGGTGGGACCCATTATAGGTGGCGGTTTTTTCTGCCTACCGCCATCTATAGTATAGGTGGGGGTTCCGTACTAAACCGTCACCTATAGTGGGCCCCACAGCCTGCCATACAGACAGTTGGCAGCTGGTGGGACCCATTATAGGTGGAGGTTTTTTTTTTCTGTCAACCGCCACCTATGTGTGAGTGAGCTATAGGTGGCGGTTTTTGGAAGCAACCGCCACCTATAGTCAAGTTATAGGTGGCGGTTTTTCGTAGAACCGCCACCTATGAGCTCGTATATATACACATCATCTTCAAGCTCGAGCTAGCCGAGCAAAAACGAGCGGCGCCTCTATTTTTGCTCGAGCAAGCAAGTGTGGGGGGAGGGAGGTTTTGCCCCTTTTTTCATCAAATTTGGTTAAAAATACACTCAATGTTAGTTTTTTTAAGTTAGATCTATAATCTCTTACCATTTATCTAGCTAGTTTGATGAAAACATTTGAAGTCTCCATTTGAATCTATAATCACTCTCCAAATATGTTGTTCTTTGTTTCTATTTTTAACAATATATACTAGCAAGAAATATACATGTTTCTCCTCAAATCTCTCTTACTTATCACTTGTTATAGAGGTTTGTTGGAAAAGTTAGTAAGTTTATTATCATTTTTCAAATATTTGTTGCAAGAGATTAAACATAGGATGATGTGATGCTCTTTAGGTTGGATGAACTAGACGTTGAGATATTAAATATATTGAATTTATTGTACTCTTTGTCATAACTTTATTATGTTTTCTTTATTTTTGAGATATTAAATATAGGGATGTCATAAGTTTTTAGTTAAAATATAAATACATATATTTCGATATCAATTTATTAAATTATTTGGATTAGAGATTAAATATAGGGATGTCATAAGTGTTCAGATATAAAAAAATATATTTCGGTATCAATTTATTGTACT
>CM002481.1:12374306-12496964 GCA_000325765.3 Leersia perrieri | reverse complement strand
ATCTCTGTTTTGTCCTAATTTTTTACTGAATTTAATTAACTTCTGAAATTACTGAAGTTCTGAACTTTGAGTTATAAAAGTATATTGTGCCCATTTGGAGGATGAGCACCCTTTTACTGAATTTAGTTAACTTCTGAAAAATTATGCACTTCTGAACATTTCAATTTAATATTCATGCCTACATTATACTGTGCTTGACTGTTTTGTACAACCTGTGGCAAAACTTTGTGGGGACACTCTATATTGGTATATTGTGATGATGGGAACTAGTGGCAAGACTTTGTGAATTTTTGGTGGCAAGACTTGGTATATTTGAATTGTGATGATGGAGGCTAGTGGCAAGACTTTGTATATTTGAATTTTGTTAAGTGTAAACGAATCTATGAATTGTGAATTCTGGGGTGAATTGTTGGGAGAATCTGGGGAGAATTGTTGGGTAAATTCTGGGATTCTGTTATCTGCAGGTTTCTGTGAATTTAAGCGAATTTTCTGCATTTTTTTTATTTTCGTCAAGTTATTGGTGGCGGTTCTATAGACAAACCGCCACCTATAATACAAGAATAGGTGGCGGTTCTTGCCAAGACCACCACCTATAATACAAGAATAGGTGGCGATTCTTAAGGAGAACCGCGACCTATAACTTAACAGAACCGCCACCTATACTTCACAAAATAGGTAACGGTTCTACAACCGCCACCTAAAGTATACAGAAGGTGGCGGTTCTTGAGCCAGAACTGTCACCTATAACTCACTAGTGGGACCCAAAGGCGACAAAAAAAGTGACGTGTACAGGTTAAAGGTGACGGTTCCTCATGATAAACCGCCACCTATAGTTTCATATAGGTGTCGGTTTTGGCTGGTTATAGGTGGCGGTTATTTAACCGTCACCTATAGTTAGTATAGGTAAAACCGCCACCTATGCCCCACACCCATAGGTAACGCTCGATAGGTGGCGGCTCCCAAAACCGCCACCTATGGCCTGTTTGGAGCCACCACATATTAGGTGTTCTGCAGTAGTGATGCCATGGAGTTACATTTTGCATTGTAGGAGTCAAATCACGGTACTTATTATTATTTTATTACTTTGGCTGCAATCTGGAGCGTATGTGCCTTTGAAAAACAGTTACACTACAAGATTCATGAGTTCAATCAATGCTTGATTTTCTTTCCTTTGTAGATTTACGAACAATACGACTAAAGCCAACATTTCCAGCTCATTTGGAGCTCTTTATTATATTCCTTACGATTGATTTAGTCATTTAGATATCACCAAATAATTGTAAGCTAGGCAGCCGTTGTGATACCATTATGGTTAAGCCACTGAAGCAAGTTTAATAGGAGAGCCAATTTGCTAGCTCTAATTCTAATCGTAGCTAACACATATAATAAATTGGCTATAAGGTTGGCTCCATTCTCTTATTTTATCTCTATGCATTAAATGTATTAATTATTAGTTTGTGTAGAGCTAGTGTTATGATCTCTAATTCCCACTCTAAACGAATGTGCCCTGTTTGGGAGGCACCAGCTGTTCTATGGTTGTGGCCCTCTCATGGAGTGACAAACATAGGGCATTGCCGGGCACACGAACCAACGTTCAGCTTGCACTCACTCCCCACAAAACCCTAACCAATCCGGGAAAGCACTGAAGTGTGGGTGGGTGGATGGGGGGGATTGCTCACTACCTCTTCCGCCATCATCCACACTAACCCCACCGTTCACGTCGTCCACACCAACTCCGTCGTCAACGTTGTCCTCTACAGGCCGCCACATCATCGCCATGCCTGCGTCAACCTCCAAGGGCAAAGTTATGCCTATCTCTCCCTCTCTCTCTTCTCCCAATCCACTCCCTAAGAACAACACCCTATATCCCTATGAGCTAGTCCAATGCCCCTAGATCCACACCTAAGGATCCTAGTAAGCAAACAATGGTATCAGAGTTTGTGCTGGGAGTAGATCTAGAAGGGAAGAAGAAGAGAGTAGAAGGGGATCTTGGATCCCGGAAGAAAAGGCTCAAATCAAAACCAAAAGAAAGAAAGAAAACAAAGAAAACTTACCTATGCCACCGCCGGTCGTCGCTGACGCTGTGCAGGAAGACCACCGCCACCACCAGTCGTCGCCGATGCCGTACCGGAAGTCCTCTGCCACCTTCGTCTGTTGTTGACGCCGTGCGGGAAGACGAAAAGGGGGTAGGGACCTCGACAAACGTATCCATCCACCACCGCAAGGCCGCTCGACGGCGGTGCACTTGTCCTCAGGAGGCATACGAAGGCGTCGCCGTGCCTCGCCATGTCCACTTCGGCTTTTCGACAGAGGGAATAGTGGATTAGGGTTAGGGTTTTCGTCGCTGGTCGAGGAGGGACGGGGGTTTTGTTTCCCCGATCTCGGCACCTAGCCATCCGATCAAAACCCCAGCCAATAGAACGGTCGCGATCGGCCGGGCCAGATTTGGCCCAGGTGGGCAGCACGTGGCGGCTGCTTTCCCGGCCCAGGCCCAGGTTGCGTCGTGGGAGCACAAGAGAGGCCCGCGCGCGTGCGCATAATGGTCGTGGGCCATTCGGTACAGGGCGGGAACATAAGAACAGAGAAGATGCTCGCGGATCCACTAACGAAAGACCTACCACCCAACTTGTTCAAGGAACATGTAGCTGTCATGGGTTTAAGGGAAGCCTTATGTTTCTGGACTATGGGCCCAAAAGTTAAAGTATAAAGTATCTGTTTTTGAACAGAGATGTATAGTAGTAGCTGTTAAATCCATCGGCGATTGACCGTGGTGATGAGGCATGCTCTATGCGTTAATTTGTGATGAAATAAAAAAAGTGGAAAGTAACAGTAGAGATCAAGGGGAAGAATGTTAGAGTTGATCTCCATCCCATTGGGCCCAACGGCCCAATGGGCACCTTTGACCGCGTCCTGATCGGGGGCGCTCAATCCTCTATGGTTGGTGGGCCCCTGTCACACCGCGCCATATTAAAGGGGTGAGGGCCGGGGCGGCGTAGAGTACGAGGTTTGTCACCGCCACCAACCTCACCCACAAACCCTAGCCGATCTAAGAGAAGGGGGGCGCAGCCAGTGACGGAAAGATCCACCGCCACCGACATCGACGCCACCGCCCCGACGACGACGTCTGACGCCGGCGGCACCACCACCGACGCTGCTGCCCCAACCGCCATCAACACCGCTGCCGCACGCGAGCGCACGACGACGATGGACGGGCAGTCATCTTCATCAAACCCCACTGGTCTCCTCTAAACCCACTGTTACCACTCATGTTTTAATTCTTTCTATTAGTACACCTATTGTTCTTGTTCATCTACTGTGAAGTTCATGTAAACCCACCTAGATCCGTGACTAGAGATCCTAAAGTAATCTAACACACCCACGTCTCCATCGTGCTATAGTCGCCGGAGACACGGTCACGACGCAGCTGGCCGTTGGACATGACGCAGTCACACAGATTCGATCGCGACCCCTAGGCTAGCTGTTCCGCACTGTGTGGTGGGCTAGCGCCGGCGGCGGCGCCTAGATCAGTCGAATTGAAACCTCTCGTGCGCCGGCTCAAACACGAGCCACCCGCAGCCGTTTGGCCGAGCCCGGCCCGCAGCAGCACGATCCAGTGGAGATTGCCGTGCAGGGTGACGGAGGACGGAGCAGGCGCCGTGCATGACTGCATGCATGTGCATCTTCAGTACTGCTACACTGCTACCGCGTGTCCGTCTTCCTGTTCCGGAAGCGGCAGGGGCGGTCGGGACGACGAACAGGCCGAGACCAAGGCTATTACGCGCGCGGAGACGCGGCCTCGGCGTGCGGCGGCGTGCAGTAGGTGGAAGCGCGTGGTGGTGGATGAGTGGGCGCCGTACGTACGTACAACTCTCGCAGGGAAACGGCGCGCTCGACGCAGAGCACGCCGTCCCCGGAGCCGACGACCAGCGTGTCGAGGACCCTGCACATGCATGAGGCGGCGTGGTGACCGATCGAGACGAGTACGAGCACAGTGGCGGCTTGCGGTGGTGGGTGCTGCGGCCGCACCAGCGGCGGCGGAACGCCTTGAAGGACACGACGTCGCATCCAGCCGGGGAGTTTGCGGGCGTCGCACTCGGGAGTCTGGACGGTCGGACCGAGGTTCTGGGATTCGGACCGAGTGGGCGTGAAATTCACCGAAATTCGTCCATTTAGATCTAGGCCGAGACAGCAAATAACCGGCCGAAATATTTCGGCCCAATATGAGTTTTCAGCCTGACCCAAGATACAGAGAAGCCCATAAGAATCTCTCCTAGATATAATAAGGCAAATTCCACCAAATTAAGAATTTTCTTTGTGATTTTGTTAGTCCCCTCCCATCCCGTATCTCAGCTACTGTTAAAAGGAGCAGTTTATCTAGCGAGGCTGTCAATGGGTGAGTCTGCCAATGCATTCCCACCGTTGGATGCGAAACCAATGATCGAGTGCGCTAGGCGAAATCACCTCCCGAGTCCCGACCCATGCGCCTTCCTCCGTCTGAATGGAAAATCTTTCACGGGCCCGCAATCCCATCGCACAATTCTCGCGATCCGGCATGCGGCTTCCTGTTATGCGGCATCCGTTTGTCCAATTTTTGGTACTACTGCTCCTTCCCCCTTTGAATTGAATTGAACAAGAGAAACAGATCACAAGTCCTATGCCATCGCGATCATAATCATGATACCTTCTCGGCAATCCTCATGTCACAGTTACGCTCCCACGAAATTGTGATCAGTGCCGACTGAGCAGATGACTGGCCATGAAATCCACGGAGGAGTTGATATCTTGGCTTTCTCCATTAACGTGGCTCATGCTCTCAGCAAGGTCTCGATACCTCCACTGATGATTGAGTATTATCAAGGAAGCACGCATGTTATGTTCAGAATTGAGACGATGCTATGCGAAATCAGGAGGAGAATTAAAAGTCGTTCTGGATATAGATCATATCGGAGATTAGAGCAGCCTCGCACGCCGCTTCCCCTTCCGACGCCACATACGTCGTGCATCCCTTCGACGCGCCCCATATTGCTCTGCTGCTTCGCCGGATACGCAGCCTGCCGGCCCTTCACCATTGGGTCATTCACGCGCTGGATCGCGGCCATCATCGCGCAGCTTAGCAAACTCAGCTGATCTCCATGGGTATCGTCCTTTGACCTCATGGCCCGTGGCGCGTACGATGGACGGGGAGTGGTTGAACAGTGATTCAACAATATACCATCGACTTTGTCACTCTCTATAATATACTGGTCACTTTGCCTATTGTTGTACAATATGCCAATAGGATGAGCATAATTTTCAAGAATACCTAAATTACCCTTACAAACATACAAAGTTAATCGTTGTTTCGACCCTTTAGAAGTATTCAAAAATTATGAAAATTTTACCGTAGCATCTTTATACAATATGGAAGTTTTTGTATATGTTTTTTTTAAAAAAATATTTGTTATTTTACATTCATATTCTATGTATAAAAAGATGGATATATCTACTTATACACAAAATTTTAAAATGCAAAAAAATTAAAACTTATACATTGACTTCCATATTGTGCAAGGAGGCTACTGTAAAATTTTCATAATTTTTGGATACTTGTAAAGGGACAAATCAACTATAAACATTGTATATTTGTAAGGGTATTTTTGAAAAATATGATCAGTCCAATGGTATTTTGTAGAACAATATGTAAAGTGGCCGGTATATTATGGAGAGTGTCAAAGTCGATGGTAAATTATTGAACCGAGACAAACTCAGTGGTATAGAATGGATTCTCCCATTAGTTAATGTATGGATTAAGTCGTTCCAAAATTTTAATAGTTTCTATTCCAGTCTCTTAAAAAAAAATTGTGCATTTTCCTGTTTATTTTAAAATCTGATTGCACCGTGTATGCTTCCAATGTGAGTGGCTTACCTTTTTTTAAAAAAAAGTGTGTATATTGTCAACTTCTAATAACGTGATTGGATTATGTTTTATTCCTTTTGTTGGATAAAATTTAATTTATATTTGCCAAATGTACGTTGCAGGTGCACGATTACTTCGTAGTTTTTAATCATGTGCAAAATAAACACATATTGCTTTGTATTTTTTTATAGTAACCACGCATTACCATGCTTATCTTTGGAAGCTCACAAAACTTTGTCTTTGTCTTAAAATGAATGACTTGAAAATTTAAATACGGCAATAACTGAAGATTCTCAGTCGTTATTAATTTTTGCAAGGCAAAGTGAAAAGAAATATAACAACTTGCTTAAGCTATATACCATATATAAAACAAGACAAATGGTGTTAGACACTGTTTGCATCTTTACATTTCTACAAGCCTTTATGGCATTCTAGCGAAAATATTTGTTTTGCTTAATCAATAAATCTCTTTTCGTGCACTACTAAATATTACCGTAGCGTTAGCACGGGCATATTACTAAGTAAGTAATACCAGGGCCAGGGGATGAATTAATCTTGATGTAACGTACACGACACTACACCAACATATATAATTGACCTAAATAACCGTGCCGTTATCCCCAAACTAGGATATTTCCAATGCAATCGAATCCAATCCAAATATGGTGTCCGCCGCCGAACGACGTCGTCGTCGGAAACGGAAGACCACCGCGTCCGATCTACCGGACGACGTTGTCGTCGAGATCGTCTCACGCTTGCCGCCGCGCAG
The DNA here is from genome assembly GCA_000325765.3 of Leersia perrieri. Taxonomy (NCBI): domain Eukaryota; kingdom Viridiplantae; phylum Streptophyta; class Magnoliopsida; order Poales; family Poaceae; genus Leersia; species Leersia perrieri. Next base: position 12,490,299 of record CM002481.1, on the reverse strand, counting down.
CATCATCACCGGCTGGCGCGCCGTAAGCAAGTCATGGCGCCGCGTCACCGCCAGCCCGGCCTTCTACAACACCATCACACCACGTGCACGGCCACTTCCCGTCGCCGCAAAGGTCACGGTGCAGAACACCACCGTCGTCTGCCTCGAACTCTTCGGCAGCCACCCGATCAACGCCGCCGCCGACAACGACGACGACGCGCCGCCGCCGTACCCTCGCGCGCTCTGGCTCGGCGGCGCCGTACCCCGGAATAACATTGGCCACGTCTCGACGCTGGTGCTGGGCTCATGGGACGGCGTGCTGTGCCTCGACATGTCCACCTACCCGTCGTGGAAGACGGGGTGGAAGTCCGTCTACGTGCTCTGGAACCCGCTCACCAACGCCTGCGCCACCGTCGCCGCTCCGCCGGTGGTCGGCGCCGGCGGTGGCGGCGGAAATTTCGTCGGCGCCTACGCGCACCCGGAGACGGGCCGCTTCCACCTCCTCCACGCAACCGGCAGGATCGTCGGAGAACTCCTCATGTCCCCGGCCGCCTTCCTCGTTCACACGGTCGGAGGCAACAACGACGCCGCCTGGCGCGTGGCTCCGGCGCGGCCACCGGACGAGATCGTCATGCCGATACACAACGCCGCTCGCCCCGTCGCCCTGCACGGGAAGCTCCACTGGGTGGTACAGTCGGGCGGTCGTCGTGACATCAAGCTGCTCGCGTTCGACACGGTGCGGGAGGATTTCCGGCTGATGGAGGCGCCGGAGCAGATGGGGACATCGAAAATAGAGACGACGCGGGTCGCCGTGCCGCCGTCCCCCGCCGGAAAGCTGTGCACCATCGCCATGGTGGCGGGCGACGCCAACTCGGCGTTGGAGATGGAGGTGTGGGTGCTCGACGACTACGGCGACGACAGGCGGAGCTGGCGGCTCATGGCGAGGACGCAGGTGCCGTGGGGGTGGTATTTCTCCATGGACGCGCAGGTGGGCGTGGCGCGGCATGGCGCGGACGGCGAGGAGGATGTAGTGTTCGTCCACACCAACGGGCGGGTCGACGAGTACAGCCTCCGGCGAGGGAGCTGGCAGGCGAACAAAGTCGGCCGGTGGTTCGTTGACTTCGCTCACGAGAATCGAGAGTTGGTGCTGAGGCACGAGCACAGCATGCTGCCGTTGCCGCTCGAGGTGAGCTTTGGGGCGGCGTCGCGGGTGCTCCCCCGCTCCAGGTCACGCTACGAATGGGGCAAGCCTTGCTACTGCCTCGTCTAGTTATTTCGCAAGTGCAATGTGCAATTGTGCACGGAAGAAATCAGGGTGGCCCATGGAGTTACATTCTGCACTGCAGGAGTCAAATCACGATAGTACTGTTGACATATGTGCCTTTCGAAAAACTGTTGACAATTCAACATTCATGAGCTCCATTAATGCTTGAATTTCTTTCCTTTGTGGTTTTATGAACAATATGACTAAAGTCAACATTTTCAGTTCATTTGGAGCTCTTATTATTTTTTTCTTACGACTGACTTATTGAAATACAACTGACAACGTAGTCTGTCGTCAGACCATGGCTTTGATGGCGACGCCATATCGGCTCCTCCTATCGAAGTATCGGTTCCAGAGCATGACGCCGCCGTAGTTGGCCGTCCCCTGCACCAGCGGCAGCGCGTGGGACACCATCTCCGCCGGGTCGATCCACCCGTCGCTCGCCGCATTCCACGCCGCCGGCAGCCCGACGTAGACGCTGGTGTTCGTGTACCTCGCCGTCCACCCCAGCCACGACCCGTAGAACGGCCGCCGCTCCGACGACTCGTACGAGCACATCCTGTCGCCGTAGAACCTCACGTGGATCCTCCCGATCAGCCCCGTCGCCGCCACCGCCTCCTCGCCGCTCGTCTCCTGCCCGTCCATGCACTTCACCGTCGCCGTCAGGATCACCGGCCGGCGCTTGCCGCCGCCGTCGCCGTTGCTGTAGCCGGCGAGGCGTCTTACCAGCACGTCGTAGTTGGCCGACCCGCCGTGGTCGATGTAGAGGTCGACGCCGTCGAGCACGGCGTCGCCGAACGGCCGGAGCACGCTCCGTCTGCCGCCGGCGAGGTAGGCGTGCCAGAGGTGGTCGGCGACGTCGCGGGCTGATTTGGGCGTGGGGATGGAGTAGTGGTCGCCGTCGCCGCCGATGGAGAGGAGGACGGTGACGTTCTTGGCTTTTTGGCAGTGCTTGATGTCGGCGGCGAGTGGGCGGTGGCCGGAGATGTCGAGGCCGTAATTGCCGTGGCCGAAGACGGCGAGGAAGGAGATGATGACGGTGTTGTAGATGCCCGTGTCGCAGGCCTCTCGGAGAGAGCCCTCGTCGGCGTTCCGGCCCCAGAAGACGGCGAGCTCGCCGGTCTTGCCGCCGGCGGCTGGGGCTGCGAGGATTGTGAACGATATGACACAAGAAAGCACAATGGCTAGGAGGAGAGATGCACGGCGTCGTTGTGGCGATGCCATTTGGTTTTGGATTTGGATTTTGTCGGTAATACTCCTTGATCTTTTTGTTCTTGTGAACGAATTGTGAATATCGGTTTGTCATGAGTATATATATAAATGCATGTCTGCATGCTACTCCACTTGGACTTGGCTATATTTCGGTTTGTCGGCTCATTGTTTCCGTAGTCAAATTCTTCCCTATTAATTATGTCTTGACTTGACTCTTGTTATGCGCACCCATTTATCATTGACTAGAGAATGTTGTGTGCGCCTAACTTGTACAGCAGTTGTTTGTAGCAATGTCGTAATTTGTCATGTGCTAGCTAGTTGGAAACTTGGAATTGCTGCATGCATGCAGATTTGGAACTTGGAAGAGATATGCTGCATGCATCTATCCTAAGTCTGTTCTTGTGTGCTGATTTCTTTTAAGATATACATTTCATATGGCCGTACGTGCGACATAGTTGACTAATCGACGAGAGCAAGTCTTTTGAGATCGACGAGTATAGCTTAAAAAATTGCATTTGTGATCCCACCATGTATAAAAAGCCCGTCTACTCAATACTATCGGGCCAAAATATAAAAACGGTGCTTCATATAACACCAGCTTAATCTAGCTCAGTTTTTTTAAAAAAAAATATAAAAACGGATTAGTCTTATTTAAAATTCTTTTGGTCATCATGTTATCATGTTGACCATCCCATTCTTTTGTCCATGGTCTTTCATTTATTTGTGGTCCCACCATTTTTTTTTTTTGGGATCAGTCTTTCTTTTGCCCATAGTCAACCATGCCTCCAATATTCTTCACAGCAAACATCCCATTCCAATCCAAGGCAGCTCTTGCTTGCAACCGATCAATCGTACACCACCAATTGCAAGTGCTTATTAATTAGCTACTCGTTAGCCAGTAACTTAAACATACATATATTACAGGGTGATTAATTAGTGAGTGGTCGGTAATTAAGACTAGCTAGTAAATACTCCCGGTTGTTTTTTTTTTCTTTCAACGTTTAACCATCCATTTTATTTAAAAAACTAGTGTAAATATAAAAAAATATTAGTTGCTTAAAGTTCTCTTGGTTTTGGTAATAAAGTACTCATTCCGTCCCCTAATATAAGCGATTGTGCCTATTTACTCTTAACGTTTTGACCATTCGTATTATTCAAAAATTTATACAAATATAAAAAATAATAATAAGTCATGCTTAAAGTATTTTTCGTAAGGTGCAGTTGCTATTATCTGCCTGACCTGATTGTTTTTGTTCTCCCAATTGTAGATACAAAAGCCTAACATAAGAAAAAAGTAGCCGCGCGCGACGCCTCGCCGAAGCTGACGTCGTGCCGCACAACGCTCTCTCGGCAGCAGCGCCACGTGCACGAAGCCAGCAACCGAACGGGAGACGTCCACCCTCGACCACGCCCTGCGACGGAGGCCGTCCGCGTCGACGCGGCCGTGGTGGTGGAGCATCACCTCCTTGCCCTCCACGTCGCAGAGCTTGCCGTTTGACAGGACGACCAATCGTGATCTCTTGCTAGGTGTTCGTCCGCATGGCGGGTGCTGGTATCGGCGGCGCTCGACGCAGAGGACGCCGTCCCAGGAGCCGAGGACGACGCTGTCGAGGTCGCCAGGCGAGGGGAACGCGAGGCCGCGCGGGGACGGCAGCGTCGTGTGGACGTTGCCGCAATGCCAGCCGCCGCGGAACGTGTCGGAGAGGACGGCGTCGTGGTCGGAGGAGAGGTAGGCGCGGATCCAGTCGGGGAACACGGCGCTGGCGCCGACCCAGCTGGGAAAAGAGGCGGCCACCTTGGCAACGGCGGACGGGCGCTCGGCGTGGGCGCGGAGGAAGGATGGGGAGGAGACGGCGGAGCGCCAGGACTTGCAGACGGCGAGGCAGCGCGCGACGGCAGGCGCAGGAGGTCGTCCGGCAGATGCTGCGCCGCCGAGGTCATCTTGTCGTCGTCCATGGTGATATGGTAATCGATTGATCGGCAATGTTATGTTATTTGACGGCTGGTAGCTCGTCTCGTTGTTAAAGCATGCAGATTGTTTATCTGATAGTCTGATGATTTGATCTATTTCTGATGGTACTAATCGACGAGCTTCTCGCTAAAGTGTTTTCTTTACTGGTTGAAGCTTATGAATAGTATGCTTATATACTACCTAATGGTAACTGAGATAGTAGTAGGATACGACGAGATCAATATATTACATGTTCATATGGGAGATTTTCATCTTTTTATGATCTCTTATCTTTTGTGTTTCCCATAGTTAAGCTAGATGTATGGAAAGATTATGTGCGGGTGCTAGTAGTACTACTGTTACATCTGCTAGGCCTACATCTAGAAAACAGTGCGGTGACCAAACCGTGGTCTCTCCGGCAAAACCAGCATTCCATGCTTACAACAATTCGCAGTGCGTATCTACATAGTACTATCAAAATCTTGGGTAACTTCAGTATGAAAACAATAAAATTTAACTTCATTAGTGTTCACTACAAGACCTACGTCTTGCATTGCACATTTCTCATGTAGTGGTACAGAAGTCCCAATATTGTATACACTGGGTATCTAGTCGACAAAAACCACAAATATGGCAAAAGATGACCCACGAGGTATCAAATTATCTTGCTATCCCACCCCGTAGGAGGATGATCTCCTTAACTGCAATTAGGCTGTTATCATACGGAACATGCTGATCAACAGGATTATTACCTGTTACAGCACAAAAGGTCGGTTCAGTTTACAGAATTGATATTATAATGCCCTAAAAATGTATATATATCGACCTGGCACTTCTAGCACAAAGTAGAGCTAGGTGCAATCGTCAAACCTTAGTGAGTTACCAAACTAACAGACTAACAACTTCTTTAAGATAGTGGTTCTTAACTCCCTAAAATATTCCCCCGCAAAAAAAAAAAAACTTCCTAAAATACTCAAAGCCGATATATCAATTCTAGCTCCACACAAAAGAAAAAAAAATCAATCATAGTTGGGTATTATAGTAAACATGAAAAAAAATAACTTGAGTAAAATGGGAATTGCACTATCAACAGGAATTTCTGTAGTTTATCTTAATGCATTACATTTTTTATGAAAATTTGAAAACCAATGCACCACTTCATGTGCTGTCCATTCAAATATCGTCCGAACTTTTGTATGCTGATTTGGTACCCTACCTAAAGTTGTTCGATCAAGCACATTGCACTGAGCTCATGGTTTGCACTGGAAATGCATATCTACATTTTGCAGAACGCAGAGCTGAATTCTTTATCTAGGGACAGCACAGCTGAGATCTATCTGTTCTTAATTTCTTCCAGGAGTAACATAATAAAACATTTGGATATATTCAATTCAGTCAATGTAAAATAACAAACATGGTGGCTTACATTAGGCGTATAGAAGCTGGTCCTGTAACAGCAGCAACTTTCTGAGCCTTCTGTGTTTCAAATTTGTATAGGCCTTTCAGCTCTTTCTTTGTCTTCCGTGCTTCTCTCTTCTCTTCTTTCACTGCCGCCTACATGAATACCAACAAAACAAGTCAGATGCCAAGGATGTTAGACATATCCACAAAAAATTAACAAATTAATGCAGAGAAAAAATGATTCACCATATGAAGTGGATTTCCTAGTCATTTTAGAACAGAGTACCTTCAACCGGACTACATTGTAATCTTGAAGAACACTTTGCAAATTGCTTAACCTCCAATAAACATGTTTTAGTAGCTAAGATACCACTATTGTACCATAAGTATGCAGCACAGGTATTTTACTGATAAATACTAAAATTGACACTAGAACCTACCTAATGATTTTTAATACTTTAAGATTAAAATTATAATCAAAGCAAGTCATCTACAAGTGACTAGAAAGGTCACAGGTTCAGCATATGCTTGGCCAGCTTTTGAAGCTTCGAAACAAATCTAATAACAATTACTAAATATGCTTTCCTAGTATGTTCTACAACTTCTATGAATAAAATAAATGGTAGTAAGATGACTAACAACTTTTTTTACCTTTCTTGCTTTCTTTTCCTCCTTTGTTTCCTTTTGTGCTCCTTTATTAAAATTTTCATCAGTTGGTGCCTCTGTTGGTTTTGTCTTCTTCTCCTTCACACCATTTCTTTTCCTCTGTGGCAGGTATTCTACTGGAAGTTTCTCTTTCCCTTGAAGCTTGATGATATCTTTCGTTGTAGCTGTTTCTCCAGGAAAAACTTTAGGGAGCCTCTTTTTATGATTTCCTGGTGTTTGAATTTTTCCAGGGTGGTTGTCAAGGTTTGAGTATGTGGAAACAATAGTCTCACAGTCCCACATTTCAGACTCGTCACTGCTTTCTGAAACAAGTACAACCTCTTCCTCTTCTGCAGTTTCATTTAAATACTTTTCAGCATATTCAGCACATTTTTTCAGTACATTGGCAGATTCATCCACATCCTCTGTTGTGCTCGAATCCAGTTTTCCATGAACAAAATCTGCTGGTGTTCTATACTCTTCTGTAACAGATACATTTTGACTGTGGAACAACTTTAGTTCATCAATAACTTCAGTCGGCAATTCGCATTCCCCATCTCTAACGCCTCGATCATCATCATCATCAGTGTCACCATATTCTTCCAAAGCAAGCTACAATTTGATTTGCAAAAAGTCAGAATTTGGGGCACACTATTTGCAGTTCCCAAAACAGACGAGTCAAAATTTGCACAATGAACTTCTAGTAAAAAACAGAGATGACTGGTTAGGCATCTCGTAATGTATTACATTAATTCATAAAATACATGTAATATTGGACAACACTACACTCAACAGAATGCTGCTTTGACCACCACTTCCTATTACAATAAGTATACAAGACTCCAAAAATTATAATATAATGGAAGAACTTATTGAAACATATATGCTGCATAAAGCATATTGATATTCAATATTTTGAAAGTTGATCGGATGCATGTCGAAAACAATATGTGCATGTGCACCTAGAGGGAATAGTAGAAGATATGATATCCTGTATGGTATGTTCAACTAGTTCCATGGCCAGCATAAGATATGAATACAGTTCTCCATCCTCCACAATCTTCTATCCAGCAAAAGCTTCATGTCTAGACAATGAAAAATTACAATTTGACATGCACTCAAAAAACTTAGATTTATGTTAAGCTGCTGTGTCAGAAGACATTAAGTCCAGAATAAAAGGGTGGAAAGGTATATTGCTTGATTAACATTAAATCTGATACTGCTGTGTCACAAGACAAGAATTTTCCATAGCAGGAGGGGTACAATTTGCAACGAATGCAAGGCGATCAACATAACAATGATAATAATACACTAAAGCCGCAGAGTAATCTTTGTGTGCCGCAAGGAAAGGGATCACTTGATGTTTCACACATGCTAGCAGCCTAACATTCTTAATAGCAATGTTTTCATGTTGTATGCAAGATCAAACTGAAATTAGCACTAAGTGAAAGAAACTTACCAAATCAAACTGTTCGTCCAGCAGTCGTCGCACCCTCGGCTTGGGCTCACCCTCATCATCCTCCAACTCCTCTTCCTCTTCAACGTCACTTAAGAACACATCATCCACCACTTCCTCCTCTTCATCATCTTCTTCCTCTTCCCCCTCGGTCCGATTTGCCATGATGACGAAATCCTCCTCCAGTCCCTCATCCTCCGACCCGCCACCATGGGACGCATCGCTCTCATCGAGCAACCTCGCGATGTCAGGGTCGACCGCCCTCTCAATCCGACTCAGAGGCGCCGTCTTCGCAGCCACCTTACACATCGTCCTCCCCTCGTCCAACTCATCTTCCACCTTACCTGAAGCAATCCGCACCTTACTGGCATCATACGCCTGTGCAAACGAACAGCATACTAGCCATCAGCCACCCAAACAAATAACATGAAGAGAATTGGGCAAACCCAAATAACAGTAAATAAAATCACCTTGACGTCGAGGGGGAGGGGCGGGGCATCTTGGTTGGGCACGAAGGAGGCGGCGGAGGGGCGGAGCTCGCGGAGGTGGTGGAGGTAGTTGTAGCCGTCGTCCGGGAGGCCGAGCTCGAGGATCTCGCGGCGGAGGTGGTCGGGGAGGGGGCCGGAAGAGAAGTGATCGGCAGCGTCATCGGTGGAGGAGAGGGAGGGGTCAAAGGCGGCGTCGTCGTCGCCGAAGCCGGGGACGGTGTAGTCGTTGTTGTCGACGCGGACGAAGACGCGGTCGTTGGGGTCGGCGGCGCCGGCGCGGGGGAACAGCCGGAACGTGGCGAACTTGCGGGACTTGCGCGCTCCTCCTCCCATGGCGGCGGTGGTGAGGGGGTTTAGGATTAGGGTTTGGGGGGGTTACAATTGGAGTGGAGTGGTGGAGGTAGCAGAAGCTGCATAACAGATGGCGAAGGGGAATTTTGGGCCGGAATGGGATGGAGGTTGGCGTTGGCCGGCAGAAGGACGACTCGCTTTGCGATGGATTCAGAATCCGAAGGCCCATTCTCTTCATCTTCTTTTCCTTTCCCCAAAATTTTTTCCAAAAAAAAATCACATCAAATCTGTGTAAACATAAATAAAATATTAAATATAGATAAAAATAAAAAATATTTACACAGTTTGTATGGAAATTGTGAGACGAATCTTTTGAGTCTAATTAGGCCATGATTAACCATAAATGTTACAGTAATTCATATATACTAATGATGATTTAATTAGGCTTAAAAAATTTGTCTTGTGGTTTTTCGACTAGACATAAAATTAGTTTTTTCATTCATGTCTGAAAACCCATTTCGTATTTTTTTGGAACTAAACGTGGCCTTAGGCTTTCTCGGTGCAATTAGAACAACAACCCCGCCCGGTGGGACATGTGGCGCACAGCGCCCTCTTTCCCCTCCTTCCACTTCCTCGTGGGCCATGCTATTGGCCATCCGAGCGCCAGAAATAGAGGTGGCGCTCGGTTTTTCCGTTAACATTTCATTAAGTCCTCGTTTTTCCGTTTTCTCCTATACTCGGTTCCTTTTCTTGGGAAGAAACTTTCAAAACTAAAAAAATAGATGGAAAATCATGGTTCACTTTCAAACTGAAATAATTTAAACTTTTAAATTAAAAGAATTAGAAACTTTCAGTTTGAAATAATTTAAACTTTCAGTTTAAAAAATTTGAAACTTTCAGTTTGAAAGATTTTAAGCTTTCAAGTTGAAAGAATTTGAAACTTTCAAGTTGAGAACATTCAAATCTAAAATGAAAATAAAAAAAATCAAGTGGAAAGGAAATAAAAAAATCCTGCTGATGGCGACGACGGGCGGGCGCGGGAGGCGGCGTCGATGGCTTGCAGGCACAACCGCTGGCGGAGTCACCATCGTTGTTACCGGTCCAGATCTGGATCCGGAGGCGGTGCTGACGGCGTGGCCTCGCCGACGGCCATGGGAGGCGGTGTCGATGGGGGGCGGGCGCCGAAGGCGTGCCGGGGAGGCGCGTCGTGGCCGGATCACGCGGCGTCGCCGTTGAAGCACGGGAGCGGCCGCCGATGGCTTCGTCGTCGTCGTTGTCGGTGGCCACGCCGTCGCCATCGACAGGATGCGAGTCGAGGTTGCCGTCGCCGAGGTCACCGTGGAGGTCGCCGTCACGTCCTCGCCGCCGTCGACCGTGTGCGCGGGGAGGTCGGTCAGCGTCGACGCACGGGAGCGGCCGTGGAGCTCACCGGCGTCGACAGTGCCGGGAGGGGAGGGCAGTGCCGGTGGCCTTGCTAGTCGCCGGCGCAGGTGGCTGTCCCGATCTAGATCTGTGGATTTTTAGGGAGAGAGAGGAAATGGGGAAAAGATAGAGAGAGAAAGGGGAAATAATACTATTTCGGGAGGTAACGGCGCCGTTAATTTCACGATTCGGAGAAACCGAGTGCCCCCAGCGCCCGAGCGCCCATAGGATTAGCGCTTCCTCTTTCTCCCTCTTCCTCTCTTCTCTCCGTCCGCCATGCTCCTAATCCTCTGCCGTCTACCCCGTCCACCAACGGCTAAGTGGGCCTTTTAGGTAATTTAATATGAGAACAGGATACTCTGATAGTTTATCTCTCTTTTAAGGGGCTGTTTAGAAGAGCTCTGCTGAGAAAAAGAAGCTCCTCTCCAAAAACATCTTCTCCACCTAGGAGCTACTGGAGCCACTGCCTGTTTGGCTACAACCCAGCTCCACCAAATCGTCAATCCCAACTGTCAGATCTTCTTCTCCCCAGCTCCAATCCACGGATGGCATCATCCTCTTGCAACTCCGGCGAGCTCGCCGTCGCCGCCTCCCGCGGCCTCCGCCGCACCGTCTCCGGCGCCAACAAGGCGTGGCTGGCCTAGTGCCGCCGCCTCCTCCCGACGAACGCCTCCCACCTCCTAGCCTGGGGCGCCGCCATGGGGGAAGACTCCGCCGTCGTCTGCCGCTTCCTCCACGCCGTCGACCCGGGCTTCCTCTCCCCCGGCCATCTTGCTGGCGGCAGATCTGCGGTGGCGGAGAGGAAATGGCGATGGCGATGGGCGGGAGGGGAGAGGGAGCAGACGTCGCCGCCACCGCTCCCTCCCTCTCCGCCGCCAGGCGGCGTCGGCAGTGGCGTCCTGGGAAGAAGGAGGGGCGGATCTCGCGCCGGGCCCGGGAGAGGAGAGGGAGGGCCTGTCCCGGCGCCGGGAGGGGAGAGAGAGGGCCGGTGAGGGGAGAGAGAAGAACGGAGAGGGGAGAGAGGAGAATAGAACGAATCGAACCGTTATTTTTGTGTAACCAGTGGCATGGTGGGTAATTTTTTCATCTCCACCAGCTTCAGGTTTAGGTGGAGTACCTCTTGAGGAATGGAGATGGAGCCCAAAACCTAGAGCTAGAGCTACTCCAGCTGCTATGTTTGGCAAAAAAAAACATGGAGCAGAGCCCATTTTGGTGGAGTGGAGCCCTGCCAAACAACCCCTAAGTGTTTGTTTTAAAAAAATGTACTCGCACATAAACCAACCGTCAGATTTCTCTTTTACGCTTCAATACTACGACAAATGTTATTCAACAAAAACCATCCCAGTTGTCATCATGGTTTTGAAATTGCCCTCCATAACCCAATTTGTTACAAATACACCCACCCAAATCTCCCGATACACATAAATAGCTGATTCGGTCCATTTCTGCTGATGTGCATATTGGCCAAATTAGTAACCCACGTTTTTATTTGAGGTGCATCACTTTTGAGCCTAACCCTTTATATAGTTTGAAGCGGGTCGATAATTTGCAACAACGAGATAGCACATTTTGATGACGATTGGTAGCGGCAAACTACTGCGAGTGATAGCGTGGATTAATGATGTCGCCTTCTCTCAGTACATGTTGATAGAAAATTTATAACTCGGCTATTGACATGCATTGAGTGGTTTGGATGGATGGATATTTACAATAAATTAAGTTATAGGGGTCAATTTCAAAACAACAGTGACATATGGGGTGGTTTTTGTAATTTTCCATATTTAGATAGCACAACACTACCAACAGGTTACTTATGTTCGGCGCGCACACATTTTCTAGTTTGAATATAAATCTTGGTTAAAAGAACGAACATTCATGTCTCAGTACAACAGACTGACCATAGAAATCTATACCATTCAAAATTACAGGTAGTTCAACATTAATAACATCAACTTGAGCCATAATTCATGGATGAAACCTGCTAAAAGTTTTGGCGGCAACATAAGAAACCATAGGTGCCTCCATCTAAAGTTGGAATGCCCCTGATTGAAATGAATCTAATAAGAGAAATACTAGTAAACTTTTTTTTTTTGCAGGGAAAATACTAGTTAACTTATCAAAGCTATTTCAAGTCAATTACCACAATATCGGCTACAAACCATTACATCATTTTACCATCATGTCCACATCTACATTGCTTTTACAAGAAGCAATAAACTATATGATTCTAGTGGACGGCAATCACCACATATGAACAAAAGTGACACCATGGTGATGTCTGAGGTGATGCTCGAACTGTCGAAACTATTAGTTTGTTCCAGAACTAGTAATATGCCCGTGCTAACGCTACGGAAATATTTAGCACTACTTGGCATAATGCATGTGTTCTGAGCTTCATGTGAAATCGTGAATATAGATCAAAGTCCAGTATATAAGTAGATTCTGTCCATGATTCAGAATTATGTCTTACAAAGAATAACATAAAATAAAAATCAATTCTTGTTTTCCTTCACAGCATAGAAGTTTTATTTTAATAATGGAAGATTGAAATTTACAAACATAACACACTTTATGAACTCTCATCCTAGGTGACCTCTTGCCATCTTGATCTAAAAAAGGTTCATGCCAAATTCAATACCTTCTACCACAAATAACTTAGCCATCTTTTCATGTAATGATCTATGATATTTTTTTCCTCTAATTTTTTTTATGTCTTCATCTCCACAGTGGGCACCAGACAATACCAACCGGTCAAAGTGACATTCTAGAAGAATTGAACTTCCATCTCTCTACAGCTTGCAAACTGCAGACATCACTTTTTTAGAATGCAAAAAATTTCTGTGAAAAACAAAGATTGGAAATAGAAATGAATACACTACCTTTGTTGTCTACATTGCATTTATTTCTAATAAGAACTACCATTAATTCTTTCTAAAAAAGCCTCTCTGCATTTGTCTTCTGTGTAATTGCGTTCCTCAGAGGAGCACACTGCCACCATCATGCCCACCAGCATGCACCCAATGTCATCTCAAAGCAAAATCTATGTACAATGCCATGTTAAACGCTTACCATTAGGCATCATAAGGTGGTCAGGATTGTCCAGTAAAATAAAATTTGCAAAGCAACTGGTATTTACACACAGACATATAATTTATGCATTCATGCACAAGGTTGCAGTGATCTTTCAGCCCTCCCGAACATCAAACTTAGAAAATTTGCAGATGGCACATAAAACAGTTAGAGGAATCGTTTTGATTAGAACAAAACAAAAGGTACAAAAAATCTTTGAGAAGTCAGGGACTTGCATCTTTATATTAGCATGATTTGAAAAGGCCAGTTTTGCATATCCATAATTCAGAAATGATTATCCATAACTGATACCCAATTGTAGCAGAACAACTATATGACACAGGCTAGAACTTAATGTTAGTAAAAGATGGCAAATTAATTGGGAAAAGGCCAATTAATGTTGTCTTGAGGAACAATAAAAAGAAAAGGCATGTTTTTTCCCAATTAAGTTTATCGTAATTAGAAAGTTAAGGTTTTTAGTCCCTTAATTTGCCCTGTCCATTCAAAATCACTATATGACTTGTATATATGCCATACAGCAGCCCTATCATCCCACTTTTTGTTGTTTGTGGAATGAAAATAAAATAGATAGATGAACTAAGGCTCATGCCCGTTTTGCCATGAAAATCTGACAATTGTGGAAGATTCTTGCTATGAATATCAGAGAACTGTGAATTGAGGCTCATATCCATATTACCATGAAAATCTGAAGAATTGTAATCGCATTTCCACAGAAAATATGAATTGTGAAGAAATTTTAGAAGAACAATTAAAATGCTTTAGAAACAGAGTTAAACATATGCTCACCTGATGTGCAACCGTTAAGTGTTTAACCCAAAAAGGAGGAAGACATATTTTCCTACAATAGAAAAGCCAGCAAGATTATATATTTTTCCTACAATAGAAACGTATAAAAAGCAGTATGAAAAAAGACAAATTTGCACCATGTGTATTCAGCGTTGGATTAAATCGAGCGGGCGTGATTGCAAGTATGATGCGTAATACGATTGGTGGAGGGATGATAAACTCATTTTTTACCTGTAGTTTAGATTTACACTTCCTCCTGCTTTTGCTGCTTGTACTCACGGTTCTTTCCAAGCCTAGCTTCTTTTTGTTCAGCAAAGAGTAAAGCATACCTCTCCCTCTCACGTTATCGGCAAGTCCAATTCCTATAGCAAGTTGAAGAAAAAGTGAAAATACAGCATTATCCGGTGCCAGATTGTTCCTGAAAATTATGTAGCCTTAAAAGAAACCTGACAAATCTGGTGTGGATCTCACGTTGTCCATTGAATTAAGATGGGAGTCCTTCACAAGGTTGTGGCAGCATATATAGAAACGTCATTAGAGAAACAAGACACTAATAAACATGTATTCATTATATATATACTGAGGTAGCAAGGAAAGGGTTATAACTGAACTTAGACAAATCTGTACTATTGTCAGGAAATATTGTGTGTTTAAAAACACAAAAAATCGAGATGCAACCCACCATTTGATCTGTGAGAACCGCGGTGTGAACTTAAAATTTGCAGTACCCACGGTGGGATTCCAGCATCGCTTGTTAACAAGTAACATGCAGGATATGTGCTACCAATTAATGATTAATCAACGACTATAAACGAAAATGAACTTGAGTAGTATGTAAAACTTACACAACAGTCTTAATGCAATGAACAAAATCATGCACCTTTCGTAGGTCTATGATCATTTGCATCGGAGACGCATGTCGATCACTGCATCGAAGAACAATGCCAACATCTGACTGAAGATGAAGACGATCACTGGCTCACTGCATCCTGGAACATAGGCAAACATCTGAAAATGAATATTGTTCTTCACTGCATCCGGGAGCAGAAATCGATAGGCTGCTATAAACCCAACCACATCAACAGAAGCTGAGCATATACCATCACAGGAACAACAACAACCATTTGCTACCTTTACGTATAAATTCTCCGCCCTTGGATGTCGCCGCTGTCGATGGGACGCACAGGGAGATCGTCGTCGACGGGGGAGGGCGACTGCTGCCAGGGAAGGTCACCGGCGCCGACGGGGGCGCGGGGAGGCCGGCGGCCGTCTGCTCAGAGGCCAGCCGCTACCGGTTGAGGTCGTCGGCGTCCTCGCCGGCGCGGGGAGGGCGGCTGCCGCCGGTGGAGGTGGACAGCGTCGACGGGGCACAGGGAGGTTGGCCGGCGCCGGCGCCGACGGGCCGCGGGATTGCCGCTCCTCGCCGGCTCGCCGAGATCCAGATCAAATCGAAGAAAGGAGGTCACGAGAGGATTTTGGGCAGCGAGAGACATCTCGGATGGGAGGGAAGGCGCAGGCGTGATTTGGGGAGAAAATCAGCGTGTGGGGGAGACCGTATCGCGGGCAGAAGGGAAACGCCGAGACAGGCACGAGAGGCGCAGCGATGAAGATCAGACGGTGCGAGGGGACGACGCATTACATCGAACGGTAGAAGAGGTGTGACGCATTGCCAATAGGAGTGGAAACTTCCCCTTTTTACCCTTGGTTTAGATAGGAGTGGAAACTCCTTTTTACCCTTGGTCTAGATTTAGATGATATCAGTCGCATCATTAGAGCCTTTGAATGATCAAAGAGCATGAATGCTTAGACCTTCCCTACAGCCATATACTCCGTATATTGTTTCATTGTTGTGTAGGATCTTCAATCTTCAGATCACCCGCTTTTTATGCTTCCTCTCTTCTATTCCATCACCCCCCTCTCTTCAGGTCAGCTCTTCTGTTACCATTTTCCTTTTAGGTTTATTTACACCTACCAATTCAATGTTCTTTGACTTGATCAAAAAAAAAAAGAAAGAAAGAAGTAGCCCAAATAATTTAGCTAATGTTATATCCTCAAAACTTCAAAAACCAAGAGCATGCTAGTCTTTCTTACCCTTCTAATAAAGGATCCAGGAAATTTACAACTTGAAGAGCAATAAGAGCAATCCTCTTAATCTAAATTTTTTAAAAACACAAGACAATCATCAGAGAAGATTGCATCATACAAGCAAACCAAAAAAACTTAATACATGGAGATCTAACCTCTAGTTTATCTGCTTTAGCCCTGTGATCAGATGGAAGATGTCTGACCTCTTCATTCAGCTTAACACATTCACCGACATTTTCAGGGGAAACAAAGTCTAGTGCAACATTGATGCAAGACTGCACAAATCAAAATGGTCTTAGTTTTCTGGTTGAATCTATATGCTTGATGCCACATTCAGAAATATTTAAAAAGAAAAATGCATCTATAGCAACGACATTTGGGTGGTACCAATAAATACCACCTAAACTTTGAAGATACAAATACCACAGGATGGGGAAGATTGAGAGGGAAGGGTTCAGCTGCACCTTCAGATTTCTCACTTGGTGTGGACATCCAGCAGGAATGAAAACCGCTTCGCCTACCTTCTGCTCAAATGTCCAGGGTTCAACGCCTAAAATTATGCATGTCATCGGACAAGAATATTAGATCAGTGTATAAACAGTGTTGGATCAGAGATGACAGCTTCAAAACAGAATGTTAATTAACCATGTTCTTCCTGAACTTTCTCTTATGCTCCGCAGTTAAATAGAAAAGCTGGTCATGAATTGGGTGATAAACCTGCACATTGTACAGAGTTATTGCTCAGAACAGTAAAATAAAACGCAAGGGGTTCCTATATACTGTGATTGGAAAAAAAAAACATGTTTCACTGGATTGCAGTGTACATGCCAAAATTCTGAGGCATGCTTTCGAAGATAATCTTGTAGCTTCTCAGAATCCTCTCTTCGGAAGATATCCCACAAAGCACCACCAGTGTTCTGTTGCTCTGAACAGTCTGAATCTATGTGTTGGCAACCACTTGCAAAATCATTTGATTGTAAATCATTCATGTCCAAATCTGCATGACACAGAAAAGAAATGTTGTGAACCATAATCAGACAACAATTGAATTTCTTGCCAGTCCTTGATCTTAACAAGTTTTATTATGCACCCTTATTACTTTGTTTAGAGGTATGTTTGTTTTCCATGTTACATGAGATATTCAATGCTTCATCAGCAGCTTTACCATTGGATTCATTCTGAGATGATTGCCTTTGCATGGTGCCTGGCTCTGAAACCCCAAACAGTTCCTGAAGATCTTGTTCTCTCATTGTTTTTGTAATTTTTGCTATCTTGTCAAGCTGTTCAGCTTCATAGGACACTTCAGCAGTGTGCATCAAAATATTTACCTGGTCAAACCAGACACTTTTTGTAATTAATCTTGCCATGAGGAGCAGTGATAATCAAGTGATAATACGAAACAAAAGAACAACCAATTTGCGGAAAGCAGGTCTGGTTTTGCAGAGACACTTTCATTCAGGACAGGAGGTAAAAACAACAGTTACAATCAGGGAAAAAATATCACCATGACAACTATAAAGGAACATACCACATCAGACATGTTGCAATGAAGCTTGGTCACAGAGTCTCCCCTGCCAACTCTTCGAAATATCCATAAGCAATACAAGTTTTTGGCCCGAGATCAGGCTTCGTTAAAGCAGCAGGAATCCTGGCTGCAAGATTTAGTGGGCCATATTGTGGATTGGTGTACTCAGGAAATGGCAATGCAGTGATAAACTCAGCACTATGGCGAGGTAATCTCTGGTCAAACGAACTAGATGGTGGCCAATCTTTTAGCTTAAGTATCTCAGGCCAATGGGGTCTTCCAATGCATTCTACCTCTCATATAACCCATAAAGAACTGGTGTATGTTAATTTCCACCTGCAGTATCAAACAAAGCATGGTCAGTCTAAACAAAAAAAAAAAAAGGCACGGATATCATATTTTTAGATCTGGAGTTTAAAATTAAAATCCATTGATAAATTAACAAAGTTCTCTGATTCTCTCACTGTCATATTGTGTCAAATCTTATTCGTCCAAACCAACTGTGAACAACTAAGGTTTGCTAGAAGTATAGAACAGAGGGACTTTAGAAGATACAGTGATGCCAATTCGGATAAAAAAGGAAGGACAGTACACTTCGACGTCTAAGAAAAATAGTAATGTTCTTTTAGTAGGGATCATGTGACTCTAAAAGGATAATCAAAGTTGTGCAGCCTATAAAATCAAGATCCAACAGTCGTGCAATCAGGAAAACAGAGTTCCAAACCTGACACCAATCAAGGCAATCCATTGCGTTAACAACTAACTGCTTATCTGCAACAACACCATTGGTTTTCCTTTCTCGCAATGCCCGCCACATAACCAATGGCTCCCAACGAAGACCAGATGTTAACCGAAGAACATTAGAAACAATAACTGGTTCACCTTTTGACCAATGCATCTGAAAGTGAAACAGATCATCCTCCTGGATGTCAGTAGCATCTGGACAGTACAAATAGTTGTCACTTGAGCCCTTTCTGTTTGCTGCTTTGTGAATAGCATTTGTTCTTATCTTGCTTGAATGATCAATGCAAGGGCACTTATCACTTGTTTTGGTTATTGCTTCTGCAAATGCTTTTGTCTTGATAATTTTATTAGCTTTGTATTCTAACTCCGAAATCATATTCTCTGGTAGTAAGCATTTGAGTTCCAAAGATGAAGCACAACAACCTCCTATTTCCTTTGGTGGACAAGGTATGCTGCCATCACTATTAGCTTTCCACAGTAGCAGAGGGTTATTTGGGTCCCCAGCAACAGCCATACCGTTGTGTGATTCAGTACTTGGGGTCTTCATGTGCCTCCTCAGAGAGACACTATTACCAAAAGCATACTCTCTGCCTCTATTTTTGCACAAATGCACATTCATTACCTCTTCTCCTCTGGGAATCTCACCTTTGCGAAGCTCCCAGCAGCATGCAAGGCACAAGTCATACGAACAAAGTTTGCAGCTTCTATGAAAATCAACTATTGAAGCTTTGCACCTGTCGCTGCAATACAGGAATAAAAAGATTGATCAGATGATTGATGCCACTGTAATTACGGGAAAATGTAAACAGGGAAAAGGTCAAACCAATAAGGACGATCATCTATACCACAATCAGCTTGTTCCAACTTTACTTCATCCATAGAAACACCTAAAACAAAAAATAAATCAGTACTAAGAAAATCCTCTAATACCTGAGTTCACCATGGACAGCATACCTTGTAATGTACCCTCTAACTCCTTCTCCTTCACCTGCTCATGTTGCAATTCTTTCAACCAAGGAAACAACAAGTCTACAATACGAAAAGCATAACAGCTTTGATTTTCCTCGGAAATTTTCTTTTCAGGGGGTTGATTCAAGAGAACAGGCAAGTTATTAATGACAGGGACTATAAAGCAATCAGTTGGGCACAAACAAAATCTGTAGAAAATATGGAAACACTAGGAGCGATATCAAGTACATACCTTTTCAACTCCTATCATTCTGAGGCATGCCTTGCAATTACAATTGTTTCTACAATACGGGCATTTTGCAGCAAAGTCAACTTCTGACATACGCGGATACCTATTTTTTTACCAAAAACAGTTGAGTGAAGTTAGTGAGCAATGCACAGGACAAATGTAATGCATATGTAACCTGGTCAATCCCACACTTAAATAGGGATATTTTGTTCAAAAAGCAAGATCAATTGCCAACAAAAAGGATACTAAATTAACATCAAACAAGCATAGCACAGTCAACAAAAGAAAATGATTAAAGAAATAATGGTAGACATCTAAAAATGACTGTGATTGATCCAAGTAAGATTAATAACTTTTCTGAACAGTGCCATGCCCATGATACATTGGATAGGGGTAGTCCAATTAGTAGAAGACTGAAGACAAGATTGAGAAAACATGACAAACCATCGTTCTATGCATCGCACACAGAAGCGCTTATTCTTGCATAATTTACACCAAATCACCCTCCCTCTGTCATTTCTCTGGCATTGGTGGCACATCAGACAATTTCCCTTAGTGTGCGTCTTCTTCCTTTTCTATATGATCAAAACCTCACAAATTCAGTGTACTCGTTGAAAATACTTGTGGAAATTGCATACAGATCATGTAACACATATCTGTGCATTACCTTATTATTTGCATCACACATTTTATCCCCAAAGGATGTGACCTTAAACTCTTCTTCATGTTGTTTCTTCAACAATGTTTTGTCAAGCCTTTTCCCTGTACTTCTTTGCTTCAAATCCTTTTCAGACTTCAAAACTTCATCCTATCAAAAATATAGTTAGGACTTACGAGGCAGAATTGTTATTTGCTAGCATTAACAACCTACAAGAATTCCCTACAAAACTATTACTCTTAGCTAAAGTAAACACCTCCCAGACACTACATAATACTAGCATCCTATTAAACATTTACAAGCACCATCATAAATGGAAACAACGCAAATTGCATATACCAATCAGGTGTAGCAAGTTTTATAGCATACATGTTTGCCATACTGAAAAATATTGGAACTAAAACCATGGGTATAAAGGCCAGGCGAGGCATCAGAGCATCACCATAAATGGTATTCAAGATCAGATAAATGGGGAAATGGTCACTTGGTCAGCAGACCTACTCATTGCCTCATTGGCAGAGTATTCTGGCTGGCGAGGGAACGCTGGACCTGGATGCAAGGGCCCTGGAGCAACAAGGGAGGAAGAGGAAATAAATAGATAAAGGAGAAACAGCCTGGGCCAGCCCACTAGGCCCATGTCTGCAATCTTCTTTCTCTTTCAAACCTTAAACCCTAGAAACCTCCTTTCCCTCTGTATATTTGATAACAGTGACAACAAGCAGCAACGGTAGTGACAGCAATGAATGCCACAATGACAACCACTCCACATAAGGCGAGGCAACTACACATGCCAACCTCACTGGATCGCCTGGTTGACAACACCGGGCCATGATAATTATGGCTAAAAGCCAATTGAGAGTTCTGTTCAGTATAATGAATCTTGGTGAAAAGAACAAAATTTAAAGATGAACGCGGAAAAATAGCAGGATGCAATATCAAAAGTTACAAGCTGAATGCAGAAAAACAGTGGGGTGCATTGCAATATCATAGTCTAGTGAAAAGCAAATGCCAGTCAGGTACTAACTATTCAATTCGAAATATCTTCTATAAGAATTACATAGTTTACCACAATGTTTTTATATAATGTATGCATTTTATGTATAGGGATGGCAATTATGCCCGACTGCCCGTTTATTGGGTAGCAATCCTATTAGAGTATTCTGAACTACTGACACCAAATTGTTATAACGCAAAGTGCAAAAAAAGTGTAGAAAATCACAAGATTGTAGTGTTTACTAGGGGTGAAACAGTCACAGAAAATTCCAACAGACTAAATCTATTTTCGGAATAGGAAGCTATCAATATGATCAGGATTAATAATTGTTGGAAACAGAAATGGTAGTGTTCCAAACAACCAAAACCAATGTCACGTGTTCACCTATTCATCCCAGTGCAGTTAAAAGCGCAAAAAGCAATCGCTTAGGTGCAAAAGCGAGGCAACGTGCAACTAAAGCACCTAGAGTAGCCTAAAGCAAAGTGCATGCTTTTAGGGCTTAAGCACAAGGAAATCAGGCACACCACACACACTTCAGACTTTTTTGATGCTAGTTTGTTTCAGAATTCGTATTTTAGGCATCTTTTGTTGAAGGATTAGGTGATTGGCTTCTTAACAAAACTATCTTAGAAATTGGTATGCTAGGTACAATATAGAAGCCTAAGATTGCTTAAGCTTCAGTTTGCCAATCTCATATTAAGACCTATTATATATTTCTTAACTATTAGTTTTTTTCTTTATCTTTAAAGACTGCAACAATCAGGTTTGGAGATTAGTAGTAAACCATTTTATATTGTAGTTCATGTGTCTAAGGCAAGCGCTTTTGTTGCGCTTTGCACAATTGCACCTAAGGCTATATGAGGCCATTTTACCTAGATTTTGCACGCTTTAACTGCAATTCACCCAGTTATTTACCATTTCAAAAATATAAATGAAATGAAAGCGTTGTAAGGCCCAATTTATCCTTTCCACTGAGAAAAAGGCCCATAGTACCCAAATAAATGTCAAAAAGCGTGAAGAAAATGAGAATAGCCCATAATTGCTGGGTTCAAATCTACCTTCAGTGACCATCTAGATTGGTGGAAAATTTTGCATATTAGGAACATTAGGGATAGATATATGTGTAACATGTCACACATAGTAATTAATAGTTTTCCCTCACCATGCAACACTATTCAGTATGAATATATGCCATTATGTACTCACGTTATGTTATGTAGTCATGCACTTATGCTTAGTCAAATGCATGAACCTGCAACACTATGTTTCGGTGTTTCTGACGTTAACTATTGGTTTCCTATCAATACCGACATGTTTTCAATCCAATAGTTCCCCTTCTAACATTCCGGTATGTTTTAATTTCTCTCTATAGCTTCTGATTCCATTTTTGAGGAAAAAAATATATGGTTTAGACTTTAGGAAATAATTTATGCTGTTTCTGAGCATTTTGACTCCTTATGTTGACTAATCACTAAAGTGGAAAAATTGGTAATAAACAATGCACCTTTACTAGTCACTGATAAACATAGATTTCTATAGAACTGAATCAAAATTAATACTGCTGTGACGTTTTGTCTTTGTTAGGGTCTTGAAGTAAATAACTGGTCACAAGGTGTTCTAAATATTTGTCAACAGAAGCTAATACAACAAGACTAGAATTTTGTATCAGGCATGATCCAATGCATGCTTCAAAGCCACTAAAAGAACAGCATTGGCAATCAAGGCTGAGTAATTACCCCAATGTTTCTGTCAAGGATTTTCCCATTGGAGAATTGTTTACTGTCCACCTTCTCTGTTATCATTTTCTTTGGTCTTCCCCTCCTCATCCTTGCATAAGTTCTCATTGGCTTATTGATAGGCTGTACAGCTTGCTTATTTGCTTTTTCAGCACCATCACCATTCTGCTCAACGTACTATTAGCAAAATAAAAATTAGTCAGTTGAAGCTCACCTCAACTAAAAAAAGACGTACTAGACCAATAGTTAGTATAAATAGTACGGGAAAGCATTATTAAAATTGGTGTGCAATTTTTCCAACCAAGTAAAAAAATCACTGATACAGCGATTGTAAAAACAATGAATTGACGATGAAATTAAAAGATTAAGTTTTTCTCACATATATTGGAAGGCAACAAAAATACTTGAAGAAATTGCACGAATTTAGCGCCCTGCGCTAGTCTAGCCATTGAGATTAGTGGAGCGTTGCTTAATTTATCACAAAACCCGCAACTTTCCTAATTACCTTGGTACATGATAATTCCTAAAATAAACCAATAATCTTACAGAATGACTACTATATTCCCGATTTTATTCGAAACCAACCAACCCAAGCCTCACGAGGAAGAGCGTATCCAGCCTTTTGGGTTCCTGCTCCTTCCAAAAAAAAAAAACAAATGCCGCCGATGCCAAAAATACAAGAATCGGCAGGGGGACAGCAATACGGCATACAAAGAACATTGTGCACTATAGACTCAAGTTGGCACTACAACAAATCGACGATGGACTTAAAGTCATAGAAAAATAGATTGCAGGCAACGGAAAGAGAAGCAGTTTATTTAAGAAGGAACAAGTGCAGCAGAAACGAGAGATAAACCCAGAAAATCCAAGCACGAAATGGGCATTGATTCCCCCACCTCCTCATCGCCACCATTATCAGTTCCGGGTTCATTGCAGGCATCAGGCGCCGGTCTCCTCACCAGCAGCGCCGTTTCCCCCGCCGCGACCCTGCCCCCTACGTCTCCAGGCCTCATCGCCGCCGACGCGAAACACCAGTCACCGATCCGCCCACTGCCCCGTCCTCTCGGCCTGCCCTTCCCGCGCTTCGCCTCATCGCCGTTTCCCACCTCCGATGCCTCCTCCATTGGGGTATTTGGGGGTGCTGCGGAAGCTATGGAGTGATGTGGGGAAGGGGAAAAATTTTCAATTATAAAGGCATCCACAGTGGGCCCCGCGTTGCAGTGAGTGGAGGTGCGGTCGCTGCAAGTCAACATTCGTCGCTTCTGGAAGTCAACAGTGGATGAGTCGGCTCAGGTGAAGACCAGCTGTGGGGTCCGGGGCGTCTGGCCCTGGAGGGCTGTAAGGCCATTACCAACACGGTGAGCTCATACGTGGGGCCTGTTCGGCTAGCTGGCTGGCCAGCTCTTAAGAAAAATTGATTCAGCCCAGCCAGCTCTTATAGAAAAAACCATTCAATCCAGCCAATTTCAGCCAGCTGAACAGGGCCGTGATCTCAGCTTTCATGTTGGCTGCGAGCTAAGCTAGCGACGGTCCCCGCAGTCTCAGCGAGGAAATTGTGACCTATAGAAAAAAACTATAGCCCCGCTGCGGGGCGACGATGGGCCACGGCTGATGTGCCGCGCTGGGGCTAGCAGTGGCTTTCCGT
Organism: Leersia perrieri; assembly: GCA_000325765.3. Lineage (NCBI taxonomy): Eukaryota > Viridiplantae > Streptophyta > Magnoliopsida > Poales > Poaceae > Leersia > Leersia perrieri. Next base: position 12,465,729 of record CM002481.1, on the reverse strand, counting down.
GGTCCTGTGACACGAGAAAGAGAGTGGAGGGCCTGCCTGGAAGCGACGTTGATCGATTCGGGCCGGCGAGCTCCTCCGTGCCGGTTATGAGCGGATCCGCTGCTATCAAGGTCGTCGTCGTTCTCGTCGTCATCGCCAGTCATCTCTGCCGCGCACCCGACGAGCTTAAGCTCGGCGCCGGTAGGGAGAGGCCTGTGCCGGACGGGAGAAGGGAGGGAAAGGCAGCGGCACTTGGCGGAGGTGCCGCCAAGGAGAGAGGCTGTCGTCGCTAGCGACGGCGGCAGAGAAGGTGGGAGAGAGAGAGGCGGACGGGCAGAGTAAGAATCGAGGGGATAGGGAGGGGTTGGAAACAGGTTTATAAATCTAAATGGCTGACAGTTGATCCGTTACAAGGTTAGAGGCATCAGGCATATATGTATCACTTTTTCTCACTACAAGGTCTAAAGTATAAAAGTATTAACTGAACTAATAATAGAAAACTATTTAAAGGCTAACATAATAACTAAAATTTGGCATGAAGAACGATATGGCTTTTTTTAGATGCTCTTAGCAGGCTAAATAAGATTGTGAAATTACACCACAGTTGTAGACCTACTATGGTCTATGGATTTAACTGTGATCCCAACAAATTACCCATTATATAACTCTGTATCTCTTTGCTATGCCTATGGGCTATGGGTTGTTTAGTTTGAGGAATTAGCATACAGCTAGAATAGGTGATTCATCAAGGATCATTTCACAAATTGATAGAACGACTCCATTTCTCATCTATTTGTCACTCTATTTGTTTTATAATATAAGAGTTTTGACCTTTTCCTGGTATTGTTTGACCATTCATCATATTAAAAAATTATGAAAAATTATCGTTTATTTTATTTGTGACTTTCTTTATTATAAAAAGGGCTTTAAGCATGACTTGTCCTTTTTATATTCACACTAAATTTTTGAATAAGATGAATAATCAAACATTGCAAGTAAAGAGTGAAAACTCTTGCATTATGAAATGGAGAAGTAATAGTGTATTTTTATACAACAAGAACGATTTTATAGTCCTGGCTTCAGCGGAAGTTTTAGTTAGCCCTTCATCTACAACAAGTATGTTGGATCTGCCAAAAATTCCAATTACATTAACCCCAAACTTTGTCATCTATTATCGCCATTTTTTCTTGTAGTCTCTGCGACACATTGGAGCTCATCATGTTCGACCTCGAGATGGCTTTGAAGGTATTGAGATAATATGCAATTTGTACTAGTACTACAAGATAAGGATTGCACATGATTTTGGCCATCTATTTTTCTTGTGGAGGGTTCAATTTAAAGCGATAGTACCCAATGCAAAATTTCGACACTCATTATTTTTTTAGTGAATAGAATCGATTTGACTGTTGAACTTCGAATGCTCAGCGCAAGATCCGTTGCACCGGTGCCTACAAGGATGTCTTTGGCTCACCTTGAACTTGTGACAGGTTAAGGAAATCTCAGTCCTAAAAGTTATCATATAGTTTTTAGACAGTGGCTGGGTGTTTCTTTTCCACTGCCGGGTGAATCTGATATGGACCTAATGGAATGGTGGTTTCAAACTGGAAAACAGATTCAGCCAAGGCACAAAAAAGCTTTCGGCTCAGTGGTCATGTTGACGACATGGCTGACATATGGAAGGAACGAAACAACAGGGTGTTCAATCATGAGTCCAAAACTGCAGCAAGACTTTTTGATAAAATTCGAGAAGAAATTGAAGTTTGGAGATAAGCCAGAATTTTTATAGAATGTAATTAGTAGATGCTGCTAGTAGCTGAGGCTAGGTTCAGTTTGGTCTTGTAATGAGACCAGGCTTCCACAGCCTAATGTCAATTGTAACTTTGTAAACCACCCCTTTTTCTTAATAAAATTTGGTCGGCTAATCCTTCAACCGACCCGGCAAAACATAGGCACCACGTATAGAAATTCTCATCTAGTCATCTCTCTTATCTCTCCTTTCATTTTTCGTATCCACTTTTATTTGTTCTTGATTCCCGTGTAAATACGTGAGAAATTATTCAAAAAAAAAACGTGAGAACTGTTTTTTTACTCTTTTTTCTCTTTCCTCGTGAACTCTCGTCACTTCAGTTTTTTGCTTATGTGAAACATACTTAAGGCTCTCTTTATAAGCCAAAAGTTTAAAGTCCAAAGGAACATACGCTGTTTTTATTGGACTTTTTAAAGCCACATGCCTCTCTTACACTGTTATAAAATACATGGTTGGAGAAGATTTATGGCTTATTTGAAGTAGAGGTTGTATTCATGCTTTAAATCCACCAGATTATGAATCATATAAGAAAAGTTGGCTTAAAAGTCTAAGTGAATAAACCTAAGCCCAAACAAAGAGAAACTTTTTTTACGGCAAGCCATTCGACAAGCTTTACTGATCTAAAAAAATAGTGACATCATTCATCAAAGCATTCAATATTGATCTAGGGGTTCGTCGACGCAAATAAAAAAATCAAAGAAAAAAATGTCCTAGCGAGCTCATGAGCCACATGATTGGCCACCCTATTACAGTACTCAATATGAATGTTATTAAAACTGCTCCGTGTAATAATGCAATCGTTCGTAAATACTAGCCGCCGTTAGGCCTGGGCATTCGGTCCTACCCGAGAATTCGGTCCGGGTAATTCGGTCTTTAAATATTTCGGTCTTCAGAAAATGACACCCGAAATATGCACGGAAAGAATCAAGCCCGAAAATTCGGGTCGGTCTTCGGTCTTACCCAAAAAGACCGAGCACTGCATCAGTGATCAGTGCAGTGCAGCAGTGCATAGCAGCCGGCGCATGCAACAGGTCAACAGCAAAATAAATTAGCAACAAGCAGCGCATATATGCAGCAGAATTCAGCAGCACGCAGGCACACATACATTCAGCAAATTTTCAGCAACCTTCTCTCCTTGCCTCCTCGGTCCTCGACGAGGAGTCGAGCCGCCGTCGCGGGCGCAACCGGCAGCGGTAGCCGGCGTGTCGGCGTCGACGGCGGCACGGTGGAGCGCCGGGGGTCGACGAGGCGACGAGACGCCGAGTCGCCGGGGGTCGACGGCGTGTGGACTGGGGTCTGGGGGAGTGGCGGCTGAGTGGGAGTGGCCGAGTGGGGGAGATTGGGAGAATTGAGCTAGGGTTAGGAGTGAACTGGAGTACTAAACTTACTGGGCTAGTGCGGGAGTGCCTCATGGAGTCATGGGCCTCTGGGCCTTTTTACATAGATCGGTCATTTCGGTGCACCGAGTTGAACGACCGAATAGACCAAATTAAATTCGGTTTTCTGCATCGTACGACCGAACACACGACCGATGACCGAAATTTCGGGTTTTTCGGGTTCGGTCTCGGGTTATTCGGCTTCGGGCTTTTCTGCCCAGGCCTAACACTGACCGATGGGCCCAAACTATTAAGTAAATCTATTTTAAAACGGTTTTAGTTTATGTGTCACTGCCATGACATGCGGGCCTCATACCAATTAAAATGAGTTTCATAATTTATTTAGTCAGATATGTGGGCCCAAGGCCCTCTCTGGGTCAACATTGACCTGGTCATAGTTGACCTTGGCCCACATGTCATGCACAAAGGCCTTTTACATATTAAAATAATTCTTTTACGAAAGAAAAACCCTCAGGACCAACTGTCAGTGTAATCAAGGTTTTCTTAAGAAAAATAATTCAATCCGAAAAGAAAATGGCTACACAGTATCTTTTTGGAATTAATTTGATTTAATTCAAATTTAAAACTTAAAATGGCTATAACTTACTCATTTTACAAAATCGGGGGCCTACACCCCAGCAATAACTCGCTCTTTTGTCTGTCTAGTAATTTGGTGCTTTTTTTAGGTCACTTGCCTATATATCTAAAATTCGTAACCCACATTTGTTCGTTTATAAAACCTGATGTGTGTTTGTATTTTTTTTTTTTTATGCAGCTAATGGACGGTGGAGGAAAATTTGGAGGTTCAAAGAAGTGCTACCGTGTCTTTAGAGGGCTGCATAGCATTGGCTTGTTGGTCATGAAAATAGCCACAACCATTACAATAGTCTCGATTTTGGCACAACCCGTGCATGCTGATCTTTTTGCAATCTTCGGGTACTTGTATTATCCCTCTATTTGATAACATACATAGTTGCAAATACTAGAACAGATGATTTGTTTGTTGGTATTACAGATACTCGCAGAATACATACATGCCCTTTGCTATGATGAAATACTAGTTGCATTTCTTTCTTTCTTTTCAAACCGTGACCCGCGACCTGTGAACCTTGTAGTTTATCTAACATGTTGGATTAGTTTTGAGGAAGTGTTGAATCTAGTTATTGAATCTAATAGACTAACAAGTTGTAGTGAGCAAAATAATACAAAGCTTTTTCAAAGTTCTAGAGGGGGTGAATAGACGATCCCTAGTTAAAACCTGAAAACACGTGGGATAATCAAGCACGCAAACGCCGGGGGTGAGGATGACACGTGGGGCCCACCACTTTTTTTTTGAACTGACACGTGGGCCCCACAGGTTTTATTATTATTTTTGGATTAAGTTGCCATGTAAGCGCCACATCAGATCAAGACCCAATCAAAGATGCCACGTAGGCGCCACGTTAGCTAAAACCACCTTCTAAACTGCCGAGGGATCTCATCGTCACCGGTTTTAATAGTTGAGAGACCCGTTGTATCTGGTTTTTTAGTTGGGGGACGTTTTTTTAATCGGGTGACAAGTCGAGGGACTATACTTTTTCCTTTTTTTGTTTCCGTTGTTCCGGCTTCACAGGCTTTGTTCAATCCATGTACATCCCGTATTAGTCTGCTTGGCGCGACTTGGCCACCCCAGTAACGGCCCAATTGCCCAAATCGTTCTAAACCAGTGAATAAGTCCTGACCCAACTGCCTAAGTCGACCCGTCCCGCCCAACCAGTCCAGTAGAGGCAGACCACCACAAAGTTGGCCCATGTGAAGCAGGCTTTGATGACATGTCCTAAGGCCTTTGATTGGACAAAGGGAACCAACGGGACGAACAAAAATTAAGGCCGAAGCCATATGTCACTTCACAAAAATCACCACTGGATTTCACACATAGAATTGATATTTATTATCTTGAAAAGGAAAAAAGAAACATAAGATGTTTCACTCCGTGTTTTTCCCGTCTCACTGTGCAAGCTGAAATTTATATTTTTATTTGTTCTATATGATTTTATTATTCCCTGTTAGAAAAAATGAGAAACACATACGAAGCTAATTTTTGGCTCGCCAGATAACTATTTTTTGGCACATGGGCCAAACTTTGTCCTGCAAATATTTCTGATCAATATCCAAATTTCGGCTTCTTTATGCTAAACTTTGATCAGCTTCGGTTCAAATGGGATCATCCATGTATGCCGCGCACGTTAGAGCCCACCTGTCCTTCTTCGATTGGAGGTGCATGACATTATTAGCAGTTAGCACCACTAGGATTCTCCATGGCATAGTATCCAGCGCACAGGTCCAGGTCGAGGTCCAGCTACTCCGACACAGGCAACAACTTAAGCGACCTGGCAACAATGCAAGACACACATGTTCCAGCCAATACAATTTTTCAGGCCGAATAATTGTTTTTGTTTCATTGACAATTCATTTTTGCACTGTTTTAGCAATTAAAAATTATGAATAAAATAAGAAAAGAGTTCTTCCTCATGGTTATTAAATTATTTTATCTAACTAGAATCAACCGGAAATTTAATTATATATTATTATGCCACTAAACCGTTTTCTTTTTCTAGTTTATGCAAATATCAAAAACATTTTTCCAGAATACATTGAACTCATTTTTAATTTTCATTGATTATACTATTCGGCTTTATAAAATTGTTTTTAATTTTTGATGCAGGGATGTCATGCAATCATATGCATCTTTTCATGGTGGGACTTTCCGTTCAGCAGGCATTCTAGAAAATGGACAGAAGTTCCATGGTCTGGATCTCATGCGTTGGCCACAAGACGTTAACGAAGCACCGCGCGGTTGGCTAGGGCTGACAGTGAAGGCTACAGGATATGACGACAACACAACATTAGCCATCCGAGATGACAACCTGTACATCATTGGGTTTGCCGACAAAACAGGGAACTGGTTCTACTTTAGAGGTGAAGCGGCATTGTTCCCGGGCCATGAAAGTGAGGGCACGGAACTACCATTCACCAAAAGCTACGGCCCTGAAGGTCTTAAGCTTACCGGTGGCCCGCAACCCAAAGAAGATATGATGAGGTCCCTCATTCTCGGGCAGGAAGCAGCCCTCCAAGCCATGCAACTTCTTTCAAATTTTAACCTTGAAACAACAGATTTGGAGGCCACCAGAAGAGCGTTGCTAGTTATGACCATCATGGTCTGTGAGGCGCAGCGCTTTAAGAAAGTTAGTGGTCCGATCATAGCAGCATGGCCTCAGCAAGTTTCACTATTGGATGTTGAGTTTATATGGTGTTGGAGTGACATCTCGTGCTCCATGATCACAAACTTAGTGGAAGGCAGATATCCAGCTAAGAATGTTCATGTGTGCAACGTTGCCACCTATGCCTTGGCGTTGAACACCGTAGATCTACTACAATTTCCTTATTTTTGCCTCAAGAGAAATAAAGACAATGATGGCAACCCCATTATAAATCGATTCAATTTTATGAAGCCTCCTCCATCATGATAGGGTGAGTGTTCTTATTTACCGTTTAAGGATATGATGATGATGAAACTACGGCAGCATTATTATTTGATTGATTGACGACGAGGCTGTGACCATCTATGTGTTCCAGGGCGGATCGGAGATAAACAAGTATGTGCTCATGGGCAGCAAGGAGGATGGATCCATTGGGGGCACATCGCTGGATTATTTGAGAAGGCAATTTGTTTTTCTTAATTTGGCTACAATATATTCGATCGAGTCCTTAGTTGGCTATGAGACCACCCGTGTGTTGTCTAGTGTCGAGCCTTGGCGCTCTGGTTTGATGTGATGTTGTCACTTTGGCCGGGATTTCCCTGTCTGGATCCCGTGGTGGTGTCAATCCGCGAGTCCGGGTTGCGCTGCTCGGCTGTCCGGACAAACAGACGGACATCTGCTCTAAACCTGTTGGGCTATGGCCTTAGAATCTGTAATATTTGCTTGGTACCTACGTATTGCCTTGCCGCTTACCGTTGTATGTAATGGTGGTGTATCTTCCCACAATTCCTTGCCAGGACCAATGAAGGCTCACAATGAAATGCATCACCATAGTTTTCATTACAAATGTCTGGCCTTACTCCACTTCCAATCCTATTCAAAGTGTTCTTGAAGAATACATAAATTTCATCCGGAATAAGTTCTGATTGTAACAAGAGAATTTGACCAAGCTTCTGAGCACCATACAAGAAAGCAGTCTGAATACGATTAAAGCTGGCTACACAAAAGTAAAATGTTTACACAAACTTGGTAGAACTGCGTGAAAACCCCTACTATGTGCAAGTTTAACTAGGGAGCATGCTGATTATGGCTTATATGCACATAGACAGCAGCCCAACACATGTTATGGATGGTACACATGCCCACAGATCTTTGTGGAAATTTTTTTAAGGATATTTTAGAGAAAGCAAATAGAAAGGTGCATTTAGTTCCAGACCTCTGTTCAGACTTCTGCCAAGATTGTTGTGCTCCTTTAGTGGATCAATTATGTTCAGATATTTCGCGCGGAATTCGGTATAGCATGCATTTAAATCTGTTTTTTGCACAGAGCTCTTAAGGAACTCTTAGGCCTTGTTTAGTTGGTGGCAAAAACTTTTTGAAAATGTCACATCAGATGTTTGACCGGATGTCGGAAGGGGTTTTCGGACACGAATGAAAAAACTAATTTCATATCTCGACTGTAAACCGCGAGACGAATTTTTTAAGCCTAATTAATCCGTCATTAGCACATGTGGGTTATTGTAGCACTTATGATTAATCGTGGACTATTTAGGCTCAAAAGATTTGTCTCAAAATTTACATACAAACTGTGCAATTAGTTTTGGATAACAAAGTAAGTCACAAACAAAATAAATATTAGTTCTAATATTTTTTGAATAAGACGAGTGGTCATATATTAAAAGCAAATAGTCAAAATCGCTTATAATTTGGGACGGGGGAGTAGTAGATATCATCAATTAAAGTACTACCATAAGTCTTCAATGGAACTGATCCATATGCAAAGACCTACATACAGAATAAAGAAAAAAAATATTTGAACTACGACATATTGCACAAAAAGTTGGCATGTCAAAAGGTCAAACAGATATTTGCTATACAAATAAGAAGTCATTACAACAAATAGTACAATAAAGAAGCACAACCATGACATATCACATACCAATAAAAGATTCATGGTACTATGTCAGTGTGCTAACATTGGTTTTCCAAGAGAACAATTGAAATGAACCAGGATAGTTTTGCATATCACATATCGACAATTGCTTTGGGTCTTCATCATGTAATTCCACAAAGAAACATATATACTTAGCCAAGTCAGTTTTGCATGTGCCAAAATAACTAAATACAACCAGGAAACTAATCATAATATAACAGTGTCTGGGGTGAGTAATGAAAAAACTACATATACAAATAGCGACCAATATGCCAACAAGTGATTTGCTATCATCAATCACAAAATCATAATTTTCAATTAGATAAGCAATCAATCAGCAGATTGGAAACTAAAAGACTGTATAGTCAAGTTGCAATTTCCTGCCATTTCATAAACTCCATAAAGAAAAGGGAAAATTCCTCGTGTGCCACTGAGAATTCATGTTAGGGTTTCTTCCATTCCGGCAGCAAATCCATCCATGACCTTGTCAGTTTTTGTAAAAAAGACCAACATACCCATGTAACCCTAGGTATCAGCCGCCACCAATCGGGCCCTCCATACTCAGATCGATCCTCCTCCCCATCCCTCTCGTGACTCTCGTCGTCGCCGCCGGGGTACGACTGCGCCGCCAACCCCGTCGCCGCCGGGCACGCGCCGCCCACGGACATGCGCCGCCCACGGGCGCGCGCCCCCGTCGGGCCACTCAGCGCTGTTGCGCCGTCGACGCGGCCCCGACCCCGTCGTCGTGGCCTCGTGGGGCGCTCGACAACACCGCCGCCTGGCGCCCCAGTCCCCATCGCCGCCGGGTGCCCCCGCCCCATTCGGCGCCGCCGTCTCCTGACACCATCGCTGCCGGCTCCCGACCCCGTCGCCGCCGGCCTCGACATCGCCGCCTCTGCGCCCGGAATCCCGTCGCTGCCAGGCACACAGCACTGTGCCCCCGCCCTCTTCGTCGGCGCCGGCTCCCCGACCCCATCGTCGCCGGCCGTGATAAGGCTAGGCGTGCAAACGGCCTCCATCTGCTCCCCATCCTGGAAGGCATCTTGGGTCATTTATGTGCAATAAGGAAGGTGAAGCCAAGTGTTTTAAGCTTTAATCTCTAGCTATATTTTCTTTGTGAATCTTATAATTGCATTCATGCCGTTTTTACAAGGTTGCACTCAAATTGATGGATGAAACTGGTTCAATCAAAAAATTATTGATGTACTTGGATAGATCTATTAAGTATTGTGATCCTTCGATTGTAATGAGATATATCTTCCCCTTTCGAAATGTGACTTAAGCAACAATGTCACAAATTTCGATTAGGTCTCATACAACTAATAACATCATAAATACCCAACACAGAGTCATAATAGAGCAGCAGAAATTCGTCTCACTCGAAGGCGAGACTCACAACTTTATTATTGAATTTAATAAATCATTTATCATCAAACTCAATATTTTAGCCATACTCATAAATGGAAATAAAGTTCATAAAGAACATAACAAAATGAAACATTTGAAGGTCTTCCTAGACTAAGGGAAGATCGTCGACTGTCTCCTCATCAAATTTATGCCCAAAGATGGCTTTGCTCTTTTTTTTTTCCTGTATTGAATAAGTGCAATGCACCTAAGTTATTCACCGAGAATTAAGGGCATTATGTACATAAATGCATCATAAGTATGGGCAATAATATTGTACTTAGTAATATTACCCTTTTAAGGAAGCCATTAACTGAAGCCCTTGCAGTCCTTTTGCTCATGCCCAGACTTATGGCAAAGCTTGAAGACGATAGTGGCAGATGACTCATTGGGCTCATGAGGGAGAATCTCATTGGTCTTTAATGACTTACTGAAGGAGGATTGATAATTATATCTTTCGGCATTTTGTCGCTCTTCCTCATCAACAACATGACATGTATTCTCCAATTGACCAATAAACCCTTAGATTATGGTACCTTGTCTTTAGTGATTCGAAATTTGATGGCAATGATCTTATGATAAAATAGACAAGAGAACCATCAGGGATGACCATGTCCATATCTCTCAATCGCTGCATCACATTGACGATTGACATTATGTGTGTTCTCACACCACTTTTATCATCATAGCGGGATGTGTGCAACTTAGTAAAGAGAGCTTCAACATAAATGCCGGAGGGGCCTGTAAAGACATCCTCGACATTTGCCATATAACCCCTAGCGGTGTCGGCATTTGGAATGTCGGCTCTAATGCCAGGTGAGATCGAATCCTTGATGATCATTAGTAATGAGACCATAGCTACTATGGTTAGTTTTCCGACCAAATTGATATCGGAAAGAGCTAATTTATTTAAGAAGAGTGCTGAGCAGCCCGCCGTTGTTGCCAAGAACCCTCCATCTTGTATTTGTATTGTTTCTAGGACGTGCATACAATCAGTACCTTAATGCAAGGGAAAAATAGTGGAGATAGTCGGGACTGCCTTAATTCAGCCTTGTAATGCGTGTCCATTCGGGCCATCAACTTGCACTGTATCAGACTTTCCGTCCATAAGTACGCACAATTTCGATCCAAAATGCTCCCTTTTATGGCCTATACAGGAGCGTAAATCCAGCCCAAACTGTGTCTAAATTCGAACCGTAATTGCCTGTTCCTAAATTGGGACTGGGCCTCGTGAAATTGGTTGTCGAATGGCCGGATTTCAGAGTCCAATAAAGACTTTTATTGTACCGCCGTCCATTTTCTTCATGATTTGGCGTATCACCAAAAATTAATGCAAAATTTCCCTTGGATCCAATCCTCGTGCACATGATGCGCCGATGTTTGGTCCTTATATTAGTGCAGAGAAAATGCGTTGAAACATCTCTATCCCATTCTGATGTGCTATACTGTAAAAAATCTATTTTTAAAAATTATACTCATCCTCTGAGAGGATGACTGCTGACTAATCAATGTTTCCACAGGCTTAACCCCTACGTAATCAAAAGTCTTTGTGCTGACCTGACCCCTGACGAGTTCATGGAAGGTGCAGGCATACACGTTCTCGAAGCAATTAACAACAATATGCCGATAGGCGCCGCATCTGGATTCTAGATGAAAAAAAGAAAAGAAATTAAAGCTTATTATATGCCTTGCATTACTGGGACGGATTGTAGGAGAAGATTAAAAAAATGTCAGAGGCGGCTGATTGAGACAAATCGTTATCACTCAAAATAAACAGCACTGAATTTCTTTTTGCGGGAGAGCACTGATTATTTAAGATCTCAGGCTTCAATGAAAAAACTATTGCTCCGATTATAAGATCATATCAAATCAATCGCCCTGAACAAATCACCAAAAGAAATATTTGAAGAAGTACGATTGATCTGACACCACCGGCTACGAGAAGAACAAAATGTGGAATGCGTTCTATATTGGAGTACAGTGCCCTGAGAGAAAAAGAAAACAATGAATTCGTTAAAGCTGTTGGCCTTTCATCAATTATTAATTAATCAATGGAATAGTTATGCGCTAGAAAATAATTGATTTGCAGCTCGTAATTGCCGCAGATTTTGATCCACTGATCCAATAAATACTGAGATACACGCAACCTCTCTCATCTAATCATCTCAAGTAGAGAGGTACCATAGCAAGCCTCTCTCACTTTGTCCCTTTCTTCGTCTTCTTCCTCCTCGTGCCGTCCATCGCCGGCCATGTCCAACTCCAAGGTTCGCTTGGTTGCAGTGACTAATTTTGCTAGCTCATCTCTCTCTTTCATCACTCACATGCCATTGCAATTAATTAGAGTTCTCTTTCATCTGCTAATTAGTTACGATTTTGTAATATGTGTTTGCGTTCTGCAGAAGATTGTGCTCAAGGTGGACATGATCCGGTCAAAGTGCAAGTCGGTCGCCATGACCACCGTCGCCAAGATTCCAGGTTCGAATTCAATCATAGACACGATCGATTCACATGAATGCGCATGCATGCTGCATATCACAAGATCAAGAATTTGCTTCAAGATCAAGAATTTGCTTCGAGTGTGACCGAAATTAATGAGAATTTGTCGTCTAGGGATAAAGTCGCTGGCGGCGGACGAGGAGAAGGGGATAATGACAGTGATCGGGGAAGTGGACGTTGTGCAGGTGGTGAGCGAGCTCCGCAAGGCCAAGTTCGTGGCGGAGGTGGTCAGCGTCGGCCCGGAGAAGGAGGAGAAGAAGCCCGACCCGCCCAAGAAGCCCGACCCACCCAAGGTCGACGACAAGAAGCCGCCGCCGCCGCTGCCGTGCTGCCCCGGCTGCAACTCCTGCCGTCCATGCCAGTGCTATGCCATCCCCGGCGCCGGCGCCGGCGGCGTCGTCGTCTACGACGAGCAGGCCGATGGCTACGGCTGCATCATCGTCTGATTTCACACGATTGGAGTTTTCTCTGCCTTTTTGTTGGTATGAAGTTATTATATTAGTATTATTAGGCTTCTTGGTTACATATGGGGTGGGAATTGTCAAGATATAGACTTTCTTGTACATTTGACAGGCTCTTCAATTAATTACATTAGGAAAATGGATGATTAAGAGGAAAATAATGTACCTGTCAATAGTGTATGGTTTTCTTTCTTCAATCTTGATCTCTCTTTTTTTTTCACTTCAATTTTCATGTGCCTGCATGTTGGCATTGAACACCCCTCCAGGTAGTATCAATTTACTATTATACTATCCACATTGCATAATGTTAATGATGGGCAAGATCATAGCACAAAGATAATGGCGAATTAGTGGGTGAGTTCAGGATATTATATTTGTTATGTGAGCAACCGTGTACAGCGTAATACGTACTCGAATGTGTTTGCGTCGCAAAGTCAGATGGGAATCCAAGATCCCGTTAATATTAGTCAACAAGACCAGCTAATCAGTCAAGCGTTCCTGTATTTCTTACAATATCACTATTAGTTAACAAGGTAGCAGAAAAATTTGCTTCGGCCTGTTGGTTGCACCTTCTGCGGTTCAGATAATATGCAGGACAGTTTGATGAAGTGGTCTGAGTCTCTGAGATGCCAGATTATTGAAACAATTAGGTCAAAACGTTGAGAACCGGAAGGCGTTTGTACTAGCATAATGGCGTCTGCTTGATGGAAGGGAATTGGTACCTTCCTGCGACCATTGGAGATTCAAGTATAACTAGGTATAAATCCTCAAAAAAAAAAAGGTACAAATCTGAAACTGATTCTTCGGGGGCATCATATGTATCTTTCGTATTTGATCTCAATTCTCACAATCTTAACGCCGAATTCGTTGTGTTTTTGCGCATTAGGAAATCCATTATTTTAAACTCCCGTCTGAAACCCTGAATAGGTCCAAATTCTAGCCCATCGTCATATATATAAGACGGAATTTTAGTTCAGAACGAGAGAGGGTAGGTTCTGAGTTTGACCCAAAACGCTGCTAACTAGTACGAGTACAGACCAAGTGCTGTAGAGCGTGTAGAGGCATCTGTCACACCAAGCTAATAGCGTACTACTTAGTACTACAACTAGTTATATAGGGGGGTCGTACTCGTACAGATACTCCAATACAAATTTTCTAGTTGGTCAAGTACATACTTTTTTTAAAAAAAAATTGGGTCAAGTACATACTTAATCAACGTAATAACAACGTATACTGATTAGGACTGTATGAATCGTAGTGTCCGTATAACAAAGGCAAAATTATGGACATTGGCAACCAATGCAAAAGCATGCTATGATTTGCAGTGCTCCATTTAAGTTTGCTGCATAACGAATTCAAACATTTCAGTAGAGGGATAATTGATTGACGTCACCACGAACTTATCCTAAGAATTTTCTAAGCAGCAGGTAGCTCAAACAGTCCCGAAAAGTACCTCTTTGAAAAGAAAATAACAGCGAACTTGTATATATTTAATCTACAATTTGCACGAATATGCACTGACCACCTGTACAAGATAAACAAGGTCATCCATTTCCAGTTTCCCATCCTACAGAGAAGCGGTTGCTCGGAAGAAGCTCATACATTCACTGCCGGTACTTTAGTTAAAAAAGAGCACTGATCATCATTCATGATCAAGCCTTTAAGCTCCCTGGAAAATAGGCAAGTTCTTTTGTGCATTCTCTTCTGCAACATCGGAAGTTCAGAACAGTGCGAGATTTTGCACAAGCAAGCCACTGCAGCAGATTAAACAGCCAAACTGGCACATGAAGGAAAGCTTAACAATGGCTGCCAATGCAAAACTCTGCTTGGTGTAGAGTATACCACCCCCAGCCATATGCCACCAAAAGGCTGTGCAACTCAGACAGCTCCAGCAGCAGTTGTGATGCAAGACTCCTATGACCCTTTGCGGATGAGGGGGAAAAATAGAAACAACATGTATACACAATAAAAACAAGAATATGCTAATAGAGGGTGCACGGAAAAGGAATCCCCGCCAAAAATGAACCTTTTTACTAATAAGAAACAAGAAACCTGTATAACTCAACATTGGACTGGCCAAGCATGCACCGCAAATCCAAAATGTTAAGACAGAAAAAGACACATGTATTGCCTAATGAAATTTGAACAGATGTTCAAAAAACTGAAGACAATGAACAAGACAATTATGCCTTTTCTGATTGACAATTCACTACGCTAAGTGAGGCTGCAAGGAACAGACCAAGTCGCATCTTGATGCTCAACCAGAAGATCGCCAAATTCGGCCTTCAAGAGAAATTACCATAACAGAAACATCATCATGGTATTTACGGCGATCACCCTGAGGGATATCCAGCAATTCATGAAAATCCATGCCTGCATATATCATACAATACCCAAGATAAAAGGATTAGCTTTTGCAGGAGGTAAACAGCTCTTTTGTTTCAGGTAATAATAATATAAAGCTGGAAAGTTTAGCATAGTTAGATACAACTCAATTCATACAAAACATACATATCATATTCAAAAATAGAAAAGGAGTTCCTGAAAGTTACTAACATAGCAATTATGGAAACAACTCATATGCTAAACAAATGTTGGTAAATCCATGGAAATACGATCCTTTCTCAGCCCTAGTAGGGGTTTGGATTGTTTTAACAATTTGAACAGAACTAAAGCATGTAAAGATTATTCATTGGTAAAGGTAGTAACAGGACCAGAAGGGCTAAAAATCAAAGGTAACAAGTCAATGCATGAAAAGTGTCATAGAAAGTTGCAAAAGTATTGCATAGATCAAACAGAATGAACAAATGTCATGAAATGCCATGACAAAATTCAACTATGTTAACATAAAAAGGTAAATAAACACTAATGAAAGTTAATAGCAGCATAATGTGTTATTAGATTTTAGTTATCATGGATCATAACAGATCTAGTTAATTCTACTTTAACCCAATACTCTCTGATGGCATAAATAAACGTGTGCACCGACAGTAAAGCGTCAAGTACTTGTCTGAATCAAATGGTACATGCTACAATGTTATAAAGGCAGAACTGACCATTCTTTTTTGCTGCACGGCATAACAGCTCCGCAACAAGGTATTGAGCAGGGTCACCCTCTGGTACATTTTCCATAAACCATGCAACATGTGAAACTACCTCATCGTTGCTGAAATATTGATACAGTCCATCTGAGGACAGGACAAGAAACCGATCGTTTGAGCAAAGACGATGGTGAAGGACAGCAGGGTTGCAGCTGATATATGCTGACGTTCCAACATAGTCGATGCGGAACATCTCAAGTAGTATGTCATTATATTTTGGCTGCAATAAACAAAGAAAATATCTTAACCACTTGCATAATCGTATACAGCATTGCCATGGAACCTTTCAAGTTCTGACATATAAAAAAATGCCTCTGGGAATTTCTAAGACTATAAATGTCTCTGTCATATTCTAGGAGACTAGGATTACTGTTAAAGAGCAAATAAAAGCTTAATCTATACCTTTTTTTAAAGAAATAACACCATCAACTACAATCCCTCGAAAATAAATTTACACTAATGATTAACCTTCAATTTGCTAATTAGATGGTAACGTCATATTGCTTTTCCATTACTATACTGATACTGACAGTTCAATTCTTCAACAGAACCACCGACATATGTGCATAACAGCCAGTTGTGTAATACATACATAACAGGGCACCTCACCTCTATTTTGTTTCCATGCTCCATGAAAGAATATAGGATGCTATAATGTTAAGTCAGTTGCTGGTCTAATTTAAATGCACAGCGACACAAAATCCACCCATCTATGGGCTTCTGGTGTGCACAAAGCAAATGGAAGTACAGAACCCGTACTGTTCCCAAATCCTCAACCATAAAATGAAGCTTATAAACAATTCATGTACAGTTACTTCAGAGTATCTATACAGGCGTGCTTTTGTAATGTGGCAGAAAGGCGGTTCACGTTTTGCCTGTCACTCTTCCCCATCTACAATTGTCCAATGTACAAATTAAGATTCTACCAAGGATCAAATTGTTCCACCAAATATAGAATTGCAGAATTTTTTCCTTCAAGAGTTGAATAGAGATTCTGAGAACCTAGGTCATAAAAGCAGTTGAAAATAGCATGAGCATAAAAAGCTCTATAAAGCTACCTTCTTTAGAAAGCCTGCACCAAATGCTCTAGTAACCTTCAACTGTCCTTTCACCCTGTCATTAAATACAGATTGAGGGTCATCAGGATGTTCTGCCCTAATCCTCGAGACTTCCTGCAGAGAACATAAAAAGAGCACTAAGGCTGACAAATATTATCTTCTTTCAAGTACAGTACTAGTACAAGATAGAATGGTAAGCCTAACTCTATAAATGCAAAACCCAAACAAACAAATTAGATGTTTTAACCCATATAAAAACCAAGGCACAAATGAAGGGTTCATACTGAGAAAGGATGAAGCAAAATTCACGTCGTTTGTTTCACATCCTGTTCTACCAGTTAGTTTCAAAACACAGTTTCTTCCAAGGAATTTATAGTAGAAATAGATGCTTGGTTTCATCTATATGAGAATGCAATCAACAGAACACAAGGACATTCTTCCAATGAACACTGCCTGCATAATTAGAATAGCTCTAAAGACATATTGAATAAAGTACCATTTTTTCATTGAGAAGGTGTATTTGTAAGATGAACTGTTATTTTCATGATTGATCTAACAATCCAGAGGAAAACCAGAAATCCTTTTTACCGTGGCACTTAAAATATAAATGTTTGACGTCAGCAGGGTAAGACCCAGACTACTAAAGAAATAAGTTCTCAGTGCTGAAAGGATATTAATGTGGAACTACATAGCTAAATAATAAAGTTTGTGTTGAATAATTATAAGTTACACAGAATGAAGATCTTGTTTTATGTGCCCATGTTTTATTCTGGTCAATCAGAAACAGAATTTGGTATTTGGGGGATTTGGAAAAACTAATGAATTGGCAGCCATGAAGCATGCTAAATAAATTAGTGTTAAAAATGCCATATGTTAATGGCTGGAGTATTTGGTATTCCAAGGATAACTCAATTTGCATGACAGGCTTGACAGACCAACACTGGGTAACTTTGATCCTCTAAGCATGCCTCGGCAGCTAAACAAACATTAATAACAACTCAACAAGATATAGCCATATAGGTCAATTGTATTCCCGGGCACATACATATGCATAAAATTTATAATAAGAAATTAAGAATAAACTTATCTTTTGACATGTCACAAGAGAAAATCAAGTGATAATGAAGACAATCCAGATATCTAACAAACTTCAATCTTGTTAAACAGGGCAAAGATATAATACAAAATAACTTCATATTTTCATCTCCAAATGATTTCCTTTAACCATTGTCCTCCTGTTGGCTTGAAGTACTCAACATTAACTTTAACCCAAGCATTATGGATTTATGGTCACTTTATGGTACCAAGAAAAAACCTACAGTTTTTTTAGGGTAGCAGACTCTACAATCATCACATGAAGAAGCGAAACAGCATATAGCATCACTCATTCACTTTCACACAATACCTTGTGGCTCAGGGACATTGTACATTTTCCTTACCTAGATTCTCAGGGAAATTAACACTATAATAAAGGACTTACAAAATGTGCATGATTGACAGATGAATCCAAATCCCCAGATTATCATGTAGAACACAAGGCGCTAATATGAAATGAAAGATATGTAAGAATCAAATATCAAAAACATACCTCATCAACACTTGTGCTATGATCAGTCGACAGTTGAACTGCTCTCATCTTTAATTTACAAATGGTCAGTTCATTAGTTTTGGTATTGCTGCTCAAGTGGCTGTTAGGATTATGCATTGGTGACTCCTCTGATATCCTATCAAGCTCGACACGGACAAGTGACTCCCTTGACCTGTTTCGATGTCTTAAATCACCTTTCAAGAAGCTTGAGTTATTGTACTGATCATTATCCTGTGCCAAGATAACTCGGCTATCTCCGAGATTCATAACATATACATCCTGATCCTTCATCAACATCACAAGCACACATGAACCCATCAATGCGAGCTCCGGATTTTTATCAAGCTCCCTTTCCACTATTTCCATGTATGCTTCCTCAGTGTTTTCAAGTGCCCGTGACATTGCCCTCAATACAGCATCATGGTCTACTGGTCCTGACTTGCATCTCCTAGTGACTTCTGAAGGTTTGGTAACACTTTCATCAACACGAGGTTGGTCTCTATGCCAATCATAGTTCCAAGGGAAAAACTTCTTCTGCAACAACTTTTGCTTCTTGTACATCTTCCTCAACTTTGACCCAAACAAATAGCTTCGCAGAATTTGCTTGTGCCCTGATGATGATGATGATGAAACTGAACACTCATTACACTCTTTTGGATCTATGCCAATTACCCTATCACCCTGTCTTGAACTTTTATCATTCTCAAAATCATCAGGGCATTCTCCAGTTGCTGCCAATGAACACCTGGAGAGCTCGGCTATATCCCTAGAGCTTTCATCTATAGTTCCTGCCTGCATATTAAATATGATCCTCCTTTTCCTTCCCTCTGGTGAAGATTTGGAAACATTTCGATTATATTCTTCGAGCAACTCCATCTCAAGTAGCTCAAAAAGACGTCTGCTCCTTCTGATTTCCTTTGGTGATTTGACATCTTGGTTACAATAAGTATTGTGTTCTGATGTACAACTACAGCTAGCGTTTACATCTGTATTTGAAATATCTCTACCAGAGTTATAAGACTCTCCACTCTGGAGATCATTCCCTATATCAGCCCCCACCTTTTCCTCAACTATTTCATCAGCATCCAACTTCTTATCACTTGAAACCTGTGGCACCAAATCTCCCTGGCCACTGGTGTTCAAATCTGACTGAACTTGCAGATCACCTTTATCATTTATCTTCACACTGGATAAATTCTGTTGTTCAGAATTAGCAAGTTGTTCTGATTTAACATTGTCAGTTTGGAACTGAATGCCACCTCCATCAGGAATGTCTTGAGAAGCTGCAACTGATTCACCCTCTCCAACGGTAGATACATGAGCACTCATTTCAGGACTGTCTTCATATACCCAGAGCAGTCCTTCCAGCTCTTTATCAATGGCCTTGTATAGGTTGCTCATTAAGAAGTCCGGTGCATCAGGGCCACTGAAACCATCATAAATTCCAATGAACAACCACCCTTGCTCTTCAGATAGAACAACATGAACTCTATCCTCTCCTGCCTTGCCATGAGCCCACTGCAGGTTCCTTGTCACACTATACTCAAGCTCAGGTAGCCCAGCTTCCAGCCCATTATGTGAACCTTCCGACGTGCACTTCACATCCCTCGACAAGCTCAGTTGAGCCATAGGATGCAACAGAAATTTTTGGACCCAACCAGAACCATGTGAGCGCCTGCTGAATGTTCTTGAGAGCGCACTTCTCATCGGCCTGCTAATGCTACGTACAAGCTGTCCGAGGCCAGCCTTCCTGCGACCATACGAAAGAGGCGCAGAGAAGTTGCTCTTGTTGCCACCATCAATAGGACCAGACATGAAAATACCCTTATCCAGTGGCCCAGACATGAACGCAGCACCTTTGTCCAGCGGCCCGGAAGCAAAACCCCTCTCCAGCGGCCCTGACAAGAAGGTATTGAGCGGCCCTGATCCCCGCGGCACTGGCTGCAATGGCACAGCGGCGAATGAGGCGGTGCTCTCGAACGCGGCGGCAGGCTCCTGCACATCACCAGCAAGGGACACACACAGGTTACCCGTCCGAGCAGACGACGCATTAGCGCTGACCGAGGCCCCCGAGATCGTCCGGAAGGTGGTCTCCGAGAAGCTCTTGCTGCTCGGGCGCTGCAACCCCAAGTCATCGACGGCGACCTCCTGCCGGAACGACCCACTTCGGGTCTCCGAATCAAGCACGCTGGAGTCGAGCGTGTACCTCTCGGAGTTGGACGGCGTGATGGCCGGCGAATCGGTGATGGCCCCCGGCCGGACATAGCAGAAGGAGTGGCCGAGCCCCTCATCCAGCGGCTCTAGAAACTCCAAATTGACGCCGCCGCCACCGCCGCCGGCCTTGTCGGCCGGGGCGAAGCAGCCAACAACCCTAGAGGTGCTGTTGCCCATGGCTGGCTGGCTACTCCCAGCCCACCACCACCTCCACCCTAGCTTGACCACTCCACCCCGCCCCCCAATGCCCGTCGCCGAGGACTCCGGCCGGCCGGCAGCAGCATGAGCAGACGGACCCAGACCCCGCGCGCCGCCAAGTGCCTCTCCCCAACCCGGTCATGGGGGGGCTCGCTTGAACGAACCCCCAAAACGAACTAGTACAGGCGAAAACCTTCCTTACTCCTGATCTAGAAGTTGAGATAATAAGGGGTTAAGGCAGCAACAAATTTCGAGAAATGGTGGGGGGTGGAAGGGGAGGGAAGAGGGGGCCGGATGCGCCTGCGAACGGGGGCTTCTCACCGGCGGCGGACGGAAGCGGCAGGACGCCGGCGAAGGTTGGGGTGCTCCCACTCGCGGCGGGATGGAGATCGGCGCAGGCGGCGGAGGAGAGTGGAGATGGCGAGGAGGAAGGAGAGGGGGAGATCCTCGACTAGGGCGCAACGAGTCAGAGACCAATTTGGGAATCTGGGTGAGCTCCGGTCTGAATAAACTCAAATACTCCCTCCGTTTCTAAATTCCAAACATAAGTAGCATTATGAAAGAATTTAAGCAAAGCTTTAGAATAAGACAAGAGGTAATCTTTTCGTCATTTTAGTCAGTTCGTTGGCTAAAAATTGAAATTTGAATTGCATGATAAACATCTAGGAACAACATTTAACCATAATTTCATTCGAGAAACACCCCATTGCTCCCTACTGACAGTATTATACTGCTAGTAGAAATTCTATAAATGAATCATATGAAATGACATATTAATCGTTTACTAATAAGTGAATAGCGATTTTCGATCTCCTCCTTAAAACAGTCGAAGGCACCAGATCCGATCGACTTCATTCCATCGAAATGAACGGTGGATCGTTCGGCCGCGATTCAGCGTTGGTTTCGACGGTGGAGACGCATTGGCTGCGATTCCGGTAGGGGCATCACTCGGATGGAGATGCAAAATTACAGTTTTACTCCTTCACGACTTTTTTTCCTTAGATGATCGAATCATCCAAATTTCTACTTAAAAAAGTTTAAAGATCTACTAAGTCCATATTATTTTATACTACTAGTAGGGAGCACATGAGCGAAGCTCATTTCATTAAACCATTTATCAATGTACTCCCTTTAATTTGATGGAGTATTAATTTTCGTCGAAACATTATTATGTGGTGGACGATAATTTCTGTCTTTTGAGCTTTTGTTGGTCGTTTAAGATAATTTTTTTACTAATAAGTTAATGTCTGATGCTGTTCTAATTTGACAAGAGACATGGATATAATAGAAAATAGATACGCTAATTAACTAATTATTGGTATGTGTGCATGTGTTAGAATGATAGAAATATGAAACTACAGGCACAGTTTATTCATATTATTTAAATTAACTAAAGTAATTGAAGACTAGAGCGAATCCTCTACTCTACCTCTTTGTGTGCGTATAAGAGGAATTGGTGCTCTCTAAATTCTCTCTTCCTCTCTTCTCCCTCAGCACACTAGCTAGCTTGGCCTTTGCTTGCTTGTGCTACTCCACCTTAAATTGGATTTTATGATCTATGTTTTTGTGCTTACATTAAATTTGGACGTAATTGTACATCACAAGTCTTAGTTTTAGCTTCTTTTTTTAACAATGTTGCTCTACTATTTGATTGATGTTTAATGGTATTTCTTTCTCTTTTTTAAGGATAATAATTCCATTCTAACTCTCTGTTTTCTTTTTGCTTTTTTTTTTAAAAAAAGAAAATTCAGATTTGTCTATATCAGGACTTGTGGGATTTATAGGGCCAGGAGGATGAGAGAGGACGGTGTGCATTGGGGGTAAGAGTTTGTGTGCACCTGGCATAGGCCTTGTCTTTTTTTTTTCTTTGGCTTTTGACAGTTTTTATTCCACTTTAGCTCCTTTAATTTTACACTACAACTCTACTGCCACCAGTTTCCTCTAGCTCAACGACAAGTTCATCTCTGTGCCTTCTGTTTCATTGCATGATTGGATTTGGTGCTTGTGAGAGTCAAAATAAAGGAAGAAAGGGCAGGCTGGATGACCCCCATGGGACCCCCTTGGCCTGATCACAAACCCAATCCATCATGGGTTTTATCATCACTATCATATTATATAACGATGATCAAACGGAGATGGACTAATGAAGCTTAACTTATTGAGGTTTTGCTTACCCAACCCTGCAAGACATTCCTCAACAAGAATTGATGATGTATGCTAATCGCATAGTTTCTTACTTTATGTTGAATGTATATCATTGAAACTGAAATGAGGGACCCTAAAAGTCTTTTATGTCTACATCCATGTGAATTTACTATTAGAGTTTTATCTATGATAAACAGTTTGGTATCATATTTTACCTGTATATTTTCAAAATAAAGTTTTACAAAATAAGTAAAAAAAAGATACATGACAGAATTTTTTTTTAACTTATGACAAGGATTTTGGTATGCTTGTTCATAGGTGTTCTTTTTCCACACTGTGTATTGTACTGGACAAGCATTAACTGCATATAACCACGGTCCTAACTCCTAGCTACTACTCCCTCTATCCCTATATATAACACCAAATGTTTATATTGAAGGACGAAAAGAGTACAGTAGTAAGTTTTTCCTAACCCTCACAAGAGAAGTTGTGACATAGTTTTTTTTTTAATATTGTGGGAATATCTAGTGAAAATCATCGAAAACTGGATGGAAAAGTTTTGTAAATTTATTAAAAGAATTACTATAGATAGATATATACATGAACAACACCCTAACAAATATCAACTTCAAACTTATCTTTATTTGGTAGAAATAGAAATAACAAAATTTGATGGTTTTCACCGAAATGTGCATTGTTATTGTTCACATGAAATTTCTTATTTTATTGCTCCCAATAGATGTTGAGTTTTGATTTGATATTTTGTGGGGACATGGTTCATATCTACAACTATCAATAATATTTTTTTATGAATTTACATAAATTTTAGGCTCGGCTTTTATGAGTTTTCACTTATTTAAACAACTTCCATGGTAGAAATAGCCGTCAATATGCTAAAGTTATAGTAGCAACATTTCATAACGCCTATGGTTTTATAGAATCTTGCCAATTTACATGTTGAAAATAGACTGATTGATGATGCCCAAGTTGCCAGAATGAATTCCACTGTTATCGGCGTCATTGTCGCCTATTAATCTTGTCTCCATCCTTCTCATGAAGAATAGATTAATTGTCCACAAGTCAACTGATGAGTAATCCTACCATTTTGTTTAAGCCACTTACTAGTCCAGGCTGTCCAGCTACTTCCAGATCAACAAGTTATTAGTGGCACTCAATTACTACATGGAAAACGAAAATTAGCCCAATTAACCTATTGCACGTCAAGATCAAAGAAGACAATACCCAACTTACACAAGACAACGGTGAAGAGGAATTCTATCAAGTTGGAACACGTGAACCCTGCTTATGTAATAAACAGAAATGATGATGCAAGTGTTTTTCAATTTCCCCTGGCTGCAAAATCAAACAAAGGTATTATTTGTATATGATATATAGATCTACACTTGTTTATTTTTTATATTTTTACTCATTAAGGTATCTTATTTGGAAGAATGGACAGAATTAAGAATTAACCCATCTACTTAAATTATCTTTTTTTATTCTATAGATATATGTAAACGAAAAATTATGCATTCCAAAACAGTCAAATTATCTGCCGAATATGTGTTACATTTTCATAGGTGATATATTGTAAAGACCAAATGTATTTTTTTTTCTTCAAATGGTTTGCTGGTCAATCTGGGCACGTTCTTGGCAATTGACGAATTATGAATTCTACTGATCACGCTTCCTAATATTATAAACAATAAATTTCTTTTGTGAAACTTTTCTTCATTATAATTTCATTGAAATCTTTTTAAGTAATTTATAGATTTTATATTAATTCATTTGTTTGCGCCGTCGAATAGCTCATGGACTCAGTTTTACTCACCATCTATCATCCATGGACACTTTAAAACGAACCCTTAATACTTGACCGGATCAATAAAATATGTACAGATACAAGATGCTTTGAGGCATACAATGATACTGCATGTACAAACGTGAAAAAGACAATTTGAACACAAGACTTTAATGGTCTGAATCCTTAACCAAAAAATCAACGTGCCATCTTTAGATGTGAAGTGACACATGCAAATGGTCGATGCGTGCATGTGAGGATATCAAAAGGGAAAAAAAAACGTACTATATATACGTGCCATGCCATTGCATATCTGATTAATCTGAACCTCTTAATCACCGTATCAATATCGATCTCCATCCAGCGTATTTCTCAACGTTCAATCCGGCCGTTCAATCCGGTCGATATCGATCATCATTATCAGCAACTGATCGATCAAGATGATAATACTGTCCGATCAAGCTAAGGTGCGATGTGCCCAAGAATCGGTTCTAATCCCAGATGGTCTAGCTTACTATAATTATATTTAATTATGTCCTAATTAGAGTAATCTGGTAGGAATTTTTGTATATAAAAATGTCAATTCTGCTGCATCCCTGCATATGATTCCCCTACATCGACATGTACGCATAGCAAGCAAGCCTAATCACCTATAGCGACTCATGTGGGCTGGCCCACAGGAAGACCAGCTCCACGATCACCAACAACAAACCCATCACCCTCTTTGACTAATTGGTAATTAAATTATTTATAAGCTGCTCCTCTAGAATCCATCACATCCCTATAACCAATCCTGATTAATTTAATGGACAATTAGGGGGTTAGTTTATTTGGCACCGGGCCGGGTAGTGTGATCATTGTTTAATCAGGGAGGACGAGGAGGTAGTATACTACTATACTTCTCAACCCTTGACGACAAAATATTACTAGTGGACAAATCAAACCTCAGAGAGAATGTAGGTTGCCATCTCTCGTACCTAAAATCTAAATTACTGCTAAAAATATAACATAATAAATTAATCTATTTCATAAATAAATCATGAAAACACAGAGATAAAATAACATAACCATAACAACTAGATTTAATCCAAACATATATACGAAAGTACCATACATAAATAGATTGAACAGATTATATACTAGATTAAACATCGTAATCACGTACCGAGGGTTCTATCCAGAAGAATTTGTAGCGGCAAATGGATCAACACGTACTACACGTTATACCCGCGGTGGAAGGTGTGGACAATGGCGAGCCACAACTGATCGACAAGGAAGACGAGTCGTGGTGGACGAACAACAAGCTCGTGCGAAGCGCATCCCAAAAACCTTATCCATCCTCTTCTGGTGCAGGACTTCACCAAGGCGATGGTTCCGGAGACCTGCTCTCTCGATCGCCGGCGCACGCCGACAGAGGGGATGAAGTAGCCTATGATGGCGGCACAGTACAAAGGAGAGACAAAACCTATATTGTTTCCTCACGTATGTTACATAGAGGTAGCGGCTCGGTATATAAAGGACGTGTGACAGTACGTCTTCCATATCGTAACCGAACTGAATAGGCATGCGTAACCTACCCGAACTCTACATCACCTCACACATGGAAAGATCTGATAACTTTCTAAAATAAACTCCGAAAATTCCGTTGGGTGCAGCAAAACAAAACTGCAAAAGGAAGCAGCGTCTGCGCAAGCACGAGGAGCCAATTTTGGCGGGACCATTCACGTGCATGTCGTGTGCGCACCCACCCCCGCCCCCTCCCCCGGACCCGGCGAGCGAGTGTTCCTCTACTTCTTTCTTGCTGAAGTGGCTAGGGAGATTTAAGAGGTCTCACTCCCCTACCATTGAAGATACCATATACTCACAGGTGAACTTGTTTCATAATAAGTTCCAATTTAAGTGTATTCAGAATATGTCGCTACTTAATGCTACAAATATATGCTTTTGCATGTTTAGGACAAAACTATCTCTTTGGGGATGCATATGGAAGATGAACACGTCGCTCATAGTGTATCAAGAGATGAAGATCAAGTCCATCGTCTGCTGGTATCTAGTTTGCCACCCAGCACTGAATTCAAACGGTCGCCAAATCTACACACAGGCTCCGTTTTAGGACCATGAGTACTTGATAAAAGCTCTCAGAGTCCTCTTTTCAATGCACCCTGCCAAATTCTATTTGAGTCGTCAGCAATTGAAAAAACAAGGTGTTACATTGTCTATAATGGGCCTATAGGCTTGTAACTTTGTTTGGGACCTAGGCCCAAGTAGGGCCCAAGGGGCTGCGCCCTAAACAGGGGGAGGACGCCCCTATAGTCTCCTCAACCCCTTAAATAGCTAGGTACCCCTTCTGGGTTAGTTGGGTTTTGATTAATTATAAGTTTAGCCATTGCTACTTCGCTTGCAACGCACGTGTTGGCTAGACCGTCCGTCTGCTTATTCGAAATCCCACCTTATCAGTGTATCATTTATCATGTGCCGTAATATCTTTTTGCAATTCAGATTGCTTTTATCTTGTTCTTGCTTGTTCTCAATTGCTTGCAGGAGTAAGTTTTATCTGCACTGGCAAGATCAACAATCCCCGAAGAGGTGTATCGATTGCTAAGGCACAACACAACAACGTTGCATACGGTTGTAGTCGGATCATCAGCGTCTTTTCCACAAATTATAGTTTTCACAACTCACCAAAACATTGGGCCACCCCCATGCACATCAACTAGCAATGTGGTACTAAAGGTTTGCATGTGTGCTTCCCATGAGGTGAGCTTTTGTGTTTTTTTTTTTTGGAATTAATCTCTACATAGGCCTTAGCCCATTAGCAATTCCAACAATTACTACGGAGCAAATATGTTTTATCTCATTTTAAACATTAACTATAAATGTGATAATGTTTTCTCAACTTTGTCATTTGACTATACATTTCAAAAGTGAAGATGCCATCTGATCCTATTCTGTAAAACCAAGTTGATGGTATTGAACTTAGATTTAAAATGTCAATTATCACCCTACTTTCTCAAATTTATCACAAATCCATCAAAACTAAAACATATTTTTATTACACATTTAATATGTACAATGGAATAAAAAAAAGTGAAACAAGTACTAAGAAAACAATTTAGAAAGTAGGGTCAAATAAGTAGGCGTATAATAATATTTTGGCCATAAGTTTAACATCGCTAAGTTGGTTCCACTCAATAGGATTGGACACTAGATTTGTTTTCGAAAAACAAGGTTAAATAAGTAAAGTTGAGAAAATAAAGTCAAAATTGGTAGCTAGACTTAAAAATAGGTCAAAAGCACAATTATCTCTGTTACTAGTGTTACTTGTGTGTGTGTGTGTTTTTTTTCAAGAAAATAGTACTACTGCATCTCTGTTGCTCAAGTCCTCCCTCAGTCCTTGAGTGAACTTATAAATCTTTTTACCCAATAAATCTATTTAAATTTGCCACATGCACATTACCCAAACATTGCTATCTTTTGTTCTTTTATGTTAAAAATAGTTTATGTTTATATGAATGTTAATTCTTAAGGTTTTATTTAAAAATGCCTAAAATAAAAAAAATGAGTATATCCTCTTGGGTTTTTCTCCAAGGAATGAATCTATACCTCAAACTGTTTGAGAGGTCCAAATCATTTATATCATTAACACAAGTTTATTAACGAATAAGAAAATTCCAGCTCAAGGACACACTGGCAATATGGAGCCATTGTAGGTTAGATCTCGACGCCCTAAAAAACATAGTGTTTTCAATAGAAATGTACTCAATTTACATATTTGTCATGTTTTTTTGCATGTATTAATGGGGACACAACAAAATTATCTGTTTGTTTGTCCCCCAAGAACAAAAGGAGTCCAGGTATATACATTGGTATGTATTTCTAAAAAATATAGATTGATAAATATTATTTTTGCATTTAAGAATTAATAAATTAAGAACTAAAGTTGAGAATCCAAGATACAACTAATTATTCATTAATTGTGAATGTAGGAACTATTCAATCATTAAATAATTAATATAATATTTCTGATGTTTAGAATACAATTTTGTCACTTTTTTAAAAAAATTTGATCACAATAACATCAAAATTATTTTTTTAAAATTGTAAAAAATTGTATGTGTAGATGTGGTTTGGAAAACTACTATTATAATTTAATGAACTTGCGAGGTTTTATATCTTATTCTAATATAAAAGCTATCATTAGAGTTGTACTTTTTTTTTGTTTTGAGTTGCTCAAGTGTGCAATCCACACAACACCATCGGCAACACGGACAAACTTTTTCGTGTGCGAGGTGTGCCTCCAACTCTGATGAGTGAGCATGTTAGAGTTATACTTAAACACCATGAAAATAATAACAATAATTTTTTAACCAGAGGAGTATATCTGTGCTTGCATGTAGTAATTATAAATTTCACTTTATGTGATCAATCAACAACTAATGTGAACATATACATAACGAGATCGCCGTTCGAAAACAGGATAGGCTAAAACCCAGTTTTCAGTCCTGATATGTTTTTAGGGCTGAAACCTGGGTTTCAAACTGCCTCGTTCCGACGGGATCCGTTTTATACCATTTGTAAAAACTAAATTAAGGTTCGCATAAACTTGTCAAAGTACATTGATCCTGAAAATCGTGAACAACCAACACATCAATGCATGAGCGATCAGCATCAATCAAAGCCTGGTCAGTGAAGAACAGAAGAAGATGGAGATGGGGATTCCCCGGGCACGCCGGGGCCGGCAGAAAATCAAGACTGCACATATATACTCCATGATCTGGCTCCATCACGATGCATACTACTAGTACTAACTACTAGCTGGAGTAGCTAGCTAGGCAGCGGCGATCAAGATCGGTGTGGTGTGTTGGCGTGGTCTTCCACCTTCCAACCGCTCCATCCACGTACGATTTACGATTTTGTTTGGAGGTGTATGCTCTCTGACCGATCGAGCTCGGTCGTCGTATGATTCGATCGTATTACGTGAGCCGCCACATGCGATTGCATGGGAGGAATCAATCAATGCCAAAGCTCACAATCACAATGCCTACGTGTACTCCTCCACCTATACAGTACTGTTTCACTGTTGCTAGCTCACCGGAAGTATTAGCAAAATAGCAGGCCAGAAGCTTCAATAAAACACTGTAGGCCTTAGGGGTGGGAAGAAGCATAATATTCCTTTCTAAGAGGATCAAACAATTAATTATAATCTGCTTGTTTATGGTGACTGGTGTATATATATCAGTGTACCTGTATGTGACAGCTTTTGTTTATAAACGAATATGTATGATCTGTAGACACATTCTGCCAAGAAACAGCTCCGGTCCGGCTAATTCTGTTCTATCTTGGCATCGAGCTAATCAATTA
This sequence comes from Leersia perrieri, assembly GCA_000325765.3. Lineage (NCBI taxonomy): Eukaryota > Viridiplantae > Streptophyta > Magnoliopsida > Poales > Poaceae > Leersia > Leersia perrieri. Next base: position 12,435,568 of record CM002481.1, on the reverse strand, counting down.
TGTTCTAGATTTAGACTTTAATTAGCTCGAAGTCTCGAACATTCTGCACTACTATCCCGAATAGATCATATCCTAATTCCTGATTGCTTAACGACACTAAAGTCACTAGCTTTAGTTTTCATGCCTAATTGCCCTTTGACCCGATCGGTCGATCCAGTGGAGCTAGTAGTAGTATCATGATCGAGCGATGGAATGGAACTACTACTACGATCGATGTCATTTGCAGAGGCATGATGCCGGCCGACCTCGCAGCTTTTTTTTTTTTTCTTTCTCCTCGTCGTTCCAATCTTCTTTGGCCTTTTCCTTTCTCCTCTCATCTCTCCTAGGCGTAGGAGTATATGCATGTTGTTTCTTTTCTTTCTCATCGGGATGCTGCGAAAGACATCTCCGGAAATTGACCTGTCAGGGTGAGGGTGGGAGGGGGAGCAGCTAGCTGACTCACTCCGCCGGACTTTTGACCGCCGCCGGCCACCCAACTCGATCGATCCATCGGATCTCTAGCTCCTCTCTCCTGCTTTCTTACGTAGAGGTTCAATGTGACTAAATTTTAAGACAATGAAATTAAACAAGACTTTACAAATTTATTGTTCTTGAATTAGTCGTCTTAATTAAATCTTAAATATTTTTAGACGAGAAAAATATTGTGTATGCATGGAAAGGGTAGCCGGCTGGTCTTCGGCTCCGGGAGTGGAGTAGTTGCCTGGCTGCATGCATAGACACATAGTAACCCGGGCCACCTTGGCTAGCTAAACTAATCCAAGAGGGTACTAATATTGGATTAGCGTCTGACACCAGGATTAATTAGCCTGAGAGCCAGCAAATATATATAAATATAATATACTGGAGTGGTTATAGTTACTTCAGTTAGTCAATTAAAAAGTTAAATCAATTTAATTGCTACAGCTTGTGTTTGTGTATCGGTTGGCTGTTGGTCCAGCCACGTCTGCACGAGCTTCGGGCCATATAATCGAGACTGTCTCTGACTAATTTAAAGCCAGGTCTCAGGCACATGCACATATATACTAGGGTCGTAGTATGGGGCAGAATGTTGTGTTCAGTACTGGCCGTACGTAGAAAAAGACATACCAGTCGTCGGTCCAGGTGGTGTCGGTCTCAGGGACATATGTACAGTAGCTAACATTTGGAGTCGAATGAGATATATATGACGATTTAATTTTTTAGGATACGAGTATATGAAGATACAAATTTATGTTTGATTAGGTGAATGTGATGATCAAACTTTTCTTTAGTTGGATGGATAAAAGTGGATCTATTATAATAAATAATAATATATTAATTATCATACGTCTTATCATAATACTAATTAACAACTTAATATATGAATTATACCCAATTAATACTGGTTTTGAAATAATAATTACTAATTAATGATGAAATATGCTAAGTATCACTAAACAATCAATCACTAGTGATTGCTGTTAGAGAAGATGGATGAACTCATCCTACCAATTTTGTCTGGATACACATATCCAACACATTCGTAAAATATTCTTTTCGTACTGTCCAGTCTTGCCCATATAAAAAAAAATAGACGGCCATCTCCCATCCAAGATATCACATGCACCAACAAAACATTAAGGGCTCATTCGACTTAAAAAAATATTAAGGGCTTATTTGGAATGCATGGTTTTAGAGAAAGAGAAAAAAACATGAATAGGATGTCACACGAGGTTTCAAGACACTTGAATACTAGAGTTGACGCGTTTGGATAGTTCACCATAAGTGTGAACACATAAATTTTGAAGGAATTCATTGTTTTGGAGAGAGAAACTAGATAGACGAAAGATACTTGCACGGGGTTGATCAGAGTTGGAGTAATTGCTACTCATATCAGCAGCTGCCCACTTCCATTCCTGCAGCGTCTAGTACCTTTTGGTATAGTAGCAGACTAGCAGCAGATCAAGCGGCAGCAATCGCTACCAAAGTATTGTTGCTTGGATCAGTCATTTTTTTAAAATTCGTGTCCCATCAGATATTTGCACGTTAATTAGGAGTATTAAATATAGACCGATAATAAAACTAATTGCATAAATAAAGGCTAATCCGTGAGACGAATTTTTTAAGCTTAATTAATCCATGATTAATAAATTTTTACTGTATCATCACATTCGCTAATCATGGACTAATTAGGCTCAATACATTCGTCTCGTGAAATAGTACAAAGTATGAGGTGGGTTTTATTAATAGTCTATATTTAATACTTCTAATTAGTGTCCAAACATCCGATGTGACATGGACTTAAAAAAAAGACATGTATCCAAACAGGGTCTCAGTGTGGTAGGAGTAGTTGGAAGGGACGATTAGGTGGTAGGAAAACTGTTTATACTTCTATCACATTCATAAATTAATCGTATGCATATCCAGATTTATATACTATAGTTAATCTTTTATTAGACGTAGAGAATATAAACACCTACTGCTCACTAGCTATAAGAGAAAACCCGATAGAAACGTCTCATAGGTGCCAATTTATTTAAAACCGATACTTTATAGGCCATTTTCTAGCCCTAACCCTTATGTGGCCTAAACTTAAAAGCTGGCACCTATAATATATTATAAAGGCCATTTGTTAAAAAATGTCAATAATACTTTTATACGTTCTAAGTTTATGTTTATTTTTTACCGGGCTTCCAAATTGTTGTGACCCTGTCGTGTGATAAAACCTTAACTTGAGTTATTTTTTTAGATAAAACGTATTCATTGCAAGGGCTAGTAGCAATTGTTTGCTGTCGTACCTTTATTGTGAAGATATTTTGCCATAACTGATCAATTTTGGACCAGATAATTAAGGATCACATGCCACCTGGCATGTAGTGTACATGCTACTTTGGGACCATTTTGTTGTTCTCAATTAAAGCTCCTTGTTGACATCTTCTGTAGCTAGTCTGATAGAAATATGTTTCGTTTAATATTATGAACTGTACCCGGGGCATCCATAGAAATGGAACTACTTCTCACCACATGAAAATGTGAGTGCGCCAAGCTATAAACCATTATTTTCTCATGTTGATATTCGATTATTCATCTCTAAGATAAGCTAATAGTAGTATTTTCCTCTCTTGATCACTTTCACTCTTTCTCCTCTCCACTAGTTAGATGTGGGAGCTACATATATACATATCACTTGTACCACACATTGTGATCAGAGAATGCCCTTAATTAATAATCGATTAAAACTCTCTAATCAGCTGGCTAGCTAGATGCTAACCCTATGGGCAATATAGCTCAATGCCAATGAGCTAACTGAAATGCGACTTTTTTTTTCTCAAGAGAAGTGTGCAAGTTTACTTCCCCATCAAAGCAAGAATTGATAGATTGAATCGTGTGTGCATCGATCGAGTTAGTGGACAAGTGGCCGGCCTCTCGTATCAAATCAAAGTATAGTACAGTAGTGTGTTTATAATTGATAATCTTCCTTGCTACTTGGCTTTTACGTCGACTCCAAATTAATTAAGCCATGCGTGAGACGACCGACATGGATGCATGGATCGATGACTCATTTTCATTAGCTCAGCATTCAATTTTTTTAACACTAGGTAGGTAGCCCCTCTTCTTGTCAAGTTATGGGTATACAACTCATTTCCAAAATTCACTTCAAATCTATACGAACACGGATGTAGTAGTTATTTAGGTGACAACTACAACGAACTGGTAAGGAAGGCATTGAGGTCTTGGACAAGAGGAGCACACTGTATATAAAAAAGAGATTAATTATAGCCAATTCAGAGAAAAAAACTCAAGTTATCTGATAAAATGTTAATACTGACATTTGTATTAGGCCTGTTAAATTACTAGTAGTATTATTGTTAGCGGCCACGGTCCACACGACCACGTGGGTGTGACGGGCCTGAGGTCCAGTAAGAAACTCTGCCTCCAGGCTCTAGCTAGCCGTGTCATTTCCCCTAAAAAAAAAAAAGAAAACGTGTCATGATTCAATCTGGGCCATTTATATTTTCTCTTTTTTCTAAGGAATAAGTTTACCTGAGGTCCCTCATCTTGTTGCCCAGTTTGATTTTAGTCCTTAGCGGCAAAACCAGATACAACGTGTCCCTCAACTAATAAAACCGGTACAAATATGTCTTAGAGCAGTATTATAGGTGGTTTTGGCTAAGATGGCACATGTGAAGCCCACATGTCAGCTAAATAATAAAAAAAAAACAACCGGATGTGGGCGGCCTCCTTCGGTCCTTCCCCTTCTCCCCTCCCGGCACGGGCTCTGTCCAGCAGGGCTTCCGGCAGCGCACGGCGGCAGGCGCTAGATCCGGCCATCGGGCTGCAACGTCGGCCGGCAGGCCGAAGGCCGCATGACTCCATGCTCTGCGTCTGCTGCCACCCTCCTCGCCTCCTTCTTCTCCTCCGCATCCCACCCGCTCTGCGTCCCAAGTAGTACGTGTCATGGTGTGTTGATTGGTTATAACTTGCATGCCACGATGAGCGGTTGCTTTAGTTTGCTAGTTAGCTCGATGGATCGGTGATCTGGAGCAACTAGCAAGCCCATCAACACACAACTATAGCCACAAGCCCACAACAGCAAATTCGATGTTCCTGCTAGCATCATCAGACGGTGACCTGGAGCGGCGCGCGTCGTACGTCTCAGGCGCGGCCAACGGCAGCGGTGGCGCGTCGGGCAAGCGCAAGCTCGAGCGCGTGGGCAACAACCGCCGGGCGTCGGCGTGTCGGGCGTGCACGGTTCCACGAGTGGATGCGACGTTCGCTGTACAGAGGATGAGGTGGAGAAGTGGGGCCACTGACATGTACTCCTTCCGGTCATTAATATATGACTTTTTAACACTAAAATTAGTATTAAAAACGTTATATATTAAAATACAGAGGGAGTAGTTACTACCATCTTTATTTTTTTCCTTTAAGTGATATCTAGGCCCCACATATTTTGTTTTTAGCCTTTTGTTTTTAATTTTGCTCCTAATGACATGTAGGCACCACGTCAGCCATAACCGCGCACTGTATTGTCTTAGGACTTTATTTGTGTTGGTTTTGTAAGTTGGGGAAGCGCTGTATCCAGTTTTACGGTTTAGGGATGATTTTGAAACTCGACGACAAGATGAAGGATCTCATGTGGACTTATTCCTTTTTCTCGAAGATGCAGCTGTTTGTTTTGGCCCGTGTTCTGGGCCGTGGGCTTGTTAGTCAGATCTGTCCAGAGTGATATATATATATATAGTTAAGAAGTCAAGTAGTCTCAACCATCTGTGATAACATTTTGCAAGTTTGGTTGCAAGATTAGAACATGCTTGCATTTGTGTGGCCTACTTATTTTAGACTTTTATTGCATATCTCCCTTTATCTTCTTGTCAGAACCATATACGTCAAACATTTTTAACACCATAAATATTATGGCGCATTTACACTGCCTCAAGTGGTTTCATAGAATTTGCTTGTCTCTTACAATCTTACTATAACATTATTTAAGTACATATTTTGCGTCATATTATTGTCAAACATTATCTCTAGTTTTATTTGTATGACATCGGTTAGCTTAAAATTGATTCAGCCATTGTTAAGTACAAAAGATCGGACGGAGGACTTGAGGACGTAGTAGCTGACTAGCTGGGATTGAAATATTGCGGTAGGAGACACATGTCCACGGATGCGGCCCATATATCTTAGCCATGCTTTACATATACAGCGACATCACAACACGCCCTAGCTACTGATCCATTAATGATTTTATCGATCATCGAGAAAACTGAACTTTAATGTGGCTTGCTACATCTAATCTTGTTGAGCTTTCGTCTTTGTTGATGAGTTCATATATTCTTCTTCCAGGTGTTTCGTGATTCATTGCATCTCATTGCCCTGGTTGATGCATTGCATCATGGCCACGGGGAGCCTTTCCTGACATGGAAAGAAAACTGTAGCCTCAACTTCCACCGATCAGTTTAGGAGGAACGTCACAGTAGTTAACTGGCTACATTTCTGTCTGGATCGATCGGTTGTGGTCATCTCGTGGACGAGGGTTACTAACTATACGTGGGTAGTAGTATATATGGAATATATCTGCTAAAGTGTGTATTATAGTAGTATTAACTTAAGAAATTACTCACCCTTTCATTGACTTTAACTAGCAAGTCATTATAAATTCACGGCATTCATTTTCCTATATAATGAGGTCACACAGTTAGGATCATCATTTCCATACAAATGCATTCTACTATTACATGCTACATATTTAAATACCTACATGTACTAACCACTAGTATATATTCAATCTTGACCATTAATTTATTAGTATAATTGGCTAGTATACATTAGTATTGGAGTACCATAAATAAACCCATGGATTATGTACGGGACGGTTTAGTTTGATGCTCTTTTAATTAGCTTTGCTACTATACAAAATGTTGATGAGTTAGATTGTAAATAGTGTTTAGGGCATGTTTGTTACATTTCCTGTCTCAAGATTTTTTTTCCCATACAGCTAGAGCTACACCAAACATTTCGGAGATCCTTAAAAAATTAATACACCAAACATTCCAGACGCTTCTTAGCTTCACTCCAATATGAAAATAGTGTACCAACGGGGCCTTACCGCTACTATATACATGCACGGCTAGCTACCTCTAGTAGCTAGTAAATATATCTAGGAGCGTCGACCAAGGTCTTGTTAGCTACACCCTCTATTCTATAGAAAATGTATTTTTTTACACAAATCTATACACATAGCATCGATGGAGGGTGTAACTACCTGGTACTACTTACCGTACATATGCTGGTTAGCTAGGCCACACAGAGATAGCAAGAGTTTCTAATCTCACAACATATGTAACTTAGCCTAACAGATGATACTAATTCTAAGATTAATGTGAAATTTAGTTATTAAACTCACCAGATTCGACGAAGTGACCGATGCCATCTAGCTGTAGTTGTTTTCCTATTTTGGTCGATGGAGTACTACTTAGTGAGTGGTGGCAGTAGCCTATACATGAGAAGGGCATGCATCGGCTTGATCATTAATAAGGTCATCGGTGATCAATCTCGCCGGATGTGCATATTGCCATTCCTTCCAGGAATCTCACATGTGCAGATCACCCTTAACCCCTGAGGGGTGTGGAGACGGTCCTTCAGATCCCTCCAAATGCCTAAGGTGATCGGGCTAACTTAGGGTTTACAGGAGTAAAGGTTTTTTTTTTTTGGGTACATGAGTAAAGTTAGGTGTGCGAGAGGTTGTCATTACTACTTACGGCCTTTTCTTATGATCTATATACATAGGAAGGAGAAAACATGTGCTAGAACCTTATATTTATTTTTCTCCAAACTATCTATATATAGGATTGAGCACTCCATAGTAATTTCATAGGAAATGGTAGGATTAAATTAATCATTTGTTTCAAATGCTTCCTCTGAATTTTTTTTCATGTATGATTGAAATCCTCTAAATTTGATCAATTGATGCTTTGATACGAATCAAAAGGGTTCGAAAGCTTTGATCAATTGATGCAGGGGCGGAGACACCGTGTGTTAATATACATAGTTGTGTTCTATTTTTTTAATAAAAAGGAAACTGTTTTTTTTATAAAAATTGTTTTCTGCTCCACCACTGCTTTAATGAACTATGGATGGATTGCATGCGTACGTGCATCAGCATGCCCGTGGTTTCGCCTGATCGTCGGCCGACACAAGCAATGCGTTGTACAGGGTGTCCAATAATCGATCGCCGGCCTATCTCTCGTTAATCATGTGAAAGTTGCATGGCTTAGGTCGTTGGGTCCAAGCCTTTTTTTTTCCCTCTCCTCCCTAGCTTTTCAACACACGTGAACGATGCCATAGCAAAAGAGGAGTTGGGTGTAATCATAAATACTCTAGCTGGGATACGAATTAAGTACGACGTACAGTGCATGCAAAGCAGTTTATACGTACGTGCGTGTGTATATGTATACTGTACAGTGTGTCTGTGTATGTGAATGCACGCAGGTATATATGTCCGATCGACAGGGTAAATACGCTTGGCTGATTTCCATGTAGAATGGTCGGTAATACGTATAGCTGCTGCCTCCCCAATCATTTGTGCGCACAAATGCAGCACCTAACATATATATACATATATTATATATATGAAAATAAGCACACGTCGTTTTGCTGCCAGCTCCATTGGGATCAAGGGACCCCGAACATTATTCCATCATAATGCAAGGTTAACCAATTATCAACGCACTTAAACGCTTGCCAATTATACATGATTATTATTATTAATTATAGGATAATACTTCCGCACATATGCACAACTATGTAAAAATGACCAAACAATAAACCTTTTAGCAACCATATAGTTCGTGAATATTTATATTCACTATGTGTGAGAATGACCTAAAACCTTTACTAAGCGAATAATTGTGAAATATATATAATTCATGTTCTTCTAAAATGTGAGTCGTGAGGGCACAATTCACATAGCAGGATTTAAATAATGGCGTACCAAGTTAGCAAGTCTCGTGTATCCATCTCTGGCGAATCGGAATAACGGGAGAAGGATACGTATTAACTATTTAATTTGTAAGGGTTTATCTTCCATTATTGTGCTAGTGGACTTAGATTTAAATTTATTGGGGTCTTTTATCTTTTCTTTTTCTTAATTTGTTGGTAGTTAATTCATTTGCAAACTCAAAAAAAGATATAGAAAGTTTTGTATGTCGTGTTATTGATGATTCAATCAGCAGTGCCGGCTTCAAATTCTAGCCGCCGGGCTTTAGTAATTTACCTTCGCAAGCTATTTAATTAACTATAGAAAATCTTACAACCTCTTTCTAAAAGAACTGCATATACAAGATACAAGGCACTTAGGGGAAAAAAAGAGAGGGGGGGGGGGAGGGAGAGTAGGACAACTCGGACATTGCTAAAAGAGGAGGGTCTAATAACAGGGGCCGATAGAGCCTTCAATGACTGTGATCTTGGGGCAATGTAACAGATCAGAGAGCAAGTAGAGGATAACGGTGGGGAGGAGGGGATCGATTGCGGTGGTACTAAACATGCTTGTGTGGGGATCAGGATTTGGAGCCAGAACCCTCCCCAGTTGTTGCACGCCCCTTTGGGCGGAAGGAAATTGGGTAGTTGCCAAGTTTGCCTTGACACGTTCGATGGTGCCTAGCAGATGAGCAGTTCAACGGTAGCCCAGGGGTGAATTTTAGGGAGAGTTATTATCTTTTTATAGATATAGTTGGATCCATCTTAAATGTAGAGAGACCAGGATGACTTGAATCCATCTTAAATGTAGAGAGAGCAGGATACATCAAGAGCTAGAGATAAAAAATTAAGAGAGAGAGCTGCATAGCAATGCAAAAGCACAAAAATGAACGTATAAGGAAAACAGAAAAATTAAAGGAGCCGGTGTGGCGCAAGTGTACTTTTGGTTAGATGTACTAACTCTGCTCGGGTACTCAACTACACAAGTGGAGTACGTACGCACGTAGGTAGTATGGGTAGTTAGACGTATGTGCATGCGCTTGTAGGTAACGCACATCCATCACGACGTCCATCCAAATCAAGGCCCGGCCCTGTTCATGCCGCATGACACCACTAACCACACTAGCTGTGTGCCATGTACGTACGTGTACGTATTACGTATGAGTACGTGGTGCACGAAAAATCGAAAATGGATTGGATCAAGACGAAAGAACTGTCAACTGCAGACGAAACCATCTATCTCCAGTACGCCAATATATGTGTGTACGTGCATGGATGGTTGGATCTACGGCCGGGTATAGCCAAATAGCCCCTCGATTTCACGTCACATGCTGCATGCATGCATGAGTGGTTCTTTCTTTTGCCACCATGCATGTACGAGGTCAAACTCACTCCGTAGCAGAGAGACCGAAAGAGATATTAGACTACTACTCTATTGTTGAAAGTATCTCAAAAGACTTTTGAATAACAATAACAATAATAACAATAACATAGACTTTTGAATAACACGAACGATCAAAAAGTATCTCAAAAGTAAACAATGTCATACATTTTGGAAAGGAGGGAGTCCCTCTGTTTCTTTTGTTGAAAGCACATCATATCCTAGAATACATGGGAGATCAAATCTCGTTGTCTTGAATAATTAAGAAAACAAGAAAAAGTACCAAATAGCAAAAATGACAAAAAGATTTGTCATAAAAAAACACTTTCATTTAATAAACTGAACAAATATTTGATCAAAAACTTACCCCACCTATCTAAAAATATAGCAACCAGCTAGCTAGTACTGAATTTTGACACTTTCTAGCACTATGAATTTGAATTATATTGTTAAATCCAGTTTCACTGTTGTTTTGTGACAGAGGGAGTAAAAAATGAGACGTGCATTACGGATTGTGTCGATGTCTAAAGCAACCAATAAAAAAAACGAAGATAGTAGTATCAGTGAAGAGCAAAAAGCAGTTGTCTGATCAGGGAGGTGCACGCCTTTTCCTCCCAGGGCATTCACCCTGTCCTTTATGTCATCCAAATAGACGAAAAAACTTCCCGACTGATCACTGAGGAAGAGATCAGAAGCTATATAATGGTGACATGTATGCTGTACAACGTTGAAGTACACTGTGCAAATCAACAGTTAAATCGCTTTCTAGCTAGATCCGAACACCGCGGGGAAGGGAAAAAATAAAGGCAAGAGTTGCTTTTGGCCAGCAACGCAAGAATGCACAGTGAGCTTGCGTGGTTAGGTTTCATCTGATTAAGCAGATAGCTACAGGGCGTTTGAGTGTTGACATTTCACACGGCAGGTGATGTGATCTCTAGAGACTAACTACAGACACAAATGCACAGTAGGAGGCAGGCTCTGTTCCATCCGAAGAACTGTATTTCGATGCCTTTTCAGTGTCCTGCATGCCCATGGGTGATCGATGTGCTTTGCATGCTACGTACGTTGATCTTTTGATTAGTTTTTGGATAACTCATTTCATCAGTAATAGAGAAAGAAACAATGCCATGTGAATTTGGCCACCTGGCCTGATGCTACACAGGTGCTTGCTGGGGACAAATGTCGGTTCATTTTCACAGGAAAGAAAAACATCGATCACGAGAGTAACGCTAAAGCAAAGCGAGTATATATGCCGGACGGTTACTACAGGAACATGCATGCTGCATGGCATATCATATCCTGCGCATGCATTTCCAAAAAAGAAAAAAGGACATGAAGTAACTTTGCTTGGAATTAAAGAGCTGAAAAAAACTTTCAGGAAACAACGTTGCATGCATTCCGCAAGGTGGTTTTTACATGGTGTCCATGTATTTCAATTCAACATATAGGTTTTGCGACGTACTCTCTCTATTCCAACATATAAACATTCATGCACGGTGCACCAAAATATATCTCGACAGTGACATACATGCTTATTTTCTAGACCAGTGGGAGTAAAGGAAGTTCTTTATGGACATCAGGGCATGTGAGCGTGTTTGGGTGCATGCCAAGTCTAAAAAACAAATCCCCAAAAGGTAGAAGACATTCTATTTCTCAATCATTTAAAAGTCCCACAAATTTTGGTCACTTTTGAACGGTTCAAATTGTACTAAATTTGTGCATGCATATAAAAAAAAATGTTATCTCCTCCCTCTCCCTCCCCATGAGGTTGCACATGCCCATTAGCCGTTTCTCTAAAGATGCACATGTCTCACGGCGCCGAGGCCCCCTAGACCGGACTCCTACCTCTTCCCTCTTCCCATTTTCCTCTTGATGCCAAGAGGCGGCAAAGTCAGTTCTCCTTGTCTCTAGCTAGCACCTCATGCCTTGATCTAGAGACGTTTTCGTCTCTGTCACCACCAAACCACACCAAATCTCTCATGCCCCCATTGTCGTTCCCGTCCACCTCCCTCTTTTATCTAGCTATAACGGCATTGGTGACGCCTAATCATATGTCGTTTATAGTAGGTCTGTTGTCTCCTCTGCTATTTTTCTGAGTCTAAAGAAACTTCTCTTTTTCCTAGATCCCCCAAGGCTCCTATCCACCCCTACCTCAAAACCCTGATCTGCATTGTCGCTGTAACCACACAGTCACTAGAGAAGAACTGTGACTGGGGAAGATGACTGGCCACAAATCTTGGCGCGGTTCGTATGGCGAGTAAATTGGATTTTAGGTGACTGAAATCTAGCAATCTCCAATTGTACAATTGTGAGACCCCTTAAAAAAAGTAAAGAAAAAGGCTAAAGTAATTAAGCATACTCTCACCAAGGAAACATCAAGGGCAAAGGATAGGTAACGATACAACCAAGCAACATCGAGAGGGAAATTAAGCTAGAGAGAGAAAAGAAAAAGGAGGGGGGGTAGGGAAGGCAGCCGAAAAAAATTAAAAGGAGAGGTCAATGCAACTGCCCCCACAAGGCCACAAGGTACAACAGCTGTGCGAGCAAGCTTAGGCAGCAGGAGCAGTGGTGAAGATTTGCCTTATCATGATCCCATGGCCTGCTTTATTAATTTTTCATGCATAGCTGGGGCTCATCAGCACTCAGATTATCTTACTACCCTCGTTAGCACGTACTACACAGCAAATCAGCGGCAAGCAAACAGATATGCAACGCGAGCTAGACAGAGTGGTCGAAAGAGAAGGCGCCGCGGCAGTAGGGCACAGTGCACTGTAGCCGTGTGTGTACTGTGCGTCCGGGCACCTACCTGACAGCGACCTCCTCTCTTCCCCTCTCTTCGTCGTCGTCTTCGTTGGGCTAGCTCTCAGCTGAGCTGGCTTTAATTTGCTCGATCCCCTCCCCATTTATACCTGCTCGAGGCTGCTTCTTCTTCTTCGCCTCTCGAGCTAGCGCTGCTTGGATTATTGATTGATCTCATTGGCCGTATGCAAACATGGCGAAGCAGTCTTGCTGCCACAAGAAGAAGCTGAGGAGAGGGCTTTGGTCGCCGGAGGAGGATGAGAAGCTCATGAACCACATCGCCAAGTATGGCCACGGTTGCTGGAGCTCTGTCCCTAAGCTCGCAGGTGATTTAATTAATCTATACTGTATAAATTAATAGATATATGCATGCTGCATTACCTGTTAAATCTGCATTTCTGCTTAGGTGATTAATATATTCTACTACGTATAGACGGTAGGTGTAGACGAGAGCTAGCAAGAATTAATAGTCGTGTTGCTTTTCCATCTTGAATGTTTTGTTCAACAGTGGCGCCCTGTCGTTGTTACTGTCAGTCGATCGATCTTGTGTGTAATAAATTTGTGTGATGCATGGTAGGGCTTGAGAGATGCGGGAAGAGCTGCAGGCTGAGGTGGATAAACTACCTGAGGCCAGACCTGAAGAGAGGCACATTCTCGCAGGAGGAGGAAGACCTCATCATACAGCTCCATTCCATGCTTGGCAACAAGTATATATTAATTTACCTCTCTCTCGCCACATGCAAAAATCAATTCATTATGGAGTATTCTCTGACAATTAACCGTGGCACCAACTTGTGCAGGTGGTCGCAGATAGCGGCGCAGCTGCCGGGTCGGACGGACAACGAGGTGAAGAACTTCTGGAACTCTTACATCAAGAAGAAGCTCCGCGACCGCGGCATCGACCCCGCCACCCACAAGCCACTCGCCACCGACACCAACAGTAACAACTCTACCTCTCGTGGCGGCGCCCGCGCGGCGGTGTTCAGCGACGCCGAGCTCATCCCGCCGCCGCAGCCGCTCGTCGACACAATGCAGCAGCAGCAGCTGGTCGCCGCCGCCGACGGCCTCAAGACTATGCCGCTCGACTACTGGCCATCCGCCGCAGCCGGCAACGGCGCCGCCTACCACCACCACGCGCTGGCCGCCGCCTTCGACATGGACGCGCTGTCGCAGCACTGTGGCGGCGTGCAGGCGGCGTCGAGCTCCAGCACGCTCACATCCATCACCGGACTCAGCCCCGCCGCCGCCGCCGCCGCTGACGCCGACGCCGGCAGCCTCCAGCCGTGGCTGGACCTAGGACACGGAAGCGGCAACTCCGGCGTCGTCGGGACGATGGACCACTACGCCGGCGTGCTGGACGAGCTCCGGTGGTCGGACTACTTCGACGGCGCCTTCCAAGCGGCGGCGGCGACGACGGTGACCCAAGGCGGCGGGCAGTGCCTCTACGACGGCGGCGCCGGCAAGGACGTCGTCGTCGACGACGACGTCCAATTCGTCGACGTCCATAGCCTAAGCAACTGGTGCTAATACACATCGATCGGTAACCTGATCCCATCAACAAATTAAACCAACCAAAAAGGCAGCGGCCGTTTAATTATTCACTGCAAAAACCAAGATACAAGATATATATACTCCACTACCACTTCGATTCAGCAATCAGCACTACACATCAAATTTACTGCTAGTAGTGTTGTGCTCCATTTGATGTGTTGCTTAATTATTCTTTCACCCTAATATATTTTGGTGTTGAGCGGATTAATGTGACATTAAATTAAGCTGTTAATTTGCCACACACATGTAAGTACAGGGTAATGTTTGGTACAGACTACAGATGAGAGATCGATGGGCCATGCATGCACGTGGTTAAATAAAGAGTGAATTATTATAGTTGATCTTGGCCCTCATCATCATATGCATGCAGTCATGCACATATAATTATATTTGACTTTATTTTTTTGGGGCCCTTCATTATTCTCGTTTTCGTCGTTTCTTGATTTGTCAATTACTGCAAAATTTGGTCCCGTTATTTGGCTTTGGCTCAAGTGTTTGGTTGATCCGTGTGCGTAATTTGTTTGCATTAAGCTCGATTCGTTTGTCATGTGCAGTAAGAGTTAGTAAGAGTAACACACAGTACTGGTGTTTTCAGTTTGTTTCCCCACATATTTCTATGTGGGCTTATTTTTACAGAAGTCCACCTAGATATATAGCTGTGAATTGACATTGTACTGAAATTTGAAACTATAAAGCTGGGCCACAATAATATGCTTTTCATGAGCTGTGGCCCGTGTATGGCCCATGGTAAATTTTCAACCTAGCTATTAGGGGAGAAACAGTACTGCTGCTGCTTCAAAAGACCTTTTTTCTTTCAGAATTGCCCATAAGATCCCTTTTTAAAACGTAAAATGATTAGCACCCATTCCTTTAGATCCGCATTCGATTTGATTATACTCAATAAATAACAGGTCTTAAGCAATTTTTTAATGGAATATAACTTTAGTTGAAATATATGATAGTGTGACAAATTTGTATGCGCTCCATATGTTCATAAGTATTTAATATTTAGGACATGATTTGGTCAAACAAAACATCGACTACCATCAATGATTTCTCAAATACTATGTTGAAAAATAAAAAAAAAGTATCCTAGCTTTGCCTTGGAAAGTGCAATCATAATATCATAAATACACTATATTTTACAAAATAATTCTGATATAAATCATAAGGTCAAAGTTTCATAATTAAGTTTGACCAAAATCTCATCCTTAACTTCAAATATTTTTATAGTAAATTACACTTTGCACCAGATAAAGCATACAATATTTATTTTACACCAGATTTAGCAAATAGTTTCACTTTACATGGATGCTTTGAAATAAGTTTCTCTTAACACCATGATAATCTATTGAAATTTCATAGAATTTTACAAAATATGAATGGAACTTTACATGGCTTAAATTCCAAATGTTTTATAATTTCCAATCATTCTTACAGTATTTTTTTCAATAATATGTTGCAACCTATTGCAAAGTGAAATTTATTTCAATATACCTGGTGTAAAGTGAAAGTGAAAGTATAAATTAAACCTGGTGTAAAATGAAACAAAATACAATCTACTCATGGTGCAACATATAATTTACTCCATTTCAAATGACCTACTACATCCGTCTCAATGTTTGGGTGGATGTGACATTTCAAATTTATTATCCTAGAAAATACCACACCCACTTAAAAATGGCTATATTTTGGGACGGAAGCAATAACTAAGACTAAGAGAATATCATATTAAAATAAATGAATTGGTAAAATGACTTTAATTAACAACATATAAATAAAATAGTTCAAATGTTTCTTAAAATCTAGGATTTGAATTAAGTTCTACTTGCATTCTACATCCCTCAACAATTATAATAGGTACGGTAAAAGTTCACCGGTACTCGACATATCTCTTATATACGTACCCCTCCGGTTATTTTTATACAAGGTTGGGCAGTTCAAACGACATGGCATTGGGGAATGGAGTGAGTATTTTTTTTTTCTCACAAGGCTGTTGATCTCCGGTATTTTGGACACAAAAATTCAATAAACCTTTTTCTTTAAAATGCTAGCTAACTTTTTTTTAGATAATGGAATTAATTTCGGTCTTTACTTAAAAAGCTCAATTATTACCACATCTGTAGGGCTAACACCTGCGAATTATAATGATACCTAGCTTGACTACTTAAAAAAACACTCTAAAACAAAAATCACCGTTTACTACTAGTAGAAAGAAAAAGAACATAGCTTTCCTAAAAAGCTAGCTAGCTAGATATATTGATCCTGTGACCCGACCATCTCCTGGTTGCGCCGGGTTGTCGAAGGAATTTTTCACTGGAAACAACTCAACCGTTGCACGAGCGGCGGAACCTGAATGGATTGATCGATATTGGGTCCGGCCGGCCGGGGGTTAAGCTGGGCCAGATCACACGTCCACTGACACTACTAGCTGAGGAGGTCCAGCACCAGCAGTGCACAAGTTGGTGCCTGTCTCATGATACTGATCGATAGATTAGATGGACACACCACGAAGGAAAATGTATAAAGGCTTCTCTCCTGGTCCCGGCCACCGTACACCTCCTGATTCCTGCAGTAACCGAACTGCTTGTGGTGGGTCCACATGTCAGACGGTACAACCATCGGTCAGCCGAGGTCTCGAGGAGGAGACGACGTTTCTGCGTGCACTATCTGCAGTTTCAATAATTAGCTGCAGAGAGATGCATGGCCAGGGAGAGAGATCAGGCATAACGATCTTTTGACCAATGAGATTATAGGAGATCAATATATGTGTAGTTCTCTTTAATTTCTGTAGTTCTCTTTTCTTATGTCGATTGATGAGGCTGGCCTGGCGAGCAATGATCATTGGAGATGAGGGCAGGCGGATAAAGGCACAGGGTGCTCGTGCTAGCGAGCTACCAAAGGTTTTGGGGTCTCGCCAGAAAGGACGTTGTACAAACCAAGTCATGATTATATATCGACCCCTCGCTTTGACCTATGATCATCCATGATATATCCTGCCGTTAAATGGTGCATTGATGAAAATATATGGAAATCAACTGATAATCAGGCGACTGAATTTCTAACGGATCTCATTCGACCAATCCTCTTGTCGTTGGATAGACTTCCATCCAACTGCTGAAGTTTATTGTAACTACGATTTTTACACATAGGCCTTTACCTCTCTCTCGCAGGATATTCTAAGGCCTTGTTTAGATAAAATTACAATGTCATGGATCCAATTAGCACTAAAGAAAATTGGTCAAGCAAGCTATTAAGGCCTTGTTTAGTTCCCAAAAATTTTGCCCCTCTCTCACACACACACACAATTCAGGGCATGAACCAGAAGTAGATAAAATTGGTCAAGCCAGCTATTCTAAGGCCTTGATTAGTTCCAAAAATTTTGCCCAAAAATATCACATCAAATCTTTTGACACATGCATGAAGCATTAAATATAGATTAAAAAATAAAGTAACTGTACATTTTGCATGGAAATCGCGAAATGAAACTTTTGAGCCTAATTAGTCCATGATTAACCATAAGTGCTATAGTAATCTGCATGTGCTTATGACAGATTAATTATGCTTAATAAATTCGTCTTGCGGTTTCCAGGAGAGTTATAAAATTAATTTTTTCACTCGTGTCCGAAAACTCATTCTGACATCCGGTCAAACGTCCGATGTGGCACTTAAAAATTTTCTTTTCGCGAACTAAACAGACCCTAAGTTAAACTGCTAATACTCAGATCCTCTAACTATAAAGCCAGTCTCGCCCCTTCTCCCCCTCTAGTACAGTCTCCTCTCCAATCCTCCCACTTACCTCCATATGGGTTATGCTTGGGGGCAACCGATGGCAGGCCTGCACGTAAACAAGCGATGGCGCCGAGTTATGCTTGGGGGCAATCAGATACGGTACCACCAGCTCGAAAGAGCGAAGACATATATGCATGTGTTTTGGCTGTTTTTTTTTTGGGGGGGTAGGGTTGTTGTTGATGGTGAGTTTTATCAACATAGCGGCGATCAAATTGTTTTTTGCATATCTCTCGTAATTAGATACCCCTCCGGTCATGCATGCACTTCCTAGTTTACGATCTGAGTCTAGACAAAAATTATCTACATTTGTACACAATTAAGTAATTAAGAATGTGTCCATGCATATTCATCCCGCTTTTTTTGAAAGGGGGCAAAAAGCATTAATTGCCCCGTATATATCATAATTAAGGGAGGGCGAATACAGAATCATCCCGAAATTTTGACGGCTAGAGTATAATACATGTATGTGTATGGACATGATATGCCTCGGTAATATAACACTAGATATAGAAGAAGACATGTATCCTCCATAGAGTTTAGGGGTAGCCATCGAAAACCGTTTTACACTATCTAGTGTTGAGAAGTTCGACTGAGTTTGGCCCAAAAAATCAATTTCCATATGGTTTATTTATTGAAAAGAGCTTTTCTTTGCGGGGAATTGACATAATGAGAAATTGAAAAATTATGCTTTTGAATTTCTCTTTCATCTATTTTTCTTTCCCGGTCGTTCAATCTTTAACAAGTAGCACACAGAAGAGGAAACCGAAGTCAACTAATTAACTAACCCAAAGATCGAAGTACTCCATTGCAGAACTGAAACAAAGTTCGATGTCCCATTTCAAAAAGTAAGCCTCTTTTCATGAAAGAAAAGCATGTAACGTGCAGCAGGAGGGGAGGAGGTTTTTCATTTGGTCGTCTAACAACCCCTTGCATAATTAATATTTGCGTCGAACAAATTAACGATATCGATCCCCAGCTGATGGATCAATCGAACGATCATCGAACAAATCTACCAGCTGAGAGGCGGCAGCAGCGGCCTTTTTTCTGTTTGGGCTCATGCATGTCGTCGTACACCCATCCATGCCAATTGCGCTGAATGGCGCATGCCATGGCCCGCAAGGACAAGCTGCTAGCAATCGGACACGTACATACTGCGTGCTAACTTCCGATCGCCTCGCCGTGTGCGATCACATGCACAGTTGCACACAGCCAGCAGCTACCCCCAATTAACGTTTCATTGTCCACAAGATGCTTCTGGTCCCTCCCTACCTCATCACCAAGATGCCAGCTTGCAACTGAGCAACCGATCGAGAGAGAGATCGTTCGTGTACATCTCTCTCTTGATCAATTCCCTGGAGGACATGCAATGCAGGGAACTACATGCTTCCATGAAGTAGGTAACTGCAATGTACTTGCTACGTTTTTCTGGGGTAATTGAGATTCCTGCAGGTCCTAGCTAGCTGCTAGTATGACTTCAATATAGTGCCACTGGTAGTTTTATTTTTATGACGTTGGTTCGTCAAAATATATATATAAGACCGGACAGTTTTTTTTTATTAAAAAAAGGGAAGCCTTTCCATCTCCATTAACGGAAATGGTGAAGACCTTATAAATACATCATCTTAACCGTTCAAAAATGAAAAAAAAAAGACAGCTTGCTAAAAGTATTTCCAACAGTGCCCAATGCATACCTCAAAACATAGTTTTGGGTATTTGGTCTAAAATTTAGTCTCCAATAGTACCCAAAATCTAGTTCCAATTTTACCCCATGCTCAATACTGACCCAAAAATAAGTTAGATTTGAGCTTCTTTTGGCGTTCACAATCACTCTAACCATGAGAGAAATTGGTCACGTCGGTACAAATTGGCAACACTGATGGAGTAAGAGTTGATTATTGTGTTCAATATATTTTAGGAGAAAATTAAATTTTAACGCTCTGTTGTTGTTGTTGGAGATGCTTTAATTACTGGGAAGTTGCAAACTCTCTAGCCTAGGCTTACAGGTATTGGCTATTTTTCTTCTACGTACTATAATAAATGATCTATGCATGGAACGAATATATGAGAAAATTTTGTAAACACGTACGCTGGGACAGATTATCCATAGCAGAAAGGATTATCGCAAATTATGCTTGCATGAAGTTTCTGTTGTCTTCCCGCCTGTAGCTAGACTGAACATGCTTGAAATTGGGAGAAATATTGTCGTTGGCACTTGGCACAGCTAATTAACTAGCTAGCAAGACCGTACTGGGCTATCACTCATCATATCTGAGCACGTGCATAGATGTAGGTGCTTACGTTATGTACAACCAGCTAGGGAAAGAAATCACATACCCATGTTCAGGAGATCTTTGATCAAGAAGCTACTCCATCGCTTCAGAGTTCAGACAGCAGTGGCGATGGGTAAATTTTGGTTTATCGTTAGGATTTAGCTAGGCCTAATGCAATCAACAAATAAATTTTGTAATCGTATCACTGCTGCGTAAGCTAACTAGCTCGCTACAGCTAGGATCACTCAAAAGACTTTTCAAAAGGTGATCGATCGATGAGGAATATCTTAACAAACTTCCTCTGCGCTGATGACATATAGGCAGCATGCCAGATTGCCAGCATCGATCCCGTACCGTCTAAAGTCTGAACCCTTGCCTCGAGAGCATATGCATTGCATGCTACTCCTAGTTAGCTCAGTACGTACATTGTACCTATCTCAAGCCTCTGAAACTTTACCTGGTTTTCAACTTCTCATCAGTACAGACAGTACTACTGCCCATGCATCTAAAACCTGAAATCGACCTGAGTCTTAACACCTGAAGTCGATCTGGTTCAGTACAACTGCTTGTACAAGCAAGCAAGATCTCAATATACCTGCAGGCCAATGGGGAGTGCACATCTCTCACTCGCTGCAGTGAGTCTACTTCTTCACATGCACAAGAGCATGTCCAGGCAACTGGTCCCCTGCTAGCTATGGATGGCTGCTTCATGGAGAATAATATCTCAGCATGTGCAAATCTCTCTCTGACTGTCTCTGCATGCAGTAGTAGGGCAGGATATGGACTGGAGACCACCTGAACAATATACGTGGAAAGTTCTCCTCACTTGATCTCATCCAGGCTAGCAAGCTCTGGGTAGCACCTGAAGGGTATATAGAAAGCTTTGTACTGTTCATAACATGATAAAAGGATACATCTGTGTACTTTGTACGTTTGCTAGATTCCTCTGCATGCATGCTTTGGATGCCTGCCTGCAGGATGGAGCTCTTCTGCCTTGCCCTTGTTTCAGTTGCAAGCCAAGCTTGTAGTAGTGTGACTGTGTGGTGTGATGATCAGTTTGCAGTTGGAAATGAGTACTAGTTGTACCATATATATAGCAGACTAAAAATACAGGCCGGCCAGGTATGTACGGTGAAGGACACAAAATAGATGTGATAGGAACAGCCAGCATGCAGATCCACAACCACACCAACATATCAGTCGGTTTTAAATAATGTGATCTGCTGACATCTTTATAGGATTCACCATGCATGAGTGGTTATGTAACTGATAACTCAGAAAGACGTGTATGATGTGGCGTTGCATTAGAGCTGTTTAACCCAATGTATAACGTGCAAGAAACAAGTGCATGATGCTGTTTTACGATAGGGAATTGCTACAAAATTGTCCAAGACTATCAAATCGTACCGAAAGAAGTGGGAAAAATACAATTGTGTCTCGCTTTTCTAATGTAGTACAGTTATATGCCTGCATTTAATATTTTTTAAAAAAGGTGACTCTTTGCAATATTGTCATTTCCGGTACATGTGTATCTGTATCGACACACAATGGATTATTTGCATTACTGTTTTGCAATGGCAGAGGCTAACATGTGGGTCCGGGTCCACCTATCAGCCATTGCCACTAAAGGAACATTAGTGTAGAGGATCCACGTCTGTCATAACAAGATTGGCCATGCATTTGGAGTACATGGATGAACGAAGTTGGCAATTAGTACCTCCGTCTCAAGAACCACAAGTGCGGCTATGTTTTGGGATGCAATTAGGCTCCCATCATTTCATCATTTCAATTTTACTTATCTTCCTTTAGACAGAATCTAAATTTTTAACCTTAATCTTAAAGTTGATTTTGAAGTTTTTTCATTGTAATTTTTTTGTCATATTTGAAATCATGAATAATATAGATGTAAAATTTTTATCAATAAATTATTTTTCTTGCTTCATTCGTATGTCAACCGCTTTTTAGAAAAAGCAAAATGATTCGTAGATAATTGAGTAGGGATAAGTAAGCACAACGAAGAGGTAAATACGTTGTCACCCTCAACATCACCAGAGGCACATCACACATATATAGGTGATCGACAGTTAGGTCGTACAGCAGTTAAGCATACTTAAAACAAGAAGTACGTATTAAAGCTCGAACAACTGTTACATTAGTCTACTTTGACATGACAATTTATACGCATGCAGCCATCAACCATGCATGCGCAAAGCAAATTAATAAGCTCCACATACTGAAACTAGCAACGAACGAAAATACATATATACGTAGACTATCACAAATTAAGATCTAACTCTTGATCGATCGATCGAACCTAAACAAGAGCAGCATAAGTAACATATGTGAAATGTGAGCTCGATGGATCAACCGGCACGCGGCCTTCATTGATTATTCAGCTAGCACGCATTCACGCACGCACGGATCAGTAACGACGTAACGTAATAAGTAGAGGTATAGCTAGGTAGCTAGAGGTTGTGGGAGGCGAAGAAGGCGTCGACGTCGGCGCCGGAGTAGAATTCCCTAGTGCCCTCCTGCTGCTGCTGCGTGACGGGCCCCGGCGCCGCCTTCCTCTTCCTCGGCGCCCCCGGGCACACCACGCCAACTCCTCCTCCTCCCTGCTGCGCCGCAGGCGTAGTCCTGCACCCGGAAGACGACGCCTCCTTCTCGGCGGAGGCGTCGCCGCCGCACCACTGCTCCAGCGGCAGGCCCATGTACGCGCGTGGTTGGCGTGTGTGTGTTTGGGTGGGTGCGTTTGCTAGCTATATATATATCCAGCTGTTGCTACGTTTATACAGTAGCTAACAACAATATTGGTGGGGTGGGCGATCGATCGAGGCAGGGGTTGGGGTTTTTATAGATCGATCGATGAGGCGGCCGTGGCCTGTGGGAGATGGGATCGCGCGCGGCACGCAGGTGGATGCGGATATGCGCATATAGCTAGGCGCGATATATATGGGTCGTACGCACGGCACGTTATTCGGTCGGTCCATCGATCGGGGATATCGAATCGAATCGGCGTGTGTTGCGTGAGGACTACCCGCGCGCCTACGTACGCTATAGGCCTGCCTCCTGGTGAAGTGATGGTGCCTTTTTATCTTCTTGTTTGGATATGTACATATCTTGCATGCAGGTTCTAGTCACTACTACTCCTACTGCTCACTATCTATATTAATATAACCCACTTAAGTCAAATCGGAATATCGATCGAACTCTGTTATTACTTTTTGTGTACAGATATTTTAAATATTCTATCACAAAACTACATTCATAAAACTACAGATTTAGTCTCCTTGAGTATCATAAAACTACAGATTTAAGAATTTACTTTACAAAACTACAGATTTATATCTCTATTATCACAAAGCTACAAGTTTAGTGTCTCAATTATCATAAAACTACATATTTATATCTCCGTTATCACAAAGCTACAAGTTTAGTGTCTAGCACTTCTACTTTCTCAGAGCTCCCCATACAGTGGCACATTAATTATCATAAAACTACAGATTTATATCTTTGTTATCATAAAGCTACAAGTTTAGTGTCTCAATTATCACAAAACTATGTGTTTTAAGCAATGCTTAAACATGTAGTTTTGTGATAATGTATTGCTAAAACTTGTAGCTTTGTGATAATTAAAACACTAAATCTGTAGTTTTGTGAAACAAATTTTTAAATCGGTAGTTTTGTGATACACAAGGACACTAAATCTATAGTTTTATGAAATAAGTTTTTAAATCTATAGTTTTGTGTTAGATTGTCCAAAATACATACATGTAGTTTTGTTAAATTTACTCTTATTTTTAAAGCGTGCATGCCTCGTATATATGGCGGCTGTTACTGCGCGTTTTCTCGATCTTTAGTGCTAGCGTGTGCATATGCAAGCGCAAAATTAATAAATGTATTATAGGCTGCTATTATCGCTAGCACTAACTGACGTTAAAACCTGTTTTTACGTTTCAACACCGTTTGCAATTGGGGTTACTTACGTTACGTCTTTTTAGTTAATTTTCTGCTGATCGGTTGATCGATCGTCTTAATGGGCCATCGGGGTGAATTACGAAACTGATTGCGAAGCATGCATTCGATCAGACGGCCATGCGCATACGATTCATTCATGTTTAATTACTAACGTTGCTGGAGTAGTATTATAAAGACTTTTGTAATACACAGTACAGTCCTAGTTCGAGGAAGCTAATGTACCTTCATCCGTACTGGGCTGCGGTGCTTTTGTTGTGGGCCGCACGCACTCTCATTCAGTTCGTGTGAGCTTCTAAAAGGGCGAAAAAGTGCTCGCGAAGGCCCATCCATGAGAAGACAGCTAATAGGGATTTGTTATTTTCAGGCACACCTGGTAAATTGTAAATTTCAGTAAACCTAAAATTATAATGTACACAATGGTTGAAATAATGTTTAATATACTTTTTTAGTTTAACTACAATTTTTTTATTGTGAGTTTATTTATTTTTGTCTATGTTTCAACACTATTCCATGTAATTTTGTTTATTTTACAAATTGTAAGTTTATTTTCTGTTTAGTTAGAGAAATTATTGTTTACCTTTCGTAAGAAAGAATATAATTTGTCATTTCAAGGGATGAGAAAATTGGCTGAAGCTTTCAAAATTTCAATCACTAGGGACATTCCCTTAGTAATAATATATGACGGAGAGGCCTTACATGAATTCAGTGGAAATTTTCAAAAGGTAGAGCTTTTTGTAGATTTATAGTCCAAATTTTGATATTTAAGTTAAATTTTTCAAAATTTGAACTAAAACTTTTGAAATTTTAGTAGAAAAGCTCACTCTGAACTCTGAAGTTATAAAATAAGAAAAACCGCACTACCCTATTGGTTGCAACCAAAGATTCAATCCAAATAGCTTCAACTGTATCAATTGTACTTAAACAATTTGATAATCATAATTGATGATAACAACACATTTCCAGCCACTATTCCAAAACCATACATGAATTAGTAGAAACTTTACTCAAACAATTCAAAATTGAAATGATTATGTTTAAAAGTCACATTACTCAACTTTCAAAATCAGATCGGTAAAATACAAAAAAGAACTAGTAGCCCATACGAGTGTACGACCATCTCGTCCACTATTGGGTTGTGTTATCGTCGTCTCGTGTCACATATATGTGCGTGTGCCTTATGTCGGCTTGGCCAAGTGTACATCCCCAACAAAGTCCCAAATTGGAGTAGCATTTTCATAAGGAAAAAAAAATAGTATCTCCAGTTTTGCGATTCAGGGAGAAAACAGTGACCCTGGTTGAGAAGGAAATATAGAGTCGGCCATGTTCATTTATGCCTAAACGTCAATCAGCTAAATGGACACGTACAACGAAAAATATCATTACCACATGATTAATTGAGTATTAGCTATTTTAAACTTACGAATTTATTAATTTGATTTTTTTAAATAAATTTTGTTTTCTTTTAAAAATTATTGTTTAACAGGTTGGGAAGCGTGCTCACAGAAAACAAGGAAAAACCCTTTCGAATAGGCACTTTGTTCTTTCGTAAGATATACATGTCATGCAGAATTTTATAAAAAATGATAAGAAATATCATGCCATTATACATTGCTATGCCACTATTATTATTTTCTTTACATGCAAAATCCACGTCCATACACACCACACCAACCTCGTCAAACATATCCTTTATTTGCTACATTGTAACACTCCAGTTTCATTCATTCATTCATCTAGGAGCTTCAGAATCACTGGAAGACCAAACTTGGGCTTCAGAGTGATCAAATCCACAGGCGCATGGACATAACCAGGGGAAAGACTGAACGAGAACTTCTGCAGCATCACGGCCATCACCGACTTCGCCTCTAGCATAGCGAAGTTCTGACCGATGCATGATCTTGGTCCAATCGAGAACGAAAGCAGAGCATGTGGAATCTTGGCCGCTCTCGTCACCCCATTCTGAAATCTCAGTGGATTGAATTTATCTGCATCTTCTCCCCAAACCTGCTTGTCTCGATGCATGATCGGAATAGGTATGTAGACGGCAACACCGGCGGGGATTTTCAGTGATCCCACCGTGATGTCTGTGGTGGGTTTTCTCTGAATGAAGATTGCAGGGTTGTACAGCCTCAGTGTCTCCAGGAGCACCATTGTCATCTGCGATAAAATACAGAGATGTTCTTGTATGTAACTAGCTTTCTTAAATACTCGAATGTATAAGATAATGATACAAATATACATGTTGTAGCAAAAGGAACTTTGTTTCTTGCCTCTTTCAATTTGCCAAGTGAATTAGCATCAGGATGCTGATCTTTTCCACATTCTCTGAATACCTCGTTTCTGAGCCTTTCCTGCCATTCGGGGTACACACTGAGCAAGAAGACTGACCATGTAAGGAGGAGGGCAGTTGTTTCATGACCGGCGAAGAAGAACGTCTTGCACTCATCTATGATCTCATCCATGCTCAAGTTGGCATCCCCTTCCTTGTCTGAAGTGCAGGCGTCCAGCATCAAACCAAGCAGATCGTTGCCGCGTTCACCGTCTTTTGATGACAAGCGCAACTGTATTATCTGCATTAGTGTGTTCCTGAGATTCTTTTCAAGCTTCCATTTGCGCCGATTTCCCTCAGTAGGAAGATAGCTGCATGAGGGCACATTACAACGCATTTAGGATTACAACACAACCAAGTTCAGCAAAGTGAGGGTTTTTTAAGTTCTAACAGACTTTTATAATTATTAAATATATTTATGTGCATCCATATGGTTGGTGACTTGGTGTAATGGTGCATAGGCAGATGTTCTTTCCGTTATCTTAAGAAAAAAGAGCAGAGTCTATAAGCTTTCGAGTTTCAAAATGATCCCTTTATCCAGAATACCAAAAAGGGAAAAAGCTAGGTAAGTAGAGTTATATTACTTGAGTCCTGGTAGTTGCACTTGAAACAAGGTTGCCATGGTGATCTCCGTCAGCTCATGTTGTGCCAGGAAGGCTTCTTTTCCTAGTTGGAAACTACTTCCGAAGGCAGTATGAGCTATAATATCCGCTGTTAGCTCTCTGAACTTCTTGTTGAATTCAACCTCTGTTTCTCTGTTCTTGTTCTTGGATGCCACATCTTCTAATTCCTTGACCAAGCTTTGAGCACAACCCATCATTGTTTTTACCATCATCTGTAAATCACATTACACAACGTGAAATACATGAAAATGAGCACCTCTCTACTGGTAGTAACCAGGAGTAAAAAATATCACTACACTCGATTTCAAAGGGTATAGCAGCACAAGTATCCCCTGTACCTCACATCATATTGGTCAGCTTATCAGCCGCTTCGAAAATTTGAATGTCAACACTCATTTAGAAGTTGATTTTAGTTTTTTTCTGTCAAAATTTATTTTCAGTATTGGATTTTTTTTAACTCCAGCATTGGATTTTAAACTGCTAATAACACATATACAGCAGATTACCTGTAAATTATTTTTTAGTTGTGCACTGCAATTTCAACAGTAATCCAAACGATCATAGCAATGTTTAGAGATTCTTGTAAAACTATGGGTGAAATATTTGCAACTTCTTGGCATGACAAACTGCTTAGATATTCATGGTGTTGCATACCTTGAGTTTGTCCATGTTAAAAGCAGGGTTGATAACCCTACGATGGCGCACCCAATCAGTGCCTTCCACCGGTACTAATCCCTTACCCATTAGGGCCACCACAGTTTGGGGTGTATCATTCTTCAGAAAATGTCCAGACTTGCTTGAGAGAACCTGCCTAGCCAACTCATAGTCGAAGATGCAAATGCGTGGCTTTGGTCCAAACCAAAACAGAAATGGTTCTCCTGCAACAATTCAAATCAGGGATGATCGGACGAGGGTTCTCTGCGCTTACTCTTGTGCAGTAGTTGTCACTCACATCCAAGCAAGATCTCCAGAATGAGCATTATAATTTCTTTTCATAGTTGACCATCCCTTATTACGTTACACTTGAGTTGAAAACGCTATTTATTATTCGTTTTGCCCCCTGAATTGAATTTTTTTTCTTATTGTTTTTACCTTGAATTGAATAATTCATTAAAAATTTACACCAAAGAACTTTGTAAACGCTCAATCCAATCGTAAATTATTGACCTTTAAACAAATAAAATTCATTTAAGCTTTTCAAACTTGGGGCATCAATTTTTTTTGTATTAAAGTAAGTTTGAAATATTATAACAGTATCTTTCCGTATAAATGTATGTCCTGTTTACCCTTTTTAGGCTAAAGCATTTGAGAAATTATTGATCATCAAGGTTTTAAAAATAGGACTAAATTTTATCCTAAATACATAATATTTATGATCGGAGCCATGGCTTAAAATAACTAAATACATCCTAAAATAACTAAGAAGTACTTAGTTATTTTGTAGAATATATTTTTGACAAGTCCATGTCAAACCATCATCGTGAGCCATGGCCCATGGGCCAGTGGATGATAGGATCCGTTTTATGCATCCCACATCGTTAGATCACAGATGGGACCTTCCTATCTGGATAATTGTCAACTTGTTATTTCGTTTGCACATGAAAATAAAACAGATACTTTTGCCAAAAAATTCAAAATCAAAATTTGCCTGGTGCACATACTTCCAAGAAAGAAGTTAAAGGGTCAAACACCAGAACAGCAGCTAGCAAGCATCGTCAGAAAAAGGAGAAAAAAGTAGAGCACAAAGCCATATATACCATACTGAGCCCTCCATTTAAGGTAATGAGGCGCGATCCTTGGGACGTAGTTGTGGTCATGAATATCCAACACCTGACCATCAGCATCCTCCTTCATGTTGCTGATATCCTCATTGTTGCCTTTCAAGAACTTGTAGTCAGGTCCATGGATCCCCAGTTTCTCTCTGAACTCCTTGGCTATTCTGTAAGGCCTCCATATCAGTCGCACGATGGTGTAATCCCAGAGCCATGAGATGGCAACAACTAGGAGAGCAACCAGGGCCAGAAGAACAATGGCGTCCATGAACGCAGCTAGTACAGATGGGTTGAGTTGGGAGGAAGAGAAGACAAAGATGAATGGAAGATGGTGCAATGTGACTTGTTGAATTGTTTATTTCTGTGGTAGATGGGGTCTATATATATCATATATATACTGGCATCATATATATGTGCGCTGCAACATGATTTTAATTAAAATATTTGGTTCTAATAAACTATTACTATTATTTTCTACATATATCATTTCTTGATTTAACCACTCATCACCAACAATATCGGTGTTAAGTTTGACTTAGTTTATAAAAAAGATTAATAATATGTTAACACAAAACAAATATACCATAAATAATATATTGAATGTTCAACTTATAAAATACTAAATTTGTGTTGTAAATGTTGTTACATTTTTATAAGTTATATAAAACTTAGGGAGTGTTCACAAGTGCATGTTGGAGAATTGGCTAAAACATGCACGCAAAATAATAAACATTATTAGCATATGATTAATTAAGTATTAGCAATTTTAAACTTTAAAAATGGTTTAATTTGATTTTTTAATAATTTACGTGTAGAAAAGTTTTTCAAAAATCGTCCCATTTAATAACTCGGAAAGCGTGCTCACAGAAAAGAGAGAAAAATTCCGCTCCAAACAGCCAAAACAAATAGAACCCCTAAGAAGTTTGGTTTAAAAAAATAATAAAATGACTTACAATATAATGGAAGTACGTATGAGCATGGTCTTTATTATGGACATGGTCTTTATACAATCTTGGCCACATGTCGGTCAGCAGAGACACATGAAAGCAAGCAAGATTAAAAAATCAAATATTGTTTTTGCAATCTCCACTTACACAGTGGCACCACCATTGGCACGAAGACCTTCGCGCCACGATCGAGCCGGTGAGGCAATGACGTGTGACTGTGTGATAGCTACATGAATCATTATCGCATATTGTCATCAGATCATAATTGAACTCCGTTCCGTTCTGTTTTTGACCGTTTAGCTGATTTTTTAAAGAGTAAATTACATATAATCCTGGTTTTTTTTATCAAAGTTGTACAAACAACATGTATTTTGACATGTGTCATATAACACTATGTATTTTAATAGTCGTGTTTCATAAAACCACACATTTAACAGTTTATTCTCAAATTTTGACGAGCAAATTAAAACTCTTACGTATGCTATGATATGTCAAATGAATTTCTTATATGCTCACACGTGTACAGTGGATCAAATAAATTATAAATCGACATGTAGTGTTTAAGTAAAATTGGTTGTTGTGAAACACTGTCTACCATAATATCTGGGATTGTGTATATATATGTCAATATGTGCCAAAACTTTATATCATAAAATCTGGGGTTTTGGTGTAGTTTATTTATTTTTAAATTCCTGCTCGGTCCAGGTGTCCATGCGTCCTTGTTCGGTGCTAGACGTACGTAAAACGTTGCCGTCTTGCTGATTTGGATTTGCATTGGCTTCCACGCACACGCAATTTCGCAAAAGGGCCCCTTTTCTAATCCAACCTTCCGTCCAACATTTTCATACAAAGGCACCATATTGCTTTCAAAATAGATGATTTCATTTTTTTTTATGTGCGCGCGCGCGCGCGCGCGTGTGTGAAACTTCCAGATTGGGGGCCACGCTGTGAAACAACAAATAGCTTCTGTGGCAAACCGTACAGGTAAGCACGTGAGCACGTAAGTCTTGGGTTCGTTGGATGTGTTTGCACGACACTGCCAAACCAATTATGACCTGTTTGGTTGCTGCCCTCGATGCCGCACGAGTGAAATGGACAGGAAATGGTTTGCTGCAAGTCTTTCGAAATACGGTACAAACACCGGCGGTTATATACAAGAGCACACTGTTCCTATATGAATAGACACATGAAAATTTTTTATGAGTACCTCCAAGTTATTAGACGACATATAGTGAGAGCAAACAATAGATATGATTGTATATTGTCGAGGAACGTAAAGCGGACTTATCCCCGTGCAGAACACGGCCCATTCTGCTAAGCCCATCCAGCCCAGTTTGGAATGCCGCCACCAACTCGGGCCTCTCTCCTGCTGGGCCTCGATAAATCCTATCCCCGCCGTCCGCTCCCATTCAGCGAGATCTCAGCCGTCCATCCGATCAAGCCACCATCCCGCTAGGGTTTCCCCCCCTATAAGACCCTTCGCCATCCTCCCCACCGCCGCCACCGCCGCTTCGTCTTCTTCCCCAAGCCTCCTCGCTCCGCCTCGCTCTCCGATCCATCCGCAGGTAAGGTAGAAGAATCTTTCCTCCCGCCGCTGTTTCGATCCCTTCCTTGCCGACCTCGTCTGAAAATCTTGGGGGTTTGGTTCGTGCAGAGATGGCGGTGCCGTTGCTGACGAAGAAGATCGTGAAGAAGAGGGTCAAGCAGTTCAAGAGGCCCCATAGCGACCGCTACATCGGCCTCAAGGCGAGACACGTTTATTTATGCCTCTTTTTTCTTTCATCTATGGAATGGCATCATTCTCCGCTCTTGAGTTGCTGCTAGCCTAGCCATATGCTGTTCTTGAGGGTTTAGCGCGTCTAATGTTGTTGTGCCATTAGTATTGCTGTTTAGGTTTTACAGATTTGTGGATCTAGTTTATTGAGTTTAGGGAAAATAGAGAGTTTTAGTTAGTTGTCTTTAACTCTTGATGTACACAAGTAATATCTTTGGGCACTGGGCAAACAGTGCTTCGCTTGAACTAGTTTAGTGAAGAACGCTTGCAGAATGAATTAGGTGTGGCTGATTTCCCTATAGCTGAATGTTCTATCATTTTTCAATGTTCATTTCCATGTCGTGCACTAGTATATGCTGGATATCTATTGTCACTTTAATTTTGGTGCTAGAAACTAGTATAATGGTACCAAGAAGATGTTATTTCATACTAGCCTCATAACCATATTTCTGGTGTTGCTCTTTATCAGAACTACAAGGCCTTATTTGTAACAGCTCTCCTCACAATTTGTTTAGTACTAATACCTATAATTATGAGATGTACTTATTCGTTGAACACATGACTGAAGTGTGCTTGGATGCTTGCTGTTAAACTGTTAGTTACATTGCCACGATTTTCTTTTGCACATGTTGTCTTGTTGATACGGTAGCCTACTGTTTCTTGGATATGAATGTTGTGCACGATGTTTTAGATTACTGCTATTGTGTTGCTTCTTCTGAATCCCTCAGCGTGTGACTTTTTTGGTGAACATGATACACTTGTTGCTAGCACTAATTTCAACTTTTGTTCATTATTTCCAGACAAGCTGGCGCAGGCCAAAGGGTATTGACTCCCGTGTCAGGAGAAAGTTCAAGGGATGCACCTTGATGCCCAACATTGGCTACGGCTCTGACAAGAAGACCAGGCACTACCTCCCCAACAAGTTCAAGAAGTTTGTGGTACACAATGTCTCTGAGCTGGAGTTGCTCATGATGCACAACAGGTATGCACTTCCTTCACCCATCTTACTGTCGCTGGCAGTGTCCAGCCTTGCTATCATCTGTTGTCAGCACCAGCTGCTGTAACAATCTCCGTGCTAATGACTTGATTCTCCTATAAACAGGACCTACTGTGCTGAAATTGCCCACAACATCTCTACAAAGAAGCGCAAGGAGATCGTTGAGCGTGCTGCACAGCTCGACATTGTGGTCACCAACAAGCTTGCCAGGCTCCGTAGCCAGGAGGACGAGTAGATTGTTTTGTCTTCAGTATAATGTTTTGGTCTGGTTTGATCGTAGGAAACTGTCACACCTCCAAGTATTCTGCTTTCTATCATTGTGGTACTGTGAAAGATTACTATTATGACAACCTTTTTGCTACCAGCAGCTACTCTAATGTGGCAAAATCTACTGTTGAATCATTAGTCTACATTGCCTGCTTTTCGCCTTGTTTTTTGTTTAAAATGCTTTGTTGCTGTTAAATTACTTCTGGTTTGGGATCTGAGCAGCAGATGTTCCTTGCTATGTGAAGTTGGTGTGGTCCTTGGTAGCAGCTTGATCTCATTCTCTTCTGTCAGCTGTTTGTTTAATCTGCTTTCCACTATTCCAAATGGGTTTCTGGACCAACAAGCTTGTGTGCCTAGAAAAACTTTGAAGGCACGGCAGGTCTAAATGCTTTCATAGTTGGTTGCATGGCGATTTCCAGTTAATTTCGAGATATTGGTTTGGGAGCTCGGTGATGAAATTAGAACGATATTTCAATCCTGCATCCAGATCAACATGTTGACGGCAACGCACTCATGCATGCGAGAAATTTGACTTATCTATACAACAAATTCAGAAGCCTGTGCCTGACATCGAATCCAACTAAAATCTTCGGCAAGAGCTTGTAGGAAGGTTTCTCTCCCAATTTTCTCTCTCAAGTCTCAACTCCTTGGATGTTTTGTAAATATTCCATGTCAGTCGCACGATGGTGTAATCCCATAGCCATGAAGTGGCGGCAACTAGAAGAACAATGGAGTCTATTAACGCAGACATGGTTGTACTTGTAGGCTTGTAGCTACAAGGAAGAGGAAATAGTATGTGCCTGCTGTTAGGTTTCCGTCACAAAGGCAGCAGCCGCCTCTCGCCTCTCCAATCCTCGACGTCAGGTTGCTTCCTCCCATCGAACAGTATTGAGATTCTGAGAACATGTGATGCTTAATTGATTTGAAGTGCAACACTAATTCATGTCTGTGGTGTGGGATGATGATGCTAATGGAGCAAACAAATTTCCTGATTCTAGTCTGTGCCTGCCCTTAACTACTGGGACTTCCTGTGTTCTTGCCTTGTGTAATTTAGGGCACATTTGAATCGTAGGATTACAAAAACAAAGGGATAAGAAAAATATAGGATTTTCACAGGAATGTAAGCGAAAAACAGAGAATTGTAAAACACAGGAATTCTGTAGAGATATACGTTTGGTTGAGCCATAGGAAAAACACAGGAAAGTTGCCTCGATCATACGCGAGATAGCATAAAATGTGGTTGGAGTGGATGTTTTTTTCCTGTGTTTTGCCTCCAAAATCACAGGAAAAAGAAAGTTTCCTGTGTTTTTTCTTTGCTCATTCCTTTGAATCAAAGACATGAATAGTGTTTGTTCCTATGGAATTCTCATTACTTTGTTTCTCCTCCATTTTTTCTCCATATCAAAGGGGCCTAGTTTGTCAATTGAACTGGTGTTTGGATTATTGTCTATTTTCAGATTGTCCTTTTGTATGGATACATATGACGTCCACATGAATTTTTCATATTTGTTTTTCAAAAACCATTTTTAAATTTCTATCGACAAATTAATAGTCTTATAAAATACACATCAAACACACACATCACTGCTTTAATTTTTATCAAGCTTACTGTCAATAGTGTACTTAGTAGTCTCCGTGCTAAAGGGCTTAATGGACATTTCTATAGAAACTAAGCCCTCAACTAAAGAAAACCTAACAATAGAGACATGTAAGGGATGAAAGCTAAAATTGATGGCTACACAAGGAATTAAGTATAACTCAAGGACATATAGGATAGGGTCAATTTTGATGGGCATACAAGGAATTTTCTCTATTTGTTAATTTACTCCCTCTTCAGCTATGTAGTCTTTAGCCATGTAGCCTGCTCCAACGATATCACAAGAGCAGTCTTAGGTCTTGTTTGGCAAAACTCCAAATCCCCGCACCGCTTATATTTTTTATGGAGTTAAAATCATTCGGTTGGGCTCTAGCTCTAGAAGTAGTGGAGCCAGAGCTGGAGCTATACTAAATAGACGACGCAAGCAAACTAGGGTTAGAAAACAAATCCCCGAGCATTTTTTTTTCTCTCCTCACACAGTGGCACCACAATTGGCGAGAAGACCTTTGATACATGGTCTACTGTATGATAGCTACAGGATCATATTTGTCATCAGATAATTAAATTCCGTAACGTTCTGTTTTTCGTTTGTCAGATTGTTTTTTTAAAGAAAAATTCCCTCACGGTGCATAACGTCGTGTTCAATCGGAGCTTCGAGCCGGAGCTGCTACATTACCGATTTGGATGTACATTGGCTGCCACGCACTGTGGTGTTTGGTTGCCGGCCATACTTTGTCACAACTAAGTTTAGGCAAGATATGGCAGCCACAAAAAGTGTGGCTATCAAATTACTAACCACAAAGTGTGGTAAAGTTGACAAAAACATAAATCTATGACACGTGGAACATACTATTGTTAAAGTGTGGCAAGCTACAACTGTGGCAAAGAACCAAACACCTACTTAGCTACTAGTGGCAGTCACAAATATGACGTGGCAAAGTGTGGCAGCGAACCAAACACACCCACAGTTTCGCACAAAGGCCATCATTTCTATGGAAAAAAGCAGACAAATTCCTTTTTTCTAATCCAACCTGAATGCCCTCCAACATTTTCACAGGAAGGCATCACCCCTCCCTTCAAAATATAGCTGATTTCATTTTTGTGTGTGCAACTTCCAAATTTGGGGCCGCGCCGTGAAACCAAAAATGGCTTCTGTTGCTGTTTGCACGACACTGCCAAACAACGCGGCAAGACTGAACGGACAAGAAATTGTTTAGTGCAAGTCTTTTCAAACACGGTACAAACGTCATCGATCATAATCATATGCGTGACTGTATTAGCACATTGATAAACCAAACACGTGCGCGCACACGTACCCCTATTAGCACATTCGAGTGACGAGGGCAGCATATCTACAATCGATGATGAATGTGTTGCCTCTATAAAAAATAACTAGCCAGAAATACGTTCGTACATGCCAAGATTAGAACATAAACTTAAATAAACATGTCCATAAGAAATCTAGCAAGCCAAGCTATCCTCATGTCATGGTTTTGTTCTAAGTTTTTTTTCTTTTTGAACGCGTTTTGTTCTAAGTTTTAGTTGTGTAGTCCAAACTAAGGCATGTGTGCCTTTTAAATTTGAGATGGAGCTGCATCATTGCACAGCTCTACACCTATTCCCATTAGTAGATCTTTCATCAGCTACATTAGCGTCTTTCCATGCTAGTTTAGCTTTCAGATTTTTAACTGTGGAAGTTTAGTTTTACTTTCATATCTACCATTAGTAGATCTTTCATCACCTACATTAGTGTCTTTCCATGCTAGTTTAGCTTTCAGATTTTTAACTGTGAAAGTTTAGTTTTACCCCTATCTACCAGGAGTCTGGGACTAACATACGGCAAAGAGCAGCTCAGCTGCTCGTCCGGTAGTGCCACCTGGCCTGCCTTCTGTTCTACAGCGATGCGCGCACACTTCTAAGCTTCCATTTAAATGACGAGAATCAAAAAGACAAAAACCCATGTCTCCCTCCCTGCCTCTCTCTCTCTCTCTACGAGTATATTTGTTGTTCTCGTATGGCGATATCTGAGTGCACTCCAACAAAATTGTCTGTCCATGCCAAAAGATTACTTCGCAATCGAACCTAAAACTAAATTACAATCACACTTCAGCACTTCACAGACATGCGGAACACAACAATCAGGTAGGTATTCTTGATTGTAGTACTAAGGAAAGGATTAACTTCTGCCACAGGATTCCAGGTACAAAATAAAAATATCAAAAACTTCTGCATATATGCTGCAGCGAACTAGAAAACACCTCCTGGGTAATTTTACGTACTGATCACGCGGTGTCAAATGCATAAACAACAACTCCAGAAGTTTACAATGCTGTCTCTACTTAAATAATATGGCCGCCTCAAAAGTGTAGTTTTCTTTGTCAATCTCACCGAGTCGCCTGTTGTGCTGCTTGAGCTGGCTCCACAATGTTCTTTGCTAGCATGAAAGTCCGCATGTTCAGATTCTTCAAGCTTTCAATTAGCTGCTCATGGCTGCAATGAAAAAAAAAATGTTGGAAAACTACCTCGGAAACAGATTAGCATTCTAGCAATGCTTGATTAGAGTGTAAAAGCACAGGATAGATTATATAGTGCAAGCATGTATGGCTGAAGCAACTTACATGTTAACATGATTGGTCGTCATGATGAGAGTTCCAGACACCGAGTCAATCTTGGCATCAAGCTTTGAATTCCGAACTAAGTTCATTATCCATAATTCCGCCTCATCGTAGCTCATGTTCAGCTTCTGAGAGAGCATGCTGTTCAATTAAAAAAAATGGAACATCATCTTAGATTGAAAGAATTTGCACTCCAGCATGGTCCGTATGATACTAAGAATAAAAGTACATAGAACATGAACTAAACTTTTGGAACTTCAGAATTCAGTAAAACTGTTCCAAATTGAGATGACAGAACAGAATGATGTAAACAAACAATAACTGCACCCAAATAGTACATTACAGTTTTTTGTTGATAAACATGGTATGTGTTACCTACATGGAAAGCAGCTAGTGATAAAAACAATGCAAAGGTTGACCAAAGAAGGAATCTAAGTTGTACTTGATGTATGATTTACGAATTGATAATTACAACTACAAGTTCATTTAAGTGAACCTTTGAATGTCAATGAAAAAAGCAAGTCGAGAGACTGAAACACTAACCCTATATCAATGCAGCGATGAATACGGCAGTAAGTTTCAAAGATAAACAGACGAGCATTTTCGAGAAATTCATCTCTGAGAGGAACAGTGATGAAATTCCCTTCCTCAATGCGCTTTCCCAGGAAAGGATCGTTCAATATGACCTACAAAGGAAGACATTAAAACAAAGAAGTGAATGATAAATGTTGTGTATGATCTCCATTGAGATGACAGTGCCGTGAGATATCATATTTATAGCACAAAATTTGGTAATACAAAATCACAGCTATGTACAGCGAAGCAGTTATCATTTAAGGAGGGAAAATAGAGAAGTAGCAACTAACAACAATGAGATAAAGTCAATTCCAGGGCACCCCATACAAAGGCCTTTCTGATGCATTTAAGGATGTGAAAGGTAATCTTTGACTTGCTGATCATAAAATATAGCCATGCATCATATGACAGTAGGGCGTGAACAGCAAAAGGATTTTTCCAAACGGAGAGAGGGATTATCTTTCAACATTTTTATATTTCAACAAAAATACATTAAGTTAAAAACAGATTAGACATAGGGATGGACAAAATATTCAAAATGAGCCAATATACCTTCTCACACTCTATGAGTTTCTGTTGCGCACCATCAAAATCATAGTTGACATACAAGCATTCCAGGAATTCCGTAATGGGGTCCTTGTAACTGTGCTGCTCCTGCTGAATGACTTTAATCAACTCTTTAAGCATATTCCTTCTCCTTTTGTTCACAACAACTGCTGTAGCAAGGTATCGCAGAAGATGGGGTGCATTTGTCTGGATCGCATTCAAGTACCTGGGAAGACGGAAAGTGCACATTGAGAAGTTAGCTAAGATAATCTTCTATATCACAAACAAAACATGTTTTCATCATTGGAATTAGATAGCACAGTACAAATAGTAATGCTTTACAGACGATAAAAGCCCCTTGGCTATGAATTCTTAAACTCTGCTGCTCTTTTTTTCCTTCCAATTTGGGTTAACCACAAAAAACTTTCTTAAAAAATTCTACATCTTAACATAGTTGTATGTATACCAGCAAAACACATTTAGAGTAATAACTCTATGCACAAACAATATACATATTACTCAATACGAAGATTTGCTGGCTCTATCCTGGACATTAAACCATGGAAAATTTATTAGTACCTTACCAGTGAAAAGTACAAACAAGTCATTTAGTGTTAATTCTAACGGCATTGCTAATTGTTTGTTAAAACAGAGAATTGTTGACCTTAACTGCACAAGACAAGTGAACAACACAATAATCTTGGGAGTTCAGTAAACAAACCTGTCCTGGAAGAACAGATCGATGATCCCATTTCTGCCGTTTTCATGGTTAAAGAAGATAAAGATACTCCAGTGCATCAGCCATATCCTATTTTGGAGCTGATTTAGCGGTGAAGAGAAGTTCTGGGAGAAGAAACAAAGAAGTAACAAACAAAGTTATATAAAGCAGATGGCCACCCCCAACAGGAAACGATAAAAGTCTCCTATAAGTCACTCAAGCTAACCTTTGAATCAATAATCTCCTTCAAACGGTTGAGCTCCTCCAGTGCAACTTCCCAATTCTGCATCAAAATCTCAGCTGCCAGCTTTCCCCACAGGGCACTCAAGCTCCTCTCGCTGTTTGTGCACAAAGCACGGTATTGATACAAGTAGATAGCAGCATCTGAGTAATTCCCGCAGTCAAACTGAAATTTGGCATACTGATACAGAGTCTCAATCTGATCAGGACCAATCTGCATCATTAACAAGAATGTGATCATTTAGTTGGTTAGCACAAATCATGCCATAACTATAGAACATGCAGTCTAAACAACTTCACAAAACAATGTTAACTACAGATGGAGAACACAGAATGTTGATCCTCACATAAACGAGTGGCAATTTACAATTATTCTAGGCAAATACACAACATTAAGACCAAACAACATCTGAAGCCATTAATCATCAGCTAGCCACTCCAGTCGTTTTGATTCATATGAATCTATAGGGATTATCAGCGATGTATACGCTGGTTGCCGCTCCAGCCGTTTTGATTCATGAATTAAAAGGGATCATCAGCTATGTATACAACAATTGTCGCTCCAGCCGTTTTGATTCATGAATTAGAAGGGATTATCAGCACATGCATCCTATTTTACCTTACAAATTACAACGCACCCCAACAAGACAACAAACTAAACCAATCCACACAACCTTCAGGCAACCAAAAAAAATCCTTCATACAGGCTAGAAACGACAGCTTCCACCAATTGAACAAGGAAGAAATCTAACGCGCCGCAAGCAAAGCCGTAAAGTAGAATAATTAGAAAAGAGGAGGCGTTGAGCGGACCTGGAAGCGCTCCTGGAGCATGTGGAGGTTGTACTGCTTGTCGGGCCGGAGCTCCTGGACGAGCTGCTGGTTCTGGAGGAAGGAGACGATGGGGGCGGTGGCCTCGACGAGCGCCCTGAGCCTGGAGACGACCTCGGTGCGGCGCTTGACCATGTCCTCGGGGACGTCGTCGGTCTTGTTCTGCGACTTGTGGATGTCCATGGCGTAGTCCACCATGTTGGTGCCCCGGAGGAGGGCCAGCTTCGCCTTCAGGATCTCGTCGTCCGCGTACAGCTCCCGCTCCTGCAGGAACTCCAGCAGCGGGAACACCAGGTGGCAGTCCATGTGCCCCGCCATCCGCATGGTCAGGTCGTGCTCCGCCATGGCCGCCGTTCGGTGCTGGGCTAGGGCGGTGGCGGCGGCGGGGAGGAGCTTGGGTTTTTTAGGGTTCCGCGGGTGGCGGCGCGAGGAGGAGGACTGAGGAGGGACAGAGGAGGAGAAAGAGAGGGGATTGGAATACTCGGGATGAGGTGGGCCGGGTTTGGGCTTCCTGGGCTTTTGTGGTTGGGGCCTGGGGGGAGGGGATTGTGTGGTTGTGCTGCTTGTTAAGGTTGGTCAAGTTTTTGATAAAACTGCTCATGGCTGCAATGAAATAAAAAATTAGAAAAACAAAAACCTTATGAATTGATGCATATCATAAATTGATACATAGACAATAGAATAGTAAAGTTTATTTTTGAATTTTAAACTTCACTCAAAGTTCATTTTCCATTGTAGACTATATAATGCCAGTTCTTTTTTAACCCGACCTGTTGGGACTTGGGAAGGCACCTAGCAATTTCTTTTCAACTTCCCATAAGTTTTCTACTTTAGGTAAGCTTTATGGTTGTTAACCAGTTTTGACATTTAATAGGTGTGAAATATATGATTTTGTAATTGATGGGTGTATATTTAAGACTAGTCTTATAATTGAGGGTCGTATACTATGGACTAATAATCGTTCTTTAAAAAGTACATAAAAAATACAAATGAAAAAGATTTATAAAATTTTAATAAAAGGTATTCAATCGTAGATAAAAACAAGGTAAAACATATACATTAACGAAGTTTAGGCTTAACAATAGTGTCGATGTTGTGGGCCTAGGGGTACCAGTTGCGCGTGGGCAATGACCCCCTCGAACCATCAAAGTCACCTTCTAAGGGTCAGGCCCCGCGCTAAAAGAAATGGCCAAGTTACAAAGGCTGAATCAAAGCCCGACGAGCCACGTGGCCACCCCGAGAGGGGTCGGGCCCGGAGGTAGTCCGAGGCTTGCCATGACTACTAGGGGCGGGTTCATAGCCCGACCCCTAGTAGGCAGTGCTTGTGCTCCGCCCCCACAACGCCCCATCACCTCATTTAAGAGGGTTGTCAAGCTCTGGCGACTGTGCTGGCACGTTGGTCCTCGCGACGGCAGCGTGAGCACTATCGTCATCATCACACTTTACTTTGTGACGGCTGGGGGAGCGAGCAGCTTCCCCCTCGATATCCACGCTCTGACAGGGCCATCATCACAAGCGATGCCCTGTCACATATCAGTCACAGTCGCATTTAATGCGACCGAGGGCTAGCAATGCCAGGGGGTTTCACCCACGTGGGTCTCTGCCCCCTCGCAAAACCCGCTGCTACCACTCAGCCGCTGGGTTGCAGGCTACGTGGCGGTCTCCCGCGAGACCACCACTTCACAGTCCATGGCAAACCTCGCCTTTACTGTGGGACTGAAACACGTCCCCACAGAATCACGCGACAGCACACGATTGCATGCATCCACGCGTCACCTCCTTAGGCAGCAGAAGGCAAAAAGGATGTGGAACTCCAGTTCCTTGCTGCAGAAGAATGTGGGCATTTGTGGCAGTCCCTTGTACTATAAAAGGAGACCCAAGCTTACATTCAAGAGGACTTTTGGAAAGCTAGAAACCTCGAAAAGCTAAAGTACTAGTCTCCCTAGCTAGCTCAGATCGATACACAAAAAAAGCTGTAACTAGCACCTTTGTGCCATTGTACAATTCTTCCAGAGAAAAGCCACATACAACAGGAGTAAGGTATTACGCAACTTTACGGCTCGAACCTGTCTAAAAAAACACCTAGTGTCTTAGGGGTCGGGCCCGACCTCCCTGTGCTTCTTCTTCCTGCCTTTTTTCGTCTTCTCCGCGAGCTCAGTGAACCTCACCTGCGCCCCTGGGCCGAACGACAAAAGGAAGATCTACGATTTTCCGCTAGAGGAGCTCTCTCGCTCCGAAAAATAGATTCTTTGAAAGTTTTTCATACATTTGAAATCTAGTAAATACCTAGTTTATATTTAACTTTGCCCATACAAGATAATAAAAAAAACACAAATTCAATACGATAGCATAGGGAGAAAAACCAAAAGGGGAGGTAGTAGAACCTTGTAAAGCATGTTCATCACATTCACATAGGATAAAATCACATAGGATGCATTTTATGTGCTCTGTGGAGGGTCCTTGCCAGCACGAATCATAAAGCATGCTAAGTCGATCAAACAATTCCCACCATAGGCTTTTCCCTGCTCTTGCTCACCACATGCGTCTGATAAGGCCTTGTTCTTTTGAGCTAAGAGATGTTAGATTATTCCTTTGAGCTAAGAGATATTAGATTATTCCTCGTTTTCCGTTAGCACGCTTCCTAAACTGCTAAGTGGTATATTTTTTTTGCAAAAAAGTTATATATGAAAGTTTTTTTAAAAACTAAATATATCCATTTTTAAGTTTGTAATGGTTAAATGTTTAATTAATTATGCTCTAGTTATCCATCTCGTTTTGCGTGCAGCTTATAATCCATGTCCAATATCACTTTAGAACGCGGCCTTAGAATGTGATGCTGAGCTCGCTCAATAAAATGGTTCGACAGATGCATTCAAGCTGATGGATCGATTGCAGTGGTGATTCAAAATTGCAAGACAAAACTTACATGTCTTATACTCCCTCCTCTAAATGTTTGACACCATTGATTTTTTTATACATGTTTTACCGATCGTCTTATTAAAAATTTTGTGAAATAAGTAAAATTATAAGTAAGCATAAAATTATATTTAAATAAATCAAATGATAGAAAATAATCAATAATTACATAAGTTTTTTGAATAAGACGAACGGTCAAACATATATAAAAAAGTCAATAGCGTCAGACATTTAGGAACGAGGGAGTAGTATTTTCCAAACTGTGTCGGATGCTCCCTCAAAATCTTTTAGACATGTGCTTGATAAGTGGAGAAGGTGGTAACGATCTTGAAAGAAACGGAGACACGATGGTTTTGTTTCATCTCAGCAAACAACATCTGTATCAGAAGGCTCTGCAGGTAACTGTTTTTGCCAATTACTATCTCCGTGAAATATATAGCTACATAATTATGTATGTTGCCACGGTTTTGTATGAACTTACTCAAAACATGTTACATTATGAAACAGGGGAGTATATTTTTTAGCTACAAAATCAAAATTACATTTTACACACCACATGTCGTAAAACATGTTCTTTATTGCTACATGTCAAACAGTATATTCATTCATTCATTCACCCAGTAGCTTCACAATCACTGGAAGACCAAACTTGGGCTTTAAAGTGATAATATCCACAGGAGCATGCATATACCCAGGGGAGACACTAAACGAGAATTTCCGAAGCATCACGGCCATCACCGACTTGGCCTCCAGCATCGCGAAATTCTGGCCGATGCATGATCTCGGCCCTATCGAGAACGACAGAAGAGCATGTGGAATCTTGGCCGCTCTCGTCACCCCATTCTGAAATCTCAGTGGATTGAATTTATCTGCATCTTCTCCCCAAACCTGCTTGTCTCGATGCATGATCGGAATAGGTATGTAGACGGCAACACCGGCGGGGATTTTCAGTGATCCCACCGTGATGTCTGTGGTGGGTTTTCTCTGAATGAAGATTGCAGGGTTGTACAGCCTCAGTGTCTCCAGGAGCACCATTGTCATCTGCAATGTATATGTTCCTGTAATTAGTTGATTGGCTTTCTTAAATACTCAAATTTATATGATAAGTATAAGTGTTCCAGCGAAAACCAAAAATATTTATATTCCTTGCCTCTTTTAATTTGCTAAGTGAATTGGCATTAGGATACTGATCTTTTCCACATTCTCTGAAGACCTCATTTCTGAGCCTTTCCTGCCATTCGGGGTACACACTGAGCAAGAAGACTGTCCATGTAAGGAGGAGGGCAGTTGTTTCATGACCGGCGAAGAAGAACGTCTTGCACTCATCTATGATCTCATCCATGCTCAAGCTGACCTCCCCTTGCTTGTCTGAAGTGCAGGCGCCGAGCATCAAACCAAGCAGATCGTTGTCGTATTCACCATCTTTTGATGCTAATCGTAATTGTATGATCTGCATCAGTGCGTTCCTGAGATTCTTTTCAAGCTTCCATTTGCGCCGATTCCTTTCAGTAGGAAGATAGCTGCGTCCAAAAGGGCATCAGGGTAACTATACATGATCTTTTAAGAAGATAGTGTTACTTTACAAGGTCTAGCAGACTTTGTAAGCGATTAAATATGGTTGTGTGAAGCAAATAGTTGTTGGAGAGATCAAAAGTTACTCAGTATAGGCTCCTTGACTTAAATAAAGTAGCAAATTGCACTTTGCACCAAATAAAGTGTATTTTTATTTCACTTCGTATCAGATTTAATGTATATTTTCACTTTGTACTTCGGTGAGTAAAAGCAAGTTTCACTTTATACCAGGTTGTATCCGGTA
This sequence comes from Leersia perrieri, assembly GCA_000325765.3. Lineage (NCBI taxonomy): Eukaryota > Viridiplantae > Streptophyta > Magnoliopsida > Poales > Poaceae > Leersia > Leersia perrieri. Next base: position 12,390,797 of record CM002481.1, on the reverse strand, counting down.
ATTAAAAGAAAATCTTGTAAAACATATGAGTGGAACTTATAAATATTTTGTATTTAAGCCAAAGTCTCATGAAGTTTAATTTTAAATTTTAAAAACCCATTATGTAGATTTAATTTATCCAGACGTTAACCTGGTGTAAAGTGGCACTCATTTTAATATACTTTAGAGTAAAATAAAAGTATACGCTAAATACAGTGCAAAGTAAAATAAGATAGCTTTATCCGGTACAAAATACAATTTAAATACTAATGACTAATCGCTGGCCTCGCAAAAGATCAATAAAAATTGAGGGAAAGAATTATTACTTGAAACCTGGTAGTTGCACTTGAAATAAAGTTGCCATGGTGATCTCCGTCAGGTCATGCTGTGCGTGGAAGGCTTCTTTTCCTAGTCGGTAACTGCTTCCAAATGCAGTATGAGATATAATATCTGCAGTTAGCTCTCTGAATTTTCGGTTGAATTCGACCTCTGTTTCCCTGTTGTTGTTCTTCAATGCGACATCCTCCAACTCATTGGCCAAGCTTTGAGCACAATCCATCATTGTTTTTATCATCATCTGTAAATCACATCACACATGTGAAACCAATACATGAGAAATCCTGTGTATCCCTTGTTCATTCAAACAGATTTTTAGATATTCTTAATTGTGATACACACATATGTCAATAATTTGAACTCATATAAAACTATATGTTGACTTCGATTTTTTTTTGTATGAAAAAAACTAGTCATAGATTGAGGTATTACCTTGAGTTTGTCCATGTTAAAAGCAGGGTTGATAACCCTACGATGGCGCACCCAATTTGTGCCTTCCACCAGTACTAATCCCTTACCCATTAGGGCCACAAGAGTTTGGGGTGCATCATTCTTCAGAAAATGTCCAGACTTGCTTGAAAGAATTTGCCTAGCTAACTCATAGTCGAAGATACAAATGCGTGGCTTTGGTCCATACCAAAATAGAAACGGTTCTCCTGCAATAATTTAAATATTCTAAATCAGAGCATTTGATTCCCCTAATCAGTATCTCATATAGATGTCAAAAATCTGTTAGTAACCAGAATAAGCATTTATCCCCTAACAACTAGTGCACTATAAAAATCTATCATGTATAGATGCAATGTTGATTGTGTTTCTCTAGTATCTAACAGAAAAAAGTACAGTACCTAACAACTAGTGCATTTGTCCTTCTGTTTTTCTCTTTGAGTTACAAATGATAATATATTTTTCTTAAAACATTTTTACCCTAAATTTATAACCTCAGTTAAAAACCAACAAATATTTTTTTTAAAATACTCCTTCCGATCATAGATATTTGATGTTTGGGACAATATTCTGTCAAGCTTTTAAAATTTTAACCATCAATTTTATATACAATATTCAGTCAAGTTTTTAAAATACTCCTTCTGATAATAAATATTTGATGTTTGGGAGTACTTTATAAAATCTATCAAGTTTATGACATTATGACTGTACTTTCCAATGCAAATCCGTGCATTCATATTTTCTTATTTAAGCTAATCAGTTGAGAAAAATCGATTGCCAAAGTTTCAAATATATGACTAATATTGTCCTAAATGTCATTTTCTGATGAAATAAAGTATTTAAGAATTTTAGAAAAATATTTTTTAATTTTACAAGTTCATCTGAAACCATGCTTCATCATGTGCCATCGATCAGTGGATTGAGTACCCATTGATGGATGCACATCGTTCGATCATAAATCAGACCTATAGTTTTCGAGAATAAAAAACTTGTTATAAAACTCCTATCAGGGTGTTCTTGTCAACCCGTGGTGTTTGCAGATAACTCTTTAGCATTGACAAACACATCAAAAAACAAGTCTTGACAAAAGCAAAACAAAACTTGCTCGGTGCAAATACTTCCAAGAAAAAAATTAAAGGGTCAGACACAGAACGGCAGCTAGCAAGCAAGCATCATCAGGACAAGGAAATGAAACTGAACACAAATTTAAGCCATACCATACTGATCCCTCCATCTGAGGTAGTGAGGCGCGATCCTTGGGAGGTAATTGTGGTCGTGAATATCCAACACCTGGCCATCACCCTCCTTCTTCATGCTACTGATTTCCTCATTGTTGCCTTCCAAGAACTTGTAGGCAGGTCCATGGATCCCAAATTTCTCTCTGAACTCCTTGGCTGTTCTGTAAGGCCTCCATATCAGTCTCACAATGGTGTAGTCCCATAGCCATGAGATAGCAACAACTAGGAGAGCAACCAGAGCCAAGAGAACAATTGAGTCCATGAAGACAGCTAGCTAGAGACGATGGTTGTAGCTAGGAGGAAGAGGGAAGAATATTACAGGGGAAAGGAAGATGATGCAATGCGACTTGAATTGTTTATTTCTGTTTGGTTGATAGGGTCTATATATATCGTATATATATGGGTATCGCCAGCTATACAATCTTGGCCGCAGGTAGACTGTAGCACTGTGACCTGCTCCAACGATATCACAAAAGCAGCAGAGGCGCATAAAAGCAAGCAAGATGAAAGAAATTCTCTAAACATTTTTTTAACTGAATCTAAACCTTGCTTTTGACTTCTTTTCTCCCATCACACAGTGGATGAGAGGAATCACGACATGATCGAGTCCGTGAGGAAATGACGTGTCAATGCTTTATAGCTACATGATCTACTACTAAAAAAACTGTATATTGTAACCAGATGATAAAAGTAATTAATTCGTACTCCCTCCGACCCATACCATAGGATTTAAAATTTTTTTTACTTGCACCGTTTGACCATTCATCTTATTAAAAATATTTTAAAATATTATATTTATTTTCTTCTTGATTTACTTAATTATCAAAATTATTTTAAGTATGACTTATTATATCTATATTAAATTTTTTAAATAAAATGAATAATTAAACAGTATAAATAAATAGGAAAAATCATATTATAAACAGAGGGAAGTGGTGTTCTTTGTAGTCAGGGCTGGCCCTTGGGGGGTCAGACGGTGCGGCCGCCCAAGACTCCCATAAACACATATGGTATATATATTACTATATATTTATACCGTATAATTTTAGCTCATGGGCCTATATTAAGTTAGATACTTACTAAATAGCCCAATAGGCCATTAAATAAACAAATCACTCGTACATGATTCGTTGCAGCGACGCAGCCTCGTAGGGATCGAATCTTTGAAGAGGAGCGGAAACAATCCGACTCCTGTCGCGCTGCCTCGATCACGCCGCTCGAGACACTCGCCCTCACCTCACGCCGCCACGCGCACACGCCGAGTCGCTGTTGCGCTGCACTTGCACGCCTTGAGCGGCTCAGACTGAGCCCTCTTCCCTGTTGGCCCTGACGCTTGCATGTTGGGCAAGTGCAGTATGCCGGCGACGATGTCGCGATCTTGCTATTTTATTTGGCTAATTGTCTCTTGCACTCCTCCAATTCATTTGTTTATCTGATTTCGAGGTCTTACACTCCTCCAATTCATCTCATCTGGTATTTTCTCTCTCTTTTTTCCCTCTTCATAAATAAAAAATTATTAGTTCATAATATTCAATAATTAATAATTATTTATTAGCACAAAAATGCTACTCTTGATTATGTTGTTGTATCGTAAAATGTTAGAAAAATTTTTTGAAAGTGCAAGTAAGTATTTATGATTTATTTTTTCTTTTTAAAGTTTTAAAATATTATTAGCACATTAAATATTAAATATTATGTGTTTATAAAACTATATAAATATATATATTAGTTTAGAACGTGTATATATATGGGTCTCCATATAATTTTCGTCCTGGGGCCAAAATCCCAGGATCGGCCCTAATTCCCGTTCGGTGCATGCGTCGTGTCCTTGTGTTGCATAGGCTGGAGATGGAGATGGATGTATGCCACGTTGCCGGTTTTGATGTGTATGGCTGCCACGCACATGTAATTTTGCATGAAGGCCCGCGGTTCTACGAAATATAGCAGATGTGTCCTTTTTCCAGTACAACCAGCCGTCCAACATTTTAGCACAAAGACCCCTCGCTTCCCTGGAAAATATCTGATTTCCTTTTATCTGTGTAACTTCCAAAATTAGGTCCACGGACTGAAACCAAAAATGGTTTATGTGGCTAACCGTACTGGAACGTCATTTGGGTTTGATGGGTTCATTGGAGGAACGTGCACTAACTGCCAAACAGACACTCGATGCTGCAAGAGCAAGCTGAAATTGAAAGTTTGATAGAGATAAGGAAAAGAAAGATTTGTTTTTAAGTTTTTCTTTTGTGCGGCCAAGATGAAGGGAAGGAATATTTGTTTGAATCGGGAGGTTCGCCTGACCAGCGGCACCAGCCTTAGGCGGGTGAGGCGTGATTGACGTTAGGGAAGACGCAGGATCTGGTGCCAAACCAGATTAGGTATTTCTCGGTCAGATCTGACGACAATACGGCCCTTGACAGAAACGGCGTAGTGGCAGTCTCAGATGGGGCGCACAAGTGGCTAGCGGTGACGTCTGGTGAGGGATTCTAGTGGCCGATGAGTGTAGCTAGATGTCAATAGCGTGGCTGCAGCAGCGCGGCCATGGCACGCTGACAAGTGGCATGAGCGTGCACAAGAGCATGTGGGCTTTCCTTTTCAGCAGGGGTGTTTGTTGAGGCCAGTTTGTTGGGTTCACTAAAGAGGCCTCAATGGAGACGACAGTGGTGGGCGCATCATGGTCATGCATGTATCAATACCACAATTTGGTACAATTGTTTCATGGATTTGGTTGAGAAAAGAAGCCGAGCAGTAGAAAGAATTTATCCAGATTAAGCCAAGTCTAAAGGGGAATCGTGAAGGCCACAACAATATAGTTTCATATTTCTAGCTCTTAAACAAGCATGGTTAGTTTTTTTTTGTTAGAAAGTCTTATCTTGTGTCCAATCAGGGCCTGTGTCAACCCAAGTGTATAATTATGTACACCCGGGGTCTTTGTAAATCATCTCTCAATTAATATACAACTTTTAGTGCGCCATCTCCTTTTACTTTTTGACGGATTCTTATTTTCGAGCAGTGCTGCATCGGTTAAGTTTGATCTCTAACAAGAAATCATGTTTGGGGCCTTGCTATCGAGTTGAGCTGCATTGTTTTGATCTCCAGCGAGAAATTAAGCATGTCAACTTACCTTTGTATCACCTTTGTTAGAACTTTCTCGGTAACATCCGATATTATATTCAAGTTGATGCAAGTGTTGCCTATGAGATATATCGATCATATCTTTAACTATGTCATTGTTTAGAGTTGTATTAACTTATTTAGAACTTTCTTATAAGTCTAATATTCTGACTAAGTTGATATATCTCTAATCATGTTGTTGTTTTAGATTGATTGATAGATCCATCAGATTTCTTTATATCTATCGGAGAAATAGTTTCTTCTTATTGTTCTTGATATTATACATCTCGGTTTGGTCTGATCAATTAGCTTGCTATCAACAAGTTTATTTATACTAGGCTTTTACGTAATGTTTCATCGAAGTTCTAACCTGTGTGTTATCTTAGTGTTGTATTGGCTACATTAAGATTTTTTGGTACTAACTGATGATAGCATAAATCTCATTGTTTATTTGATTATTTGAAACTGCATTGAACCTATAGCCGATTAATCAAACCCCTATTGAAATCGGTTGAAAGCGCTACATCATATCGACTTATTGGCCGGTCGGCTTCTTGATCATCGATATATTTCAATCTTCCATCTTGTTAGTTGTAGGATCAAATTAACTGACACGCCTCAAACCCCAAATTTAAGACTTACACTGTAGCTAAGAACATATCTAGGTCTCCATGGTCAACCTAAGCCTCTCCCCTCTCTAGGAAGCTCTTCGCGGGTTGTAGCGAGCTCGAAGGTAAGGGGAAGGTAATTGTGGCCAGAATGTTGTTGTTTAAGGATGGGTTATGATATCTCGTAAGGGTATAAGTCCATAAGCCCTTGAGGGCCCATGACACGTTCAATTGAGTCTAAAGACACCAACCCATCGAAGCACATCGAAGACATATAGAAGCGTCTCATCAACAATCTCACCAATTCGACTTGTCCCACATATACACATATAAGCTATATACCCCCTATATACTAGTCAAGTGTTATACTAGCCTTCTGCTACGGTCTCAGGGCTACCACGCCTTACCGCAGGGGAGCGGTACCGCAATATCGTTCAACTGAATTTTGCCAAATTTAATTCTATAATTAATTAGTAAAAAATATCCTAGAAATTCACATAAGTAGAACATGGTTTATAGACAATGTTGGTGAATTTCTTTTTATGAATTGATGAAGTTCGCTATAATATTTTTGTATCTTAAAGTTATGGATTGCAAAAATAATAAAAAAACTACTCCAACACATATTTGAGATCTTCACTACATAACAAACACTTGATTGCCTCACTACATAACAAACACTCCTTTTCTTTTCGTTGTTAGTTCTTACATGCTTTTTTTAATTTATCGCGGTAACTGTGCATGCCATACGGTTACCGCGTGGTAACCACGCTGATACTGTCATTCAAATTCAAACTTTTGGTTTTTGAATTTGACACGCATGTTGTGGTTACCGCGGTTACAACGCGGTAACTATGGTGCCACCGACGGACGGGAAGGGAAAGCCTGAGAAGGTGAACCCTGATTACGGCTCATTATACTCTGCCGCAAGCCACCTGTTGGTGATTAAGGAAAAACATACTACCAAACTAACATGATGCAGGGCCATTACCGCCTAATTTCATATATCTCCCTCTATTTTTAATTGTGAGTTCATGGTAGTATTGGTATCAATAAATCCCCTTATAACAAATTATGTATTAGGTTTGTCACTAATAGAAAATGACATGCTTTTGTATGACGGCAACATTTTATGTTGTGTTGTATTCAGAGTTGTTGCATCAGCTGTGAGAAGCTAGGAAACAATAACCTACACCCGTTTTGCTTTGGCTTTGCAGCAGAAGTCATGCTTGGCAGCTAGAGGGAGCCTTTGGCGAAAGGCTTGCATATTCTTTGACTGTGCTTGCAATGTCGACGTATGTGGGTGTTGTTCATCTTCTTGTATGCATTGTACTAGTGGCTTCTTTTCTTTCGAGAAAACCTAGTCCAGTGTTTTAGACGGGTGATGTTAATATTTTAGATGGTGTTTTCTTTATGTAGGCTTTGCTCAGAAAATTCTACCTCTTGGTTGTGTGGTTTTACAAGCTTTTTTTAAAGAAAATCTAATAAATATTATTGACAAGTGTCTAATTTTAAGAAATATCATTGATGAATAAGTTCTAAGATTGAAATGACATTATATAAGTGACTGTCTTAAAAATGTATCTCCGTTAGGATTCCGTCCATTCACATCGTTAAAATACATTGCTCATTCTATAGGATGAACAATATATTTAACGGCGCAGATGGACAAAACCCTAGCAACAATATCATTTTTAAAACTAGTCGTTTATATGATAACATTTCTTAGAACTAACGCTTCTTAATGATAATTTTTTAAGTCAAACCTTGTCAATGTCATTTCTTATATTTTCTCTTTTTTAAGGTAACTAGAGGGCTTAGCTTAGCTCACTGAATGCTTTGTGATGATTAAGCAGATGATCGTTTATTAGTTGTGTCTAAATGCAACGATACGCTGATAGCCATGCCCCTTTGCTTTGCTTATTCCCGAAAACAAAATTCTCGGATTCCTCCCGTGGCGCAAACCCAACAGATCCAACGCTTATTTCTGTAGCGTCACATCGATTTTTCCTCCGAGTCACCGGCTCACCGTGTGGCGCCCCAACTGAAACCCGCCGCCGCCGCCGCCGCGCGTGGCGGTCGGGTCGTCGGGATAGGACACCGGGGGTGTGAGCGCGAGAGAGACCGGCGCGGAAGGGGGTCCAACGGGAGTCGTCAATGGAGGAATCCGTGGTTTGATCCTCCTCGATCGCCCACCGCGGAGGTGAGCTGCCGGTTACCCTGCTTTTTGGATACTTTGATGCTACTAGTACTTATGTTTCTTTCTCTTGTGATCTTGTCCCAAATCATACTTGCCCACTTCGTGTGCCGAATTCCTACATGTAAAATTATCAAATTGAACAATCAATAAACTCTGTGATAAACATCCACTGGCCTGGGGAAAATACCACATGGGTTATATGTTAGTTACTTTAAAGCCAAAGGTAGCAGAAACCAGCATAGCTACTGCTGGTATTTTGCAAGGATAGGAGTGCTAGCAGAGAAGTGGCTAGTATATGACTCCGGAAGTGAATTGGAAGGGAAATACATATTCAGTTACTTCACTTTATGTGCAGATCAAAATTTTGGAATAAATAATTAGTTGTGCTGCTTTGACGCTTTCAGAGGAGACTCCATGTTTATATAAACTGGATCTAGGATACTTCAAAAAAATGTTGCCCCGAAAGTGTGCTGTAATGATAGTATAATTCATACTGAATCTATATATAATGAAAAAAAAATGCTATGTATCTTGCAAAAGGACAGTATTGTCCATTCAGCCACAAGCACTGAGGTATTTAACTATATTTAGCTTTGTAAGGATACATCCATTGTACCGTAACAGCTTTATGCATACATGTTCTGCTAAGTTTGGTAGATTTGTAAAATGTAAATCATCTAACTTCATGCATCCAGTAGCCTTACAACAACAGGTAGACCAAACTTAGGCTGAAGAGTAAACACATCTGCAGGTGCATGAACATAGCTAGGGGAAAGAGTGAATGAGAACTTTTTGAGCATCATAGCCATAACTGATTTGGCTTCCAACATCGCAAAGTTCTGACCAATGCAAGACCTTGGCCCTATTGAGAATGCCAGCAGGGCATGCGGAACCTTTGCTGCTCTTGTGACCCCATTCTCAAATCTCAATGGATTAAATTCATCTGCATCATCACCCCAAACCTCCTTGTCTTGGTGCATAATTACTAAAGGTATGATAATTGCAGACCCTTTGGGTATTTTTGTTTCTCCTAATGTGATATCAGTTAAAGCTTTCCTCTGAAAGAAAAGAGCAGGACCGTAGAGCCTCAGGGTCTCAAGGAATACCATTGACATCTGCAATATATGTTATGCTGTAGTTAGCTATGGATGAACCATCATTAGAATGATACAGATGGAGTCAGATGTGGCAAGAAAAACCAATGTTAAAATGGAATAGAAAACCAACATAAATATTTGTTTTCTTGCCTCTTTCAATTTGCTGACATTGTCACCATTGGGATTTTCCTCTCCACATTCCGTCAAAACTTCCAACCGAAGTCTTGCCTGCCATTCCGGATACACACTCAGCAAGAACACTGTCCAGGTAAGAAGAAGCGACGTGGTTTCATAACCAGCAAAAAAGAAAGTTTTGCATTCATGCATGATCTCATCGATACTTAAGCTGAGCTGGTGTTTCTCCCTTCCTTGATCTGCTGCAATGCAAGCCTCAAGCATCAAACCTAGGAGATCATTTCCATATCCACTTTCTTCTGACGACAACCGTTATTGTATGATCTGCATCAGAGTTCTCCTAAGCCTCTTTTCAATTGTCCACTTCCTCCTATTTTCTTTTGTAGGAAGGTAGCTGAACTCAGAAAATAAATATTCATGAATGAGCCATAATACGGATGTAAGTTTATGGAATTGAAGTTCGCATTTGACAAGCTTTGGAAGGGAGTATTAGTATATTACTTGAATCCTGGCAACTGCACGTTGAAGAGAGTTTTTACAGCGATTTCCTGGAGCTGTCTCTGCGCATGGAATGCTTCTATTCCTAACTTATAGCTACTTCCGAAGGCTGTATGAGATATGATATCTGCTGTTAACTCTTGGAATTGTTTGTCAATTTGCACTTGAGCTTCTCCATTCTTGTTGCTGTAAGCTTGATCTTCCAATTCCTTAACCATGTTTTGTGCACAAGCTACCATTGTTTTTGTCATCATCTGCATGCATATCAAAGACGAAAACAATAAGAATACTTAATTTCTTGAAAATTAATTGTGTTTTCTGTGCTGTATTCTCTCATGTCTTTTGCTTTTAAAGGGATTTGGTTGATTTTTTTTCTTCTTTTGTTATATCTGGTGTGTTCTTACTACATGGAACTTTCATGAGATTGCGAATGGATCTGCAAAAATATAGCAACATAGAGTTTAAGTTGCCTCACGGTTTGGTATCAGCCCACTATAGTTTCTTGGGTGCATTACCATGTGCAGTTTTATATATGGCTACAAGTTAAGATACTAGATTTGAGATTACCTTTATCTTATCCATGGTGAAAGCAGGGTTGATTACTCTGCGATGCCGCACCCAATCAATGCCTTCTACCAATACCAATCCCTTACCAAGCAATGCCAGCACTGTTGGGTGAGCGTCATTCTTCGGAAAGTGTCCTGACTTGTTTGAAAGAATCTGCCTGGCCCACTCATAGCTGAAGATGCAGATGCGGGGCTTTGCCCCAAACCAGTACACAAATGGCTCTCCTGAAAACAATTCACATGCGCAATGTTGCGTAACCTTCACATTAGCGATCTATTTAGCTGTTAATTCTGATATTTATTGCAAGGATGAGCATTTAGCTTTGAAAATTGTCAGTCAGTAGTCAGGTTGCTTGGCCCACCATACAGCATGCATGGCTAAACAATCACTTAAACAATAGCATATTGAGAAACATTTAATCAGAACTAGTACCATATTGTAATCTCCATTTGAGATACTGTGGCATGACCCTTGGGAGGTAATTGTGGTCATGAACATCAAGAACCAGATCATCTGCAGCATCTTTCATTCTCTTCACATCCCCATTGCAGCCTTTCAAGAACTTGTAGGGTGGTCCATGGATTCCTTGCTCTCTGAGCTTCTTGGCTGCCATGTAAGGCCTCCATATGTGACGCACGATGATGTAGTCCCAGAGCCATGAGATGGGCAACAAGATTGCAAGGAAAGCCAGAGCAAGAGAGGCCATCGCAAAGTGGTGGTGGCTTATGGAGAAGGGAGGAAAGGAGGGTGGTGCAATATTTGTAGTCGTATGTTTTTTTTAAAAGAAAATGGGGGTTATTTACATATCCTCATCCATGTATAATTTTCATGGTGCATTTATTCTTCTGTCTTAAAATTAATACAAAAGATGACAGGAGGAAGAAGTTGGTCCTTACGTGTGCGTGTGTGGCTGTGTGCTTGGCTTGAATATGGTCCTTCCGTAACCTTTTTTATTCTCTTTGTACATTGTTCTAGTAGGTAGCTGAGTGGAAATGAAAAGAAAACTTTGAAGTAAACACATTCATAGTAACTTCTTCCATATAAGAACAACTGCATAGTTGCCGTATTGATCTTATAGCCATCTGCATTGTGTAGATTACCTACTGATGTACCAGTGGAACTAAGTTGTTCTTATCCACAGTGTGAAAGAGGAGATCCAACCTTTGGGGCTATGACAGAAAAACAAGAAACTGTGGAAGTGAGACATGAAGGATTGCTACAATGCTACATGGAAACACCAGAGCCAGGTTTACCTCTTTACACATCCTTCTAGCTTTATATTTTGTGTTCTTTTGTCATTAAGGGATGGGAAAGGGCTCTGTTCGCTTGTGCATTGAGTGTTTATATATATATTTTTTATCTTACATTCTACAGTACCTACATGTGTATTAGTCTGTAGCCTTAAATCAAATCATATGTTCTAGAAACCATACTAAGCTTTTTTTTCTATCTGAAATATCAGAGGCAGAGATGTTTCCACCTTTTTCTAGAAGAAAATTAATGGAAATGAGAGTTATATGCTTTACAAATTTCTGATATGCATTTAATTACCTGGTCTCTTTGGGTTGAACGGTCACTTTCAGAATAAATACAGTTCTATATAGTTTGTATGATGCAATTGAAATCATGCAGGAGATACGGAAGGTGATGTCATGCATGATGCCATGCAGACACTCCTGGTAAATCAACGTCATCTAGATAAAAGTAGCAAAGAAGGTATGCTATCCTTTGTCCCTTGATGAACTGAAAGGGATATTGCATTACTGTGGAAAAAAACAGCCATCAATCTTGGACCTGAATTCAGTCTACTTGGCAAAGGATGGGGGAGCTCCACAGAGGAGGTTATGTATCAAATATGGGCTCTGTTGAGGCAGAGACATGTGCGCATCAAGTAGAAAATGTAGGTATAATATCCTTTGTCCCTCTTGATGAACTGAAGGGGATATTACATTACTGTGAATGAAAATAACAGCTACCATCTTGGACCTGAGTTCAGTCAACTTGGTAAAAGATGGAGAACTCAAAGCAGAGAAGGTAATGCGCAAATGTATCAAACACGGGCTCTGTTGAGGCAGAGACATGTGTGCATTATCTTCATCATTGTGTCTACACTAGAAGAATGTGTGCTCTGGTGCATACTTGGACAATATTAATTGACTAAGGTTGAGCATTGTATCTTTCGACACCTTCCAATAAAATTCCTCATGAATTTTTACCATTATTCACCTCCAGTTTCCTGGCACTACTCCATCTTGATCCTCAGCGTTCAAACAAATTGGTTGAGACCGATTGTTCTCCTGTATTTTTCGTTTTCTTTTCTTTTTTTCGGTTCTTGTACGGTGCCTCGAGATGTAAGACTCAACTCCCTTTCTTAATATAAAAGCTACGCTAAGCGTATTCTTAAAAAAATATCTCCTGTTTTTACACTGTTTAGAGGTGTTGTAAACCTGACATATCACTCATAAGTGTTTTAAACAACCGAGCAATCCTGCGCTCGTTCTTGTTGTTCTTTTCTTTCTACATCAGAACGGATCGGTTTGATAGACATAGCTGTCGGACTATTAATATGCAGTCCAATCATACAGGGTATCATTCATATCATTTTCTCAAGATGTGCACATCATGTATTGGTACTTTGTTTTCACATCAAGTCTGTTGTGCATATAGAGACGAATTGAAGATTTAAAATGAGATGTGGCAATCTATGGGGCATCCAAAGCTGAAAGGGACAATTTGGATCTACTGCATAAATCCTATAGGGTGGGCAACCTCTGCTTGTTCACTTGTTCAATCATTTCTACAGGCAATATATAAAGTTCCAAATCTGACAGTGACCAGGCTACAAGGTGGTTTATCCCCCACAGATTTGACTTGAAGGTTTTATATCTTTACACATAATTTGGACATATACTAGACTGACAAAAGGAGTATTAGAGACTGGCGTACAGAATACAGTGAACAATGCGGATTGCGCCCTTTCTTCAACAATTTATCTATTATGGTAATACTTTTTTTTGTGGATAAGAACTGGAAAGCACAAATCACTAGCAATCCTACAGTAGCTACAACTTATCTCTCTACTTTTTGGTATATGCACATTCTGTAAATTATGCCAACAGTGACTACATACAGAACTACTGCTCATTCTCATGCATCCAGTGCCCTCAAAAGCATGGGAAGACCAAACTTTGGCTGAAGTGTGATCAGATCTGCAGGTGCATGAACATAGCTAGGGGAAAGAGTGAAGGAGAACTTCTGCAGGATCATGGCCATCACCGACTTCGCTTCTAACATCGCGAAATTCTGACCGATGCAAGATCTTGGTCCTATAGAGAATCCCAGAAGAGCATGTGGGATCTTTGCGGCTTTTATGACCCCATTCTCAAATCTCAATGGGTTGAACTCATTGGCATCGTCACCCCAAACCTCCTTGTCTCGGTGCAGCATTGGAATAGGTATCACAACCGCCGTGCCTCTAGGCAAGTGGAGTCTTCCCAGTTGCATATCGGTGATAGGTTTTCTAAACATGGAAATAACTGGGGGGTAGAGTCTCAGTGTTTCAAGTAGCACCATTGTCATCTGCAATATTGAACTTCAATGTTAGCTACAACAACAATTTGACTGATATTCCACACCAATAGAAACTAGACCTGCTGATCAAAACATACCCTCCAAAACATATTATGTTTGGGACACTTGCAAGAACAAAAATCCTTTTTTATTACGCAAATCCACGCATGGTATGCTCTTACCTCTTTCAATTTGCTAAGCATGTCTGCATTTGGCTTTTCCTTTCCACACTCTCTCAGAACCTCCACTCTTAGCCGATCCTGCCATTCTGGGTATACACTGAGCAAGAACATTGTCCATGTAAGCAAATGTGATGTGGTTTCATGCCCCGCAAAGAAGAACGTCTTGCATTCATCTATGATCTCATCCATGGTCAGAACCAGTTCATCTCGTTTTTCTCCTTGCTCTGTTGAAAAGCAAGCATCCAGCATCACACCGAGCAGATCATCACCATATCCATTTCCTTTTGAGGCAATTCGGGACTGTATAATTTGCATGAGCGTGTTCTTCAACTTTTTTTCTAGCGTCCACTTGCATCTGTTCCTTTTGGTAGGGAGATACCTAAAATTTAAAAAATTGTTAAGCAGTAGCGATGTAACAAGAAAAAAGGACTATGCTGACTTATGAATAGATTTACTTGAATCCTGGTAATTGCACATTGAGTATTGTTGTTATGACGATGGCCAGCAGTTGTCTTTGTGCATGGAATATTTCTTTTCCCTCCTTACTACTACTCCCAAATGCAGTACGGCATATAATATCTGCTGTCAAATCTTGAAACTGTTTACTGAATTCCACTTCTATTTCTATGCTCTTTCTGGTAGATGTCTGATCTTCCCACTCCTTGATCAAGCATTCAGCACAACTGGCCATTGTTCTTGTCATCATCTAAAAGCAGAACAGTAAAGTAGATTTGAGAAATTACTAGCATTTGGATTTTTAGAAGCTTCTCCCAAACAAATCCGGGTAGATTTATGAGGAAACTAGGAATCCACTGCTAGAAATTGGAGCCACAGGTTGGAAACTAGTAGACCATTACCTTAAGCTTGTCCATGGCAAAAGCTGGGGTGAGCACCCTATGATGTCTCACCCAATCTGTGCCTTCCACCAGCAGTAGCCCTTTACCAATCATCGACAGAATAACTGGGTGTGCATCATTCTTCACGAAATGGCCATATTTATTTGAAAGGATCTGCTTAACCAAGTCATAGTCGGAGATACAGATTCTGGGTTGAGGGCCAAGCCAGTATAGAAATGGTCCTCCTACACACCATTGAAATGAAAACATGTAATTCGAAAAATTTTAGAATATAGCTATTGAAGTTATGGGAATAGGTCCCTAGATCGTCATGGTCGCAAAATTGATGTCGCGAGAATAGACACTTTGTATCTTGCTCTTTACCTTTTTCTTTAACAACTTTATAACTCTTGATACAAAATGATATGTAAGGCTTTTGCCTATTCCCGAAATAATAGCTATTTAAGTTGAAAGGCTTAAGAATAGCACATATTCTCACTCCCACAGTCAACTAGGAAGGACAGGCT
Source organism: Leersia perrieri (assembly GCA_000325765.3). NCBI lineage: Eukaryota > Viridiplantae > Streptophyta > Magnoliopsida > Poales > Poaceae > Leersia > Leersia perrieri. Next base: position 12,375,466 of record CM002481.1, on the reverse strand, counting down.
GGTATCTGTTTATGTCATCCATTTTCTTTTACAAGATATAGTTGCATATGCTATTTTCCTGCATTGCATTGAACAGGGAGTACTACCTCCGGTCTTATATATATATGATGTAATGTCAAATATATAAAAAAGGAGTTAGTATTTGGTTACTTGTTTAATTTACTACCATTTTGTTTCTCTTCTTGGTATGATCATTTGTGCTTGCTTGCTCTCCTCCTTTTTGTTACAAATCTTTCCTACTTGTCATTTACAAAATTAAAAGCATCAAAATAGCTAATGGTAAATTGGTAATCAACATCTATCTGTTTTGTTTCCTTTACCAAGTACACTAAGGCCTTACTATGCAAGTTTGCATACCATCTTGTAATTACTACTCGTCCCTAAAATCTTCGTAAGTGGGCGGGCACAATGTATTGACATGGGTATTCTGATGAGTACCCAAAATTTTTGTAAACAAATACATATAGAGAGTATATAATGCATATATGTATGAAAAATGAAAAACTAAACTATATTATATCTCTTTATTCGCATTTTGAATACCCAAACTCAGAATCTTGGGCCCGCCCCTAATTGTAACACTAGCACTAGTATATATATTCCTTTTTATTATGTACAACTAAATAGATAATTCAATGTCTGAAACAAATGTAGTATATATATGAATTCTACTACTACCTCCGTCCTAAAATATAAGCAGTTTTTGATTCGTCATGATCTTTAACATGCTATTTTAACCAATAATATTTATAAAAATATGTTATTTTTAATTAAAAGAGTTGTATATTATAATAGTTTGTTAAATGATAAATATAATAACATTATTTTGAGTTTTTCACTGTTAAAAGTCAAAGTTTAACATGCTTGACTTTTACTTTCTAAAAATTTGTTATATTTTAGGACAGAGAGAGGGAGTATGTGAATTCATCAGATTTTCACCCTCACCCGTCACATGAGCTAGTTAAGACCAATAATCAACGCTTGATCTAGCAAGAAAGGCATGAAAACATGATAATTTCTTTTTAAACACCAGAGTTCCTTGATCTAGGCCTAAAGAGTTTAATCATTCATTCAAACACAGAATCACTTCTTCTTCTTCGTCCACAGGTCCAATTAGGGGGAGAGCAGCTAGCTAGCCAGCGAGCATGGTGGGTGGGTGG
>CM002481.1:12360530-12374206 GCA_000325765.3 Leersia perrieri | reverse complement strand
GCCTTCATCCTCCTCACCTCCTCGTTGCAGCCGCGCAGCCACCCTCCCCGCCGCGGGCCCCGCACCCCCTGCGCCGCGAACCCCCTCTCCACCGCCCTCGCCCGCCACTCCTGCCGTCCCCACACCCACGCCGCCGCCGCCGCCAGCAGCAGCAGCAACAGCAAGGACGCCATAGATGGAGCTCGATTTCGAGCCAATAAAAGCCAAGCTATGCCTCCTACAGCTACTAGATAGAGTCAATTATTACTAGTACGGAGTTAGATGGCACGTCACGTTAGTGTTACTCGCTGGTCCAAACTGAAGTCGACACGAGAAATTGCCAACGAAATTCGGATTAAAACCATCTGGGATTCGATTCGGTTCGATGCTCCTTTCAAACAAATTTGCACCGTACAAGTACAATTCCGGAGCTTCTTTTTGTAACTATCCTCGTTGAATACAACGAAAATGTCCCACCAAAATTTGAGAGCATCTATGGTGATTAAGGCTTCGGTTCTGACGACGGCGGCGGATGGAGAGAAGAGCCATTCGCCGTGCCGTCGCCGTCGATCTCTTCGTGGGTGGCGGCGGGAGGGCCGAGAAGGCCGCTCCGGGCGAGTAGGAACCCAGCGAAGTGGCCGGCGACGGCGGCGAGGAGCACGCCGGCGTTGAAGGACATGACGGCGAGCATCACCAGGTAGGCCAGCCCCATCTTCGCCGCGTGGACGGCCGCGGCGAGCAGCGCCGCCGCGGGCAGGCGTCGCGCGTGTCGGCGGCGGGACGAGGCGGCGGCGGCGGAGAGGGCCTCGACGAGCGCGGCGAGGGTGAGCACGACGAGGAGGCAGAGGATGTACATGCCGGCGCCGGCGCGGTCGCCCGGCCACCCGGAGAAGAGCACCACCGCGCGGTGGCCCCACCAGAACGACATGCCCGTCGGCGTCGGCATCGACATGCCGGGCATCGACGGCGCCGGCGTGTCGCCGCCTGGCCCCGGCGGCGGCATCGGCATCGGCATGGCCATTGTAAACGGAGCAGAGTGGCAAAGTGAAGAAATTACTAGTCAGAGGTTGCTGGTGGTGGGCAGTGGTTAAGAAGTTGTCGTGTCCGGTAGTCGTGGAAAGCGAGGAAATGAGTCATCAAGATGAGAAGAATCCATATGTCAAAAAGGAAAGGGATGATAAGAACAAGGAAAACCACTTTGGAAGAAGAGATAAAACGAGAAGACGACTCTAGTTAGACTAGCGTGTGCTACTGCTTTGCCAAAGCCCAATGGCATGGACGAACGGTATGGCGAATTGGCGATGTAAGCGAGGTTAGTGAGACCAGCGCCGCTTTGTTTTGTCCTAAATGTAGGATAATAGGGAAAGGAATTGCGAAATGTTGGACTTGCTGTATTGAGTCTCGGGGACCAGTATATATAAGAGATATGTGTAGACATAAGGAAGGATTACAAATAAGAAAAGAGTCCATACAAATCAATCTTATCCTAATACATCTCTAACTACCGTATACTATAACATCCCCCGCAGTCCAAGCGTGAGCAACGCGAATAATTGGACTGAAGAAGAAACCAGTGAGTGCTCAAAACAGATTATAACCCTTGTGCCATTGTCGAGGTAGCCAAAATGAGGGGTGCGAGAAAGTCGTGGTTGTGGTAGCCGCGCGTAGAGTAGCGTGGTTGATGTAGCCGAAGTCGATGCCGATGATGAGCAAGCCAGCCAAGCCGCGAGGCGCGCAAGGGACACCATGGAGTGGTCATGGCACACAAGAGGATGCCGAGGACCCGTGTGCGTGAGGACACGCAATAGACGAAGACAGGGATGCGATCGCGACAGTCGTTGTGGCAGATAACGCCGAAGAGTCGATGCAGTCGAACCGTGGAGGACGAGCAATCACGTCAGGTGTGCCAAACCATGGACGACTCGGGATGAAAGCGCACAACGGTGTTGCCAATACCGCGTGGGCAAGGTAGTCGACCAGTTTGAACCTTTCGCCATGTCGGAGGGGACCAGCAGAGAAGGCCTCCAAGACGGCGTAGAGGGAGTGATGCCGGAGCAGCACGCAGTTGCCAGAGAAGAGCGAATTGTAGTCGAGGAAGAACCGACGTAGGCAACGAGGTGTAGCGGTCGAAGAGGAAGGTGAAGTGGCAGAACCAACGGCGCAAAGACAACATCGGTACCGATGTAGATGTAGCTGGACCACCAGCCTGAGCGGCAACAGCGGTAGCTTGAGGAAGACACGGCGGCGGTGCTCGAAGTAGATGGCGAAGAACTTGACGGCTGATGACGACCAGTGTGGACGACGAGGGTGTCGACATGTGAACGACAGTGAAGACGACAAGAGCAACAACGTTATGACCCGAGGGGGTGACAACGGCAGCTCCATGTCGATGCAGCGACGAGTGACCACGAGTAGCGACGCTGCAGTCCGAAAGGACGACACAACGGTAACCCGAATCTCGATGGCATAGTAGACGTGCTTGAAGATGACCATTATGGAGAAGCGTGTCGTAGTCGTGCACTTCGTCGGGTGATCAATCCAACCATACACGGATACGAGACGATGACGGTGGAGTCGATGCCGATGTCGATGCAGAAGCACGCAAGGTTGTCGACGTGGCAGTGGGCAACGCAAACCCGTTCAGACTGAACGGGAGAAAGGGAAAGAAAATTCAGTAGCAGTACTGTAGCATCCGAGTGCAAAACCTTCCACGCTAGCTCGTAGTAGTCCTGGACTTCCATCAGAAAAGGCACATCCAGCCATCCTCCTAGGCCCAAGTCACCATATGACCCAACACGTGCGAACATGTGAACCAGCCCATGCTAGCAACACGTTTTCTCCCACCGTGAGGCAAGAGCAAACAAGCAGCAGCTTGGGCAAGTCAACGCAGCAGCGGCCGAGTCGGTATGCGTCGTCGGGACTTGGGAGCAGCCGGTGGAGCAGAGGACGGGTTCCCCTGGAGAAGCACCTGCGCCCTCGAGTGCGGACGCGAGGCTGGCCATCGGGGGACAGGACCGCAGGAGAAGGTCGCAGCCGGCGGCGGTGAGGAGTCGGGGCAGCACTTCACGAGCAGTCGCCGGATGAGCGGAAGGGTCACGGTCGACGGCAACGCAGACCAGACAACGCACCGACGTCGTCCAGGGGTCAGGGTGCGGCGGCCAGATGCCGGCGGCGTGCTGGAGGCGAAGGCCGACGGAGGGCGTCAGGGCCAGCGGAAGACCACGCGGACCACGCCGGCGACGACGCAGGGGCGGCGCGACCAACCAAACCAGCGGAGGAGACGTCAACCCGCCGTAGATCCGATCGGAGGATGCGATCTGCTGCTTGACACGACGACGAACAAATCACCCAGGAGATTGATTTCTCGTGGGTGACGACGCGAACACGATAAAGAAAAAAAAACGAAGGTGGCCACCCCGGGAGATCGGAAATCCCTCCCGGGGCGACGACGGAAGCGTGATAGCGGAGGCGACTAGATCACTGCTCTGATACCATGCATCATAATAGGGAAAAGATTACGGAATATTAGACTTGTTGTATTGAATCTCGGGGGCCGGTATATATAGAAGATACATGGGTAGAGATAAAAAAGAATTACAAATAAAAAAGAGCCCATACAAATCAATCCTATCCTAATACATCTCTAACTATCTTATGCTCTAACACTAAAGACCTATAGGTGTCGGCGATTGAAACAAAGAAGTGCACAACAGTATACTGTACGAGAAAGCTAATTCACAACACGTCGCATGCTCCCAGCCGGCACAACGCGTTTTCGTACCGTCCCGCCCACATGTTATCCTCGTATTGTACCAATGGGGGTGGCTCTAAGGGCATTTACAATGGTTGAGACGGCTGTTGTCTATTTGTATGTAGAACTATGTACGCATATAGTAAAAAAGATAACTTGTACAATGGTTTGTCTATTTGTGTCTGTCTGTAAGTCATTTATTTTATGAGTAGACACATAAAACAGGGTGGATCAAATAAAAAAAATGATCTTTGTATATTTATTTGTGTTTCCTCTTTCTGTGCTTTCTCTTTTCTCAGTGCGCAGAGGATCCGTTTCTGCCGATGACTGCTTGGGAATAGAGATACAACGCTGTGTCTTCAGCTGGTGATTACTTGGAGATCGTGTATGAGCCGTCGTCTCCTAACACGACGGTTGTGCCATCTTCAGCTGCTACGAGGGACTTTTTTGCAAATTGACTCATAAACAGACGGCAAATCGACGCCCATTGAAGCTGCCCTAAGCTTGGCACAAGTAAAAGCCAAGCGGTCGCCGATTTGTTATCGCCATCGTCTCGTCTATATGGTGTATTGGTGTCGAATGGTAAATCCCGAATTAATCAGCACCACCAGGAAAGAGACCGTCGCCCCCTGACTCCCAGGAGCAAAAACTGGAGGCTAAAAAATTGGGCATGCACTTGCCGGTTTGGATGAGTGCCCTGTCGTCCTAAAATTGGCGAATGCTCCCGCTGACACCGCGCGTCCCGTCCGTCCGTGTCGCGTCGTCCATCGTCCGTCCTCTCCCTCGCCGCCGGTGTGAGTCTCCCGCGGCCGCGATGTCGGACAACACGGCCAAGTTCGTGCACCTTGTCCTCGCCATCTTCCTGCCTCCCCTCGGCGTCTTCCTCAAGGTCGGCTGCGAGGTACTCCTTTTAATTTCTATGCAATCTGCATTGCCCGTTCTGCTTGATTTGTCGTTGAGAAGGCTGATGATACAGGCAGTTTTGGCTTGTTTACAGATCGAGTTCTGGATCTGCCTCCTGCTCTCCTTCTTCGGCTACCTGCCGGGGATCATCTACGCCGTCTGGGTAATTGTCAGAGACTAGCAGCAGCAGATCACGTATTCGCATGCACGTCTCTGCTGCATTTGCCTTTCTGAAGGCAGAAGCGAAAGAAGCGCCTGCGATGCAACGACGTTTCTTGGAGGAAATCCAAATTGGCAGCTATAGGATAGGGGTTCTTGTTCCTTTCTCAATTCTTTAGTTTAGTTTGGTTTTAATGCGGCAGATACTAGGCACTCAATAGAAAAAGTGGAACTTATTCCTACATGAATAGCACAGCAGGTCAATTTTGTTTGTCCCACTGCCAGCTGCCTGATCACCATGTGCCTCTGTATTACATATCACAGATACATGTTCAACAGACATCCAAAGAAATTATCTCATTTCTCAGTCACTAAACAATCTTTCGACAAATGTAAAGCACACTTACCTCTTATCTGCAGAAATGGAGAAGAAGAATACCAGTCCTTCGCCGGGTACACTGTGAGGACGGAAAACAAAAATCAAGTACCTCAGAGGATGGGAAACATAAATCGATTGCCTCAGAGGAGCCAACTAACAACGTAGTATCACAGGTGGCCAAAACATATAAGCTGCAGAATAGCTGATAGTGTTGTATAAAGAAACAGGGGTATCTGGCATTTGCAAGTTTCGCACAAAGGTCATGAAGGACATGTCAATCAGATTTTAAGCAATCTTCTCTTAGCTACTGTAACTGTTAACACAGTCAAAGTGATCAACAATTTGCAGCAGTGCAGAAAGCCAACCAGACATCTCCATCAGATTTAGAGAGTAACACAAACAATTAGCATTTCAAATCTATTATACTTCCAAGATTAATATCATTCACCATCCAAGTAACATGACAACACAACCGATACAACTAACGTCAAGATGAACACTACTGTTCAATAGGATAATAAGGCAGGTGATTTCATAAACAAGCAGCAGAATTTGCTAAACCAGGAGGACAAAAACAGTAATGGAGCAAAATTCATCTCACTTAAGTGATAACTGGAAGTCTGGAACAGCAGCGCAATAGGCCAACATGATGTGGACAACTTTAAAAGCTAGCCTAGCTAATTTGCATTTCAAGTCCAAAGCAGTAAAACAGATACACTAGGCCTCTAGATTGATTATTATTGTTTGCAAGTGAATAACAAGCCAGAGGTCACTGAAAACACCTCCAATCTGCAACCTATTTGTCAACAATCTGGCTAAAATTACACTCTCCAACTATTGTGTCCCCTCGGCATCCCGATTCTTCTTTTTCTTCTCCTTTTTCTTCTCACTTTTCTCAGCTCCATCAGCGACAGCCTCTCCTTCCTTGCTCTTCTTCTTCTTTTTCTTCTTCTCACTGCCACCCTTCTCCCCATCAGACGACTCAGCCTTCACCTTCACTTCCTCTGCATCGACAGATGCAGATTCAGTTTTTTCCTTCTTTTTCTTCTTCTTCTTCTCACTCTTGTTTTCATCCACTGGATCAGCATCTTCCTCAACCTTAATCTTCTTCGCACTTACAGAAGCAGAGAGATCATCATCTCCAACCTTCCTCTTCTTCCCCTCATCAGCATTCTCACCTGCCTCATCCTTATGCTTCTTCTTTTTCTTCTCCTTGGTCCCTTCAGCCGCAGCTGCCTCCTCCTCTTTCACCTTTGGCTTCTCCGCTTCAGGTGCTGCAGCAATGCTGGCAATCATAGCATCACCACCAGCCGGAAGCACAACATTCCGAACCCACTCACTTGGTGTCTTCTCATTCGGCTTCCCATGTTTATCAAGAAGCCCTTCAGCAATCATCTTTTTCTTCTTGAGCGCCACAGGCCCAAGCCCCCACTTCCTTGGGTATGTGTCCCTGTCCATCACCACCCTTTTGATCTTGGCGACCGCTCCATGGTCACAAGTCGCCATAACAGCCGTGGTCATCTCAGCGATGCCAATCGCAATCGCCTCCCCCTTGGTCGTCATGAGAACAACCTCCTCCCCAACTTCAATGTCATTCTCAAACCGGAGCAACCCAGGGATCATGAGCTTAGCGCCATAGCAAATCGCATTCACAGCCGAATCCTTCACAACAAGCCTCTTGTAACTGGTGAGCAAGACCTCGAGCGGCATGACAACACGCCTCAGGTAGGACTCATCGTTGTAATTGTCCATCGCCCACCTAGCATCCATGACATCGTGCATCGTCACCATGTTGTCGCTCTCGCCGAGGATCCCGGAGCGGACGCGGCGGAGCTCCTGCATATGGGCGCCGACGCCGAGCAGCAGGCCAAGGTGGACGCAGAGAGTCCGGACGTACGTACCTGCCTCGCAGGAGATCCAGAAGACGGCGAGGTGGCGCTCGGCGTCGTGCTCGAGGAGCTTGCTCTCGTAGATGGTGCGGACGCGGAGCTGGCGCTTGACGGCGGAGATGAGCGGCGGGCGCTGGAAAACCGCGCCGGTGAGCGCCTCGAGCGAGCGCGCGACGCGGGCGGTGCCGTCGGGGACGGCGGCGTGGAACCGCGCCACGCAGACGTACTCCTTGCCGGCGCCCTGCTGGGACTTGACGAGGCGCGTGGCGCGGTCGACGCAGACGATGAGGTTGCCGGTGACCTTGGGGTCGAGCGTGCCGCTGTGCCCCGTCTTATCCACGCGGAGGAGGCGCTTGATCCACGCCACCACCTCGTGGGACGAGGGATTGGATGGCTTGTCGAGGTTGATGACGCCGTAGCGGAGGTACTCGGCGATGGGGCGCTTGAGAGGGGAGTGGCCGGCGGGGAGAGGGGTGTAGTGGCCCGTGCGGACGTTGAGGCGGTCGTAGTTCTTCAGCAGGAGCGGCCACGACGAGGTGTCCAGCGGCGGCGCCAGCGACTGCGGCTTGATCAGGTAGCCGTCCGTCTTCGCCTCCGCCTCCGCCACCGACGGCGCGGCGGCGGCGATGGCGAGGGAGGGGGAGGAGGAGGAGTCCTCCTGATGCTTCTTGCTCTTCTTCTTCAACTTGGACTTCGATTGGTCGGTGGCTGGGGAGGCGACGGCCGCCGCGGCCGGCGGCGGGGTGGACATTTTGGGGGCGGCGGCGGGTAGGGTTTTTGCGGGAGGGGGATAGTGGCGGCGGGAGGAAGAGGAAGGGGGAAGAGGGGAAAGGAGAAGGGTTTTAGAGGGGAGGTGGAAAAGAGGGTTTAGTGGCGATCTGGGGAGAGGGGTGGCAATGTGGGCTTTGGTAGTTGGGCCACATTTGATGGGCTGATCTGTGGGCCTCCGGCCCATAACCTGTACGTGTTTGGTTGTTTGAGAGGGTTTTAGAACTTAAACGAACTTCATCCCAGAAAAACTGAAACAATTTCAGATTCGAAAGCTGGTTGTTCAGATTTTTATTTTAGGAAGGTGCGAAATGGATTTCACGTTTTGAGATGGCTCAGATTGTTCAAAAAGATGTTATGTATCGGCAACAAAGTTTTCATGTATTAGCACATCGAAATGGGTGTGCGTGCCGTGCCAGCAACATACATGCACGAAGTTATTATACGCAAAACTACAAAAGCAGAACAGAGATAGATCGAGAAAGATTAACAAAGATTGAGACAAGAGTCATGCAGTATAAAACTGGTAATTACGTAATTAGGTACAGATGAGTCAGCAGTGGCCGTTCTGTCACTAATCGACGGCGACATATGAGAGCCATATTGGCTGTTAAGTGTTGGAGTGGAAGCAAACATCAAATATTCACATGAGTTGGCACGTTATAGAAGCAAGGATTAAACTCTGTTGAACAACAGTGCAAGGGAAATAAACAGTGTGCACATAACCAAATCTTAAATTGAAAAGCACTTTATTATGTTCATTAATCTTAGAATGAAAAAAAACAACCAAACACACGGTGACATCCCACTGCACACTGACTTGATCTCCCAATCCTATCCCAAGTTCCCAACGACCAAATCACCAAACAATAATTACACAGTTCAACAGTACACACGCGCACAGTACTGGTGTTTAAAATCGAACTTGGAGGACATTAACTTAAGCACCAAGAAGATTAATTAATTTAGCAGCAACCATGAATAATAAATAAACAATGTTTCCTCCTCCTCCTCCTCCTCGTCTGCACTGCATGTGTAATCAATCTAGCTCTTGTGCTCGAAGTCCTCGGTGGCGCGGGTGGGCTGGTACCCAATCCCATGTCGATTATTGGGGAACACCATGAACGCATAGCTCGCAACACCACCAACCACAGGCGGCAGCACGGCCATCATGGTGCGCTCGCTCACCTCGAGCGCCGGGTACAGGCACGCCACGGTGTCGGCGTCGAGCAGCGCGATGGTGGCGAACACGAGCAGCGCGAGCGCGGCGTGGACCAAGTCCCCCGCGCGGAGCCTGTACCCGGACAGATCCCTCCCTCCGCCGTCGGCGTCGGTGGAGAAGGTCTTCATGCCCTTGGCGGTGACGACGCCGTAGTAGACGCGGCCGTCGGAGCCGACGTAGCTGTCGGTGAAGGAGGAGAATGCGCAGAAGCCGCCGCACAGCGCCAGGAGCGTGCCGCTCAGGGCCTTGTTGTACACGGCGCAGTGGCCGTTGTTTGTCACGAGCGGGCTCAGGAACTGGAAGAGGAACACCGTGCCGCTTGGGAGGAGCTTGATCAGGTCCGCCACGCCTCGCAGCGCCCTGTCCGCCACGCTCACCGACGACGACCTCGCCGGCGCCGCCATCCCGATGATTGGTCTTAGCTTGTTGAGGTGGTGTGCTTGGCTTGCTATGACCTTGGTGTGCTGTGTGTGTGAGTAGAATGTGGAGTGATCTCTGTGACTACGATTCGATTAATTTATAGGTGTACGTGCACAGGGTGGCTTGATGCATGCCAATGTTGCGGGTTTGATTTGGGGGGGAGTGATTGGAGACGGTTGCTTGGAAGGGTTTCTTTGGGTTGGTTTTTCGGTTGGTTTGCTTGCACTCCTGGGCTGGGGGTGATGTGGATACCGATCGATATCTCATAAGGGCTTTTTGCATGCTTTAAGCTGGGAGTAAGATCACTGGGGGCTCTCTCTGGGTTGCTAGTCTCTTTCCTGTTTTGTGGTGACAAGACACTTGCTTGGCATGTCATGCCAAGTCCAAGAGCCAGGGTTGCAGATTTCGCTTGCTTTGTTTGGAAGATTATGCGTGACAGCATCACTTGATGCACGGTTGAGAGTCTGGCACGGAGAGAAGTAGAGAACGCGAATACGGGATGTCGGGATGGGTAATTAAAGGACGAATTAGTCTTAACTAGTGATAATCAACCTGTTTTAGGGTCAATACTTGACATTGGTGTGGGGGTCTGCACGTACGTTACTGGAGAATCAAGGGAGCAAACATACAAGTATACAACACTGAAAAAGCGTCCAACGAGAGACGATTCTTCAGACGCGGAGCCACTTATTAGCCACACATACCGCACGGGCCCGGCAGCGGCACTGCCCAACCACAGTCCACAGGGGTTGTAGCGGTCCGTGTGTGCAGGTCCATGTGTTGAGGTGTTGGCCCAGGCACAACAACTGTCAAGCCGATTGGCCCATGAAAAAATAAAAGCAACAGAAAATATATGAAAAGAAAAGAAAACAAAGGGAAAAATTATTTCTTTATGAAAAATCAAATGAAACAGGGAACTGTAATAAAATGAACAGGAATTATAGGAAAAAAATGTAGATTTTTTTTTTAAAAAAAGTGGGTCATGTTTCGTGGATTGACCTAGGCAAAGGCCATGCCGACCCATCATGCTGGGGCAACGACCCAAACACGGCATAGCTAGATAGGCCGTGGCGACATGACCCACGACTAAACAATTTGTGTTGTGTATGGGCCACAACATACGTAGCCTGGAAATGTGCTAACCCATTTGCTCAATTATCTCTGAAGGCCAAAGTCTGCCTGGAGGTTCGATTACATAGGCTAGAGTTTGTCGATCTCATCCTTGTCGCTTGCTAGCGGTTGCACGATAACCTGGGTTCTCTTCATTGGGGTCCGATCTGAGTTCACATCTAGCCTTAAGAGCAAGGTCAATGAGATGGACTATCGCTAGCAAGCTCCAAAAGAAATCTAACTTAGCTTACAGCTAATTAAGTGCGGCCATCACATCCAACAACATTCATGCAATCTATCTCCATAAGTTACTTTTTTCTGTGGTACCCACAGTCCTCTTTTTCTTTTTTTGATAGAACATTGCAGCAGGAGGCAAATCAGGTGGCTCACAATCTACAAGAGCTCGACAATAGAAGAGCCCCCTAGTTTTATTCTAGAGTCGTTGATGAACGATGTAACTAACTTGAATGAATAAAGTTTGCCAGATTGTTAAAATAAAGGTGGATTTCCAAGGAAAATCAATACCAATGGGTGTGGGGAATCCAAAATGATCACTAAATTAGAAGAAGAAGAAGAAGCGGCGAATATTAGACTTTTATTGGAGTTTGTCGATTTTTGTTGCAACATATTGTTTTATCTTGTTACACTTTATTGTATTTTTGTGTTTTTATCACGCGCAATTGTTTCTTATTGTTGCAATCAACATTTTTTAATATTGTGTTGGTAAAAACATTTTAAACCAAAAGTGATGACACATTTTTTTTTTACCCAGTAGTATAGCATCCGATGTTTAGTTTGGACATTTAATCTATACTTACGTCCATAAAACATGTACAAATTTTAAAGATAGTTGCTATATTTACTTGGGATGTGAAGCAAACAATGGTTCAAATCTTTGAGTTTTTGAAGATGGTACATACCTTTTGAGCCTAATTATTTGGATCAAGGCTAATTATTGCCCTATAGTATTTGGTACTAGTTTCAAATAGGACGTGACTACACATAGAACGGTACATAGCTGTTTAGCCCCACCGTGCGACCCCCTAAAAATGGAAAACGTGTTTTCCTCCCCCGATCCAAAAACGGAATCGCGCCCCCTCAATCCAAAATAAATGAAAAACAGCGCAACATCCCCCCACTCCCGTCGCGCCCCCGCGCTCCGACCCGCAGATCCCTCCCACGTCCACCAACAAAAGCAGGCCCATGAGAGAACCCTCCGTGGCATCGGTTCCCCCACCGCTATGTGCTTAGGGTGAGAACCCTTGCCGGAGAAGAAGAAAAAAACGGGGGAGGGAGGGACACCAAATCAAAGGGAAAAAATGAGAGTAAAATCGAGAGGGCACTGACCTGTTTTTTCGCCAGAGTTATATCCTATATCAGATAAAGTTACATCTTATATCGCACCAAATTACATTATATATTAGAGAAAATTACATCATGTACACATGCACCAACAAAATTACATCTCACATGAAAATTTTGCTAATCAAAAATACATCCCACATAGAATATGTAAAGAGAGCTTGCTTTTTCTGTGATATGGCATGCTTTTCCTTTTCTCTTTCTCTAGAAAAAAGTAAACCAATATTAGTGCATGACACTGTTAAAACCCCAAGAAAACATACATCCTCTGATTCAATAAGCTACATCTAGGTTGTGTTATAACTTACATCCACATGTTTAATAAGTTACATTATATTGCCTATTAAAATAAGTTACATCCTTTGCTGAACTAAGTTACATCTAAGTTGTGTTAACTTACTTCTACATGTTCAATAAGTTACATCCCCTATTAAACTAAGTTACATACCCTACTGAACTAAGTTACGTCTCCTACTGAACTAAGTTACACCATTTAGACATACAAAGTTACATCCTATAACATGAAAAGTTACATCCCTAAAAAAAAGTTACATCTTGTATCTGAAAAGTTACATTCTATATCGGATAAAGTTACATCCTATAAACAATTAGATCACGCGCGGTTGGACCCAATGCACCATGGAGAGGCGGCTGTTGTCATTGTACACAGATTTAGCATCGTCGCCATTGCCGAAAATTAGAGCAGATGGAGTCCTAGAACATGCAAACTTGCTCACCAATGCACACTTAGGGTTTGTGTAGGGGATCGAAAAAATCAACACAAGCTCGAGATCTAACTTGTGGTTTCGGCAAGAGTAGCTTGAGTACGGTAGATTTGGAAGGAGCTCAATGGGGAGGCAACAAGCAACTAATCGGAGGCGTGACGAGGAACTCATTGTAGACACAGGGGTTCGTTGCGAATGGGAGAAGCTCGTTGAGAGCGCGTGGGCGTGGGGACGAGATCGAGCACCGAGTGGAGACAGTGCCCCTGCAGGATTTGAGGAGGAGCAACCGCAATTGAACTCACCATCAATATCGTTGTTTGGGTGGGGGCGGGGGGATGGGAGAAAGAGAAAAAGTCAGTTGGCATGGGGAGGGTGGGGACCCGGGATAGACACGGGTGGCAACGTTTGGACAGAAGGCGTTGCTCGTTACCGCTAAATGACGAGCAGTAGTCCGTTAGATATTAATATTTCAAATAGTATTTGGGCTGTTTGGATTGGACTAATTCTTGCCTATTTAGTAGTGTCAAAACTTTCCAATTTCTATAGTGCCAAAACTTTCCAAATATTTTGGAGCAACTTTTCCTAAATTTTGGTATGGATTAAACCCAAAACAATCCACACATCCTATCTAATTTTAGAGGGTTTTTTTCTCCAAGATTCGTGCTATACACATCTCGCATGGAGGGGCGAGATCGCCCCAAATGTGAACATCACCCGGTCGTACGATTTTTTCCCCATTCGGTCGGTCACGTGAATCGCGGAACCCAAATCCCCATCGAGCCCAAACAAGAACCCCAACCCTAAATTCCGACTCGAGCCACGACCGATCCCCATCTCCGATCCCATCCCATCTCCTTCCAAGTTCCAATCCGATGCTCCCCACCGTCGTCGACGACCCCTCCGCCGCCGCCGCCGCCGCCGCCGCGGCCGTCGGCGCGGCAGCCTCCTCCTCCTTCCCCGACGCCGACGTCTATGGCAACGGCGACTCCGACGACATCGATTTCCCCTC
>CM002481.1:12329648-12359285 GCA_000325765.3 Leersia perrieri | reverse complement strand
CAGTTCCTTTAAATAGAACCTCTACAATTTTGCTATTCCAAGCACTGCCACTTCACTGAATTCTGAAACACCGGGGAAATATGGAGTTCTGCAACCACCTATATAGGAGTACTAGTAACAGATAAAGAGAACTTTTACAGCTGAGCTGTAAAAACCAGGCTCTTCTATACACCTAGGAGAAATTCTACATAAATATGGACGAAAGATAAACTATCTTGTACTTTCTATCTTGCTGATATGATATAGAACCAATTTGATAGCTGCATTGCAAAACCAGCATCTTGCTTTTGCAATGAAAATGTGTGATATGTGTAGCTTCTTCGTACTGAACAAACTAACACGACAGCCTCCACAATTCTTTGCTTTGGGGCATATTCTTCCGTAAGGTGCTGACTCTTAACAGCTTCTGGTGCCGTCCAACTGTTAACTGTAGCAATTAGATGGCCTTTAGACCAAAGCAGATGCTGAAGATATTTCGTAGTCGCCATTTGCCAGCGCATCAAAACATCAATCCAACATCAGCAGAGGAAGAAAATCAAGCTTCTCCAACAGCAACAGCAGTTGTATCAACTGCTGTTGTGCTTATGGACAACGGCTGCCAACCTGAAGAATAAGGCAAAAGCCACTTCTTTCTAACAATTACAATATGCAAAATCTGGAGGGCATCACCAAGGGTATGTTGCGGCAAGCACATTTTCTTCAAAATAGTTGCAGCTTGGTACCTATCAAGGGAGAACAAGTAATGACGTGTCAAAGAACAAAAGATGAAAGGGTCAACACAAAAAAGAAGGTATGGATTTTACAAAGCCTCACCTAGACTGGGAATTCTTTATTGCTGACCAACCATCAGTGGATGATATGTACTTACGAACTATGTCCAGTGTCTCTTTTGGATGCTTTGCATTGCTATTTGTCACATTAACACACTTCCAAATGCTTTCATCTTTCGCAACATACAAAGGCATATCATTTACTAACTTTTTCATAATGACAGCTTGATGTCGAATTGCAAGCCCAAGAGCCTTCTTAACATCAAAACCTGGTATATTCATCTCGCTGTAACGTATACAGTCTGCAATATTTGATTCCGTTGGGTATATCTTCTCAGCCTTCAGTATGTGCAAGGCATGTAATATATTTCTAATAGTAACTTCAGGCTCAGAAGAACTTGGTGGAGAGCCTTGCGTCTCTCTATTATTGACAGGAAAAAGCATGTTGCGGGGTAGGGTAGGTGGGTGAGGAGGTCGGCAAGTATAATTATTGGAAGGAGATTGGACACTCTGAGGAGCACTAGAGTGGCTCAGATGGAAGCTGACGCCAGAACCAGGATGAAAAGTTGATCCGGTCCCATTAGGATCTCTAGGAGGGCACTCAGAAATAGTCAATCTACTGAAATCAGAGCAAATATCAAGCGGGTTTTGAAGGGTTGACCCACTTGGAGATGTTTGTGTTTGTGCAGATGGAACACCATCAAATCCAGTTGATACTGGACACAAGCTGCCGACATCTGAATCTACTGAATTAGAATGTCCAACTGTACTAGCGGGGGCTGATTTATGTTGTTCTGGTAACAGAGAAGACTGGGCTTGCTGACATGCTGGACTATTATGACCATTAGTAGCACCAAAATAAAAAATTCCAGATTTTGGCATGCATTCAATTGATAAGCCAGGATCCTTACCAAACATAAACTCTGATCCCACATTCTGCAAATCACTAGGTGTGACAGGTTTATGAACTGAAGCCAGGGAGAACGTAGGATTATTCAGCGGAGTTGAACAATTCACTTTTGCCTCCTCCAGAGATTCCAAATTTGATAATGATAACACAGAATTACTTGGATCACTCAAGATGCTTCCTTCAGAATTACCAGGAAATCCTTTAACTAAATCTATTTCCTTGTTTACAGAACTAGATAGAATATTTGTCTTCTTCACATACTGTTGACGCTGTCTCACCTTATGCTGATTTGTTGCCTTGACATTATTATCAATCATATTATAGCTAGAATGAAGCGTATGGTGTGCCTGAGAAGATTGCGATTGCTGAAAGGTTGAATGATAGTGTCTGATACTAACACTAGAATCATGGGTTCCATCTCTTGATGGATTCTCAGTTGAAGTGCTAGGCGGCTTCTTACCAAGGATCAATTCTTGCGATGCTCTCACTTGATGCACATGAGTAGACAGCACCGGTGCTTGAGCTGATGACTGGGATAAAGTAACATTACTTAGCGCACTCAAGTGATCAACCTTTGGGAACTCCAGTGATTCAGATTTTGGTGGTGATAAAACTGGTGGCTGATCCACAGAACATCTAGGCACTCCATCTGAATCAAGCTGGTTGCTTGCAGGATTAGATGTAGTATTTGTCTTCTTTACATACCTTTGAATTGGCTTTGACTTGCATTGATTACCTTTTTTTGCGTTCTTTTCAGCCGTATCATACTTAGACTGAAGCTTCTTTGCTTCAGATGATTGTGATTGCAGAAACATTTGGTGATGATGTTCATTACTGACACAAGAATCAAGAGTTCCCTTTCTCGGTACAAATTTGTGTAATGTGCTAGGCTTCTCACCAATGAACTTATTCAATGGTCCAACTTGCTGGGAACTAGTAGACACCACAGGCTTCAGAACTGATGACTGCGCAAAGGATTAGTTCCTAGCAGACATGGGAGATCAGCCTCCAATGATTCAGAACTTGACGATGATGATGAAACAGAACTCTTATCTTGCTCACTACCAGTGCTTCCAGCAAAATCATCAGAAAATCCATCGACCGACAATACCTGATCTTGACTGTGTGCAGACCTCAACACTGCATCAGTCTTCTTTACATACTTAAGAGGCTTTGCCTTATATTGATTATATCACTTAACATTACTGTCGCGACCATTACTACGAACAGCAGAAACCGTACTCTTACTCTCCAACCTATTTAATTGGGGATTGCAATGTGGCATGCTATGCGCTTGTGTGGACTCCGCCAATGGAGACTCTCCGGCCACAAGCCTTTCCCAAGACCAGACGGTCTTCGCCGCAGCAGCGAGAACTCGCGACGATACATTTGAGGGTTGCGCTAGTAAGATATCGTATCGCTTCATCCTGAGCCTGTGAAGCATGTCGGAGAAGTCCTGATCACCTGAAATTAGCAAGTAATTCCCTGGCGGTGGGTTGTCGATTGCCCAGAAAAGCATGTCGACCAGCATCTTCTTGTCAGTTCCATCCTTAGCTCCTGCAATTATTAATGGGGGAAATCAATTTCCAATAGGACGGAAATCAATACTAGCTTTTTTTTTTTTTCTAATTCGATGAGGAAAGTTGCCCTTCTTTCACCAGTAGCGCACGCACACAGCAGTAAGGAATCAAATGATTCAATTTGGCGGCAATGGAGATTGGAGAAAGCGGGGTAAGGCGGGAGGCGCGAATACGCGTACATACCGGCGGGGACGTGGTTGAGGGAGATGCCGGTGGAGGAGAGCGCCTCGAGGAGGGGCGGGGCAAGGCGTGCGGCGTCGCCGTAGGCGAAGATGGAGACGGGGCCCGTGTAGCCGGCCGCGGCGAGCGCGGCGATGACGCCGTGGGCGACGCGGTGCGGGTCGCCGCAGCCCGGGGGCACCCCGCACCTGTCGACGTCCCACCACACCGACGTCTTCGCCTTCACCGCCGCCGCCGCCGACGCCACCGCGGAGCGATCCCCCATTACCTCAGCACGGCCGCCGGTGGCCGCGGGCTAGGGTTTCGGCGTTTCGCCGGCGACGGGGAAGGTAGGTGTGTGGTCGCAGTTTTGGGGGAAAAAAAAAAGGCGGAAGGCGTCGACTTCTTTATTTAGTGCGGCGGCGCTGTCCGGTTTCCGCCGAGGAGAAGGAATCGGAGACCGAGGAGAGGAGAGAGCCGTCCGATGGAGAATCTGTAGGGGAATCAGAATTCAGAAAGGGTTGTTGTGTGTAGTGTGGATGTGTACCAATTCAATTTTAACAAATGTCGATCATGTTGAGGTAGTTGTAACTTTGCATTGTGGCAAATGATTCGAATGAAGGGTGTCACACAAACACACCAATGCAGATCATGCACTGAATGCATATGGATGGCATTGATCACAAGAGTGAGAACCTGTTTGCTTTACCAATATTGGTTATTCTTCATAAGGTAGAGTTGCATTTGATTCGATGCCAATTAAAACCAAACTTTAACGGAGTCTAGAAAGTACAAAACTAGATGTTGGCAATGCTAGTAATTTTGCTTCAAACCAAAACAACTTGATCTACTATTCAAAGTACCAAAATATCGGTAGCATATATTTGGTATCAAACCAAAAAAAATATAAAATAAGCACATTAAGCCACCTTTTGTTACTAAAGTTTTTGCTTAAGACCATTCCTAGTCCTTTTTAAAAAAATTTTGAACTGGCTTTTCTTCTTAAGAGTTCAGACACGTCCATCCTCTCCTCTAGGAAAGTATAGCCTACTCATAGATGAGGGATTCCACCGACCTACCGAAACTATGCACTCGAAAATACGATATGCTTAAGAAATAGTTTGGGGTGGTCCAAAATACAACAGGCATACAACTAACTAGTCTATTAGTTGTGAATAAAATTAGATTAAGTATAGTCCGAAGTTAAATTTTGCTAATAAAATATAGGCTAAGATTGAGTCCTTTTTAAAAGTTTGAGTGGCTACTTCCTTGGATTATTGCGTGCACATTTCTCAAGCCCGCTAAAAGTAGTACTATATCTTAAAAAACTTTTATATACAAGTTATTTTAACAAATAAAATAAATTAAATTTAAATTTATAATAGTTACTACTTAAATTAATTAATTGTGTGCTAAACCACTTGCTGTATGGTACCGAAGCCTAAAGTGCAATTCGCTGTATCTGTATGATGTTGCGCAACTGCAAAAGTAGAGGTGTTTGAGATAGCTAAAACCTTGTGCGCTTCAAACAAATTCAGTCCACAAATGTCAGGCTTACAGGTCTTCTCATGTTTATCTGGTTTGACTCTGGTAGACTAGTGGACCAATGGCTGTGAAAAGGTCAACAAACATGTCACGGCGCCAGGATATGGTGGGACCTTGGTTTTCTAGCACAGTAGCGAGTTATCCAAAATTTGCAAAGCTTCCGACATGCAGAAAGCTTCCGACATGCAGAAGGAAACGCACTGGCGGTCACATTTATACTCTCTTCGTCCAAAAATATAAGCATTTATTAACTTTTAGAGATGCATTTGTTAACTTTAGATGACCATCTATCATATTCAAAAATTTTATGAATATATTATTTATTTTGTTATGATTTATTTTATCATTAGATATACTTTAAGTATGGCTTATTTGTTTTTATATATTTATAATTTTTTGAATAAAACAGATGATGAAACATAATGTCCGAAAATCGATAAATGCTTATATTTTTTATACTTTTTGAGGGAGCATCTGATTTCAGCCATGAAAGATGCTGTAGCTGAAATCAGCTGCCGCTGTGAAAACGGGCCACCTCGGCAAAGCTCTAGGCAATCTAGGACAACCATAACACGCGGTAACACGAGGTAAAGAGGGTCTAATGGCAATGTTTACCAAATGATTCTGAATTATGATCACACTCCAGCAAGCTGAAGCACATAAGAGTTGGCTGGCTTTGGGAACTATATATTTGCATACCAGCACAACAGCAATGGTGAAAGCAATAGCATCCTAATTACAGCAGTAGTATCAGAACTGGAGCACGATCAAGGCAAGGGTTCCCTCGAGATCTCTTAGTGCAAGGGTTCCTCCGAATCTCCCAGCCGTGAGAGGTGGAGGTAAGCATCAGTTCCTACATAACAGAGGGAATAATGTAGTTAATGATGATCAATTGAATGACAACTGTATTATCCCTGCAAAATCGTAATAAATCTGGCAATAATGAGAATGCAGTGTCACTTCATGCTTTACGAGTGAAGAATGGCAAGTTCTGTACAGCAATTTATGAAGATTAATAGAGAAAGACAGAGTCTCTGAAAGCCTCCCAAATCCTAATGTTTTAATCTTCACTCTTCTTTACCAGTAAAAACTAAAAAGAAAAGTAAAATACTGCAATCTCTTAAATACTCCTTACACAGACATAAAATGAACTGTGGACATACCATATCCTTCCATAGAAATGATCTGCAGGTCCCCACCAAAATATCGAGCATAAAGACGGCTAATCGGGATTCCATAGCCATACCCGGCCATAGTTACTCCATTATGGCCATCTAGATCAGGTGGGTTTTCTGCTGTGCTGTAGAGGTATGTGAAAATTCTTGAGAGGCCACTTCTTGGTATTCCACCACCTTCATCACTAATCTGCACCAAAAAGGTTGTGAGTTGTAAATGGGATAGGCATACGAGATTGTCTTAAGCGCAAATAATTAAACTATCAAAGATAGCTAAACAAATACTAATGATTATTTGCAAGCCACTATCATACAACAAGAGACTAGGTAAAGATTTTTAAATAATGAAACATAAAAAGGACAAATGGCCAAACGGGTTATGCTTTACACACGAAAACTGAACCAAGTTTCTGTATTATGCCAATACTATTGCCAGCACTCAGAACAGAATAATGATCACTTCAGAAAATGTAGCAGAACTTCATGCGCTATTGCAACACTGTTCTTCGGTTCTTCCTTTGAACAGAAACTGCAATGCGAAAGTCGCCACTATACTATTTAAAATAATTCAAAATCTTATTTCAAAATGCCTCACAGTTTCTGATCACTGTCGTCTACACTTACAATTGTCCTATGTTGCAAATAATACAAGTTGTTAAATTAATACAAATTGCAAAAACATATATCTGCAGGCATGCTTTGCGGCTATAAAACACCTCATAAAATAGGTAACAATTCTTGGGGGAAGGAGCCATACCTTGATTGTTACATCCTCTGCTCCATCAGCAACTATGATTCTAACAGGAGGCGCATGCTTATCAGAGTTCATATAGCGTTCTTGTACTGCACGAAGGGAATTCTTCACCAATTCAAACATCATCAGATGTAGATGTGGTGTAACATATCTGTAATCAAAGAAGTCAAAGAAGGTCAGGAGAACCATTTTAATACTTCCTGTACTTCATCCATATTTCTGATTAAATTCATTATAGGGGTTAGAGTTGAACTAGAGTGGTCTCTGACATACAAAAATAAGGCAAAAAGGAACATGTGATTTGAACTTGAACTAAAAAAACAGCAGCTTAGTTGACTATTAATAGAAGGCATGGAGACTTTAATGAAAAACAGAATATATGTGGCAAATCACGTTTTACTTCGGACACTGATGGGAAAATTCATCACCTGACCTTCATTCATGCAAGATGCAATTGACAAGGAGAGCAGATTAAGTACATATATTTCTAATGGCAAACAAGTAAATGAAATAAAAACAAAAACATGTATCATGCATTTGAATCAGGGATTTACGGAAATGTGAAATCCGGGTCTCCATATATGTTCACATCTGGGGATGATCCATATTCCCTCATGCAAATAGCGCGTGCATCTTCACTGGCAAGTTGAGCCAACCGCATGGGGGACAATTTTGTGCTTATGAGTCCTATAACACCAGGTTCTGGATCAGGCTCATGCAACGCGACATGCTGCCCTGAAATCAAGCAAGTCAGCACAACTTAGATAAAGCAAACAAACAGTGCAGTGACAATTGCCATTCAAAAATAAAGAAAGTAAAAATATTCTTCTTTTTGAATTGTAAGTGTAAATGGTTGATATTTGTCCCGTACTCCCATGGTAACTCTAATTTCTGGACAGGGAGATAAATGGTATGATTAGGTGCCCTCTAACCACCATATTCCGAGGAAAAAGACATCCTGACTGAACATTACTATAAATTATGTTTTAATATATCCAACACGATATACCAAAATAAATAAAACATCCATATGTGAAGACAAGCTATATTTTCCAAGTTATTGAGTGATGACAAAGCCTTTTAGTTTTATCCAGCAAGCAGGTCTTATCAGTGGGCTATGTAGGCCTACTATATCAGCAAGCAGGTCTTATCCCATTCCAATCATCATCATGCTTTGGGAACCAGGAAAAGGATTTAAAACACTTCGAGGATAGCATGTTCAGAACTGAATGTGCCTAGAGAGATGACATCGGTAAGATATTATAGAAGTAAGTGCTGAGTCTGCTAACCTATCAGCATGCGGATCCCAATCCTTGACATGTAGAAGCGGTCAAGGAACTGATGAATCTCATCAATGCCAGGGGGGAAGGCCTTTGTGCCACCCAGATCTTTTTTCAGCTGCTGCACACCCAATGCCATGGTGGGCACCACATTTGTGTGCCGCACCCGGACCATCTTGATCATCTGGGTGAATGCAAGCTCATCGTCCCGGTTCCTCACCTCTGGGAAGTACCGGATGTCGCGAAACGAGTCCAAGTACCAATCTCTCACCTTCACAATGGACATAGACCAAAAGTTAGTCCTGCAACTGGATCTTTCACTGGCAACAATATAATGACTCGATTGTGCTAATCCTTCTTAAAATATTTGCAAGTTGATGAGTTGGGATACTCCTGAAGTCCTGATTGCTCAAGCTGATAAGTTCGAGAAGTCAATGTGTCTTCTTTTTATAAAAAAGGGAAGGAATCTACCAAAATTCCTCCATGTCCGAAAATACAGCTATGCTACGCTACTTTCGAAGAACAAGAAGCACGTAAATCATAGTAGTAATTAAGTTTTACAAAATTTGAAACCTTGCTAGGATTGAACTAGAAGATTTTGAAGGCTTATTTCAGGCGAACGACGTGAAAGAATGTTACACTTAAACTACTCTACAACGTTAGCCAAGAATTGAACCACTCATATAACCTACGTAATTAAAGTACAGCATACGTAATTAAACGAAAGCAACACAACAGATATATAATTTAGAACAGAGAAATAGTTATTCCCCAGTTAATGGGACCATCTCAACGCTGGCCATCCCTCATGTTGTTGTTCCCAAAAACTCACCAAAAGAGGAACGGAACGGGTGATAACTTATTTTGGTTTTTTAAAAAAGAGAGTACAACAACATACCCTGAATCCTAATAGAACAGTTTTTTTTTCATAAAAAACGTCTGAAATAAACATTCCAGGAGAGAAAAGTGATAAATAACTGACTTTTTTTTTTCTTTTTGACGAGAACTAGACTATTTTTTTCATTGAAAAATGAAGGAAAAATATGAACATAGCCTGAAAATCCAAAATCAAATTACTCCAACAGAGATAGAAAGAACATTTTTGCCCGAAATCTCGACGCACTCACGAGAAACCAAAAAAAAAGCAGAGAATAAACCGTACCGCGAAACAAATCGATCCAACCGTCCGCCCAAATTAGGCAGGAAGAACGCAAAGCCTGAACCCGCTCATCTCATCTCATCCTCCGGTGGAGAAAGCAAAGCATCACCTTGAGGACGGCGGGCTTGGCGGAGAGGCCGAAGGGGAGGGTGTCGAGGTCGAGCGCGCGGCGGGCGATGCGGATGGGGAGCTCCCTCTGCAGGAACTGCGCCGACCGCAGCAGGTTCCTCTCCGTCGGCCTCGCCCCGAACTCCATCATGTACCTCAGCGTCACCCCCGTCTGCCTCATCGCCCCCCATCTCGCCACCTCCTCCGCCACCGCCCTCGCCACCGGCTCCGTCGACGCCATCAACCCCCTACCTACGGCGGTTCACCGCCACCTACGGAGCGCCTCCGCCGCCTCCGCCGCCGCTGCGACGGCGCATCGGCCGGCGTCGTACGGACGAATCGATGGAGAGAGAGAGAAGTTGTCACGAAAGGGAGAGAGAGAGAAAACGAAAACTGCTAAAACGGGAGGCGCAAGAGTGCGGGGAAGAAGAAGAAAAAGCTGGGAGAGAGAGCTTCGCCTACTAAAAAGCGCGGTGGCGGTGGGTCCCGCGTATCATTCACGGGAGGAGGAAGGTGGGCCCCACCTTGTCAGCGTGTGATGCGCCGAGGACGGCAAGTGGGAGGGGTAAACAAGGGAACTCTGACTGGGGCTTATCTACCGGGGGTGACTGACAGGTGGGGACAGTGGGGAGGAGAGCGGGCCCGGGGAGCGGATTCCTGGGATGGGTAGGGTATAGGTGTGGTCCCGGTTGTATGAGATGCCACTTGTCCTGACGAGACGTTTGGGGTGTGTTTAATTGGGTAATTTTTAAGAGGTAACGGGAGTTTGAGTGATATGGATATTCATTGTTTTGTTTGGTTGGAGACCATGGGTGTTTTGGTGGGATGGGGAAGAGGAATTGAGGGGGGCAACTCTCACCTTTTTAATATCTGGGGTGGGGATGGGAATTGGGAGAGAATTTTCTCTTGCAAATCTAAACCGTTTATTTTTATTTTGGATCTGATCTATGTTTAAAGTCCCTACTAATTCCTACTATCTCCACCAAATAGAATATTAGGATTAAAAATCAAATTTCTTTGTCAATCTCACGATCAATTCCTTAGTCTAAACTCCTATTCCCCTTCCCCAAATTACCAGACGAGTAGCTTACTAGTTCTGCCTCCTCAGGCAGCCTGAGGACAGACTTGTTTGGTTGTCCACTATGGCCTGAGAAGAAATATTCCAGTTATGGCCCCGTTTAGTTTTTAAAAATTTTCATCCAAAAACACCACATCAAATCTTTGGACACATGCATGAAACATTAAATATAGATAAAAATTAAAACTAATTACACCGTTAAGCTGTAAACGACGAGACGAATCTTTTGAGCCAATCCAAATATACTAATGATGGCTTAATTAGGCTTAATAGGTTCGTCTCGCAGTTTATAGGCTAGCCGTGAAATTAGTTTTTTTCATTCATGTCCAAAAACCCCTCTCGACATCCCATTAAATGATGTGATGTTTTTGCCAAAAAAAAATTTTGACAACTAAACAAAGCCTATGCTTATTGCTAACCATGTGTTTGCGCAAGAAAACAAATCACTTAGCATAATCGCATCTCTTCTCCAACGAAAATCAATCTACTAATACTAGCATCTCTTTCCACGGAAAAATCAGTGGCGTGCATCAATCCATCCATTGAGAAGATTATAGGAAAGGATATTACAAGAAAAGAAATCCCCAAAAAGAATCAAACGCATCTGCATCTACCAAGAAGAGAAAATACATCCCAAATCCAACGCATGTGCATACGAGGAAGGACATCTGCATCAATCCATCTGCATCGACCAAGGTGAGAAAATATACATCCCAAATCCAACACATCTGCATGCTAAGCAAGAGATCGAGGACGGAAGATTGTCCGACCTGCCAATTCAATTGCTTTCAAAAGTATGGCCCAACAAACTCAAAATATGGCTCAACAAAATGAGTGACTATTTCAGCAGAATGAATACATGCGCAAAAAATATGATTGGACTAACAAGTTTTTAAAGGTACGAAGATAGCATAATGCTTCTATTCTTAGTTTTATTGTATGTATCTAAACCCTAGTTGGTTACTTTTTTTAATCTAGGCACTTTATACAAAGTTGGGTGAAGAAGTACCACAAGAATTGGACTATCCAGAACAAAAGGTTGATATGATTGCACAAGTAGGTAGAAGGGTTTAACTTATTCTTCTCAGAGTAGAAGGGTTCCGAGCACACCTACAAAAGCATGAAGAAAATAAGGAGAAAAGCATATATGTTGCATGCCAAAAGCTGGAGACTTCAGCTATACAAGTTTTTTCATCTTTGGTTGGAGATTTAGCAATAGATTGAATAAAGCCTGTCTCATGTTAATGCATAATGTTTCTCTTTTTTTTTTGCCTTGTGGGTTAATGGCTTGATGTTTAAGCCTTTTGCGTCTTTTGATTTTTAAAACTTTGTAATAAATGGTTGTAGCTTCTTTGAAATCAAGGCCGGATTATCCATTATCAAAAAAAAATAGTTTTTCTTATATTGGTAGCATGATTTAATTATGAACAAGATGGATATCTATATTATGCTTGTACAATTTGGTTGCCCTCTGGAAATAGCAAACTATAATTCATATTGGTATGTTAGAGTGAGAACAGATAATGCAGCAATGACAGTGAGGAATTGAGCTCATATTGATTTTTGTAACAGTTGGCTTTATAGTCATATTCTCATATAATTGAGATGGTAAGACGGGAAAAAAAAACTTTAGTTTGTGTTGACTTGTATCTTGCTCGGCATATAAAATTGTTTAGAAGGTCATAGTGAGCCTTTCCTGCATCTTCACGATAAATCTGCACATGGATATGTAAACCTTTTGGCTAATAGTATGAAAAGATAAATCGCAGGTCAACAAGACTCTTAATTTTAGTTAGCATCTCCACAAGTAATACAGCTTTGATAGCATACAAAAAAATAAACCGTGAATTGAAATTATTGGTTACTGAAATCAACTTGCATTTTTGCTCTTGGTCTTTTATGTACAGCTGGAAGTACAATACTATGTATGAAGCTTGTCTTCTTGTCTACCAGCAGCGTCACGCGTATTTACCTTTGCAGAAATTTGACAATCGGAAGGCCAATTCGAATACCATCTCTGAACAAACATATTAACTTTTGCTACTACAACAAGCCACCTTACTCCATTACGTGCTAGTGTAGAAGAATCATACGTTTAGAAATCAACCTGCGTATATATGTTATTCATAAACTGATAATGATTTGATCAATCCGTCGTCAAGTTTACTAGGAGAACGCAGACACATGAAGCAAAATAAAACTAATTATGCCGTTATGATGGAAACGATGAGACGAATCTTTAAAGCCTAATTACATCATGGTTAGTCATAAGTGCTATAGTAATCTACATATACTAATGATGGCTTAATTAGGCTTAAAAAATTCGTTTCGTGATTTCCAAGCTAGCCATGAAATTAGTTTTTTTATTCGTGTTCGAAAACCCCTCCCGACATCCGGTCAAACGTTTAATGTGATGTTTTCGTCAAAAAGTTTTCAACTAGGCCTATGCAATTTATTAATCTTTTATTTGCAAAAGCGACAGGAGGATGATACAACATGCGTGTCTGGTGAAAAAGATGGTGTCCTTTTTATGTGACGTGACACTGACGCGTGACGTGGCTCGATCTCCTTTGTCCCGCCGATGTTAAACAAGGCAAAACTAGCAGCTGCATCCACCGTTTCGGACCGGCCGGCCACCTAGTCCGACGTGGCCCGTCCCCAGATCCTAGTCACCCCGCAAAATCCCCAAACAAGTGGCATTCGGCAGAGGCAGACGCTACCCCGATACGCCTGCCGCGCTTCGTATCCGTGTCGGATACGTATCGGATAAGCTCCATACGTATCCCGTACGTATCTGGTATTTTTCTATTTTTCAGATGATTAAATTAATTCCCGATATTCTTTCGATACGACCCGATACTTCCCGGATATCGCATAGCCCATCCTGCGCCGCCTCCCCCAATTCGCTCACGGAATCGTCTCGACGACGCCATCGTAGCCCTCTGCCTCCGCCGCTGTAGGGCCATCGCGTTCACTG
The DNA here is from genome assembly GCA_000325765.3 of Leersia perrieri. Lineage (NCBI taxonomy): Eukaryota > Viridiplantae > Streptophyta > Magnoliopsida > Poales > Poaceae > Leersia > Leersia perrieri. Next base: position 12,345,790 of record CM002481.1, on the reverse strand, counting down.
GAAGCCCCGCCGCTGCCTTCGTCAGGCGGCGGCGCTGGTGAGGTGTTGTCGCCACCGGCCGTCGAACCTGCTCGGAGCGTCGTCGCCGGTGCCGCCGCGATACGCTGGGCACGCGCCGCATCCTTCACCGGAGGGAATGACGCCTCCTCCTCCGCTTAACGCAGGACTGCTGCTCCTGCCGGCTTCGGGCGGTGCCCCGTGGCGTCGACAGGCACAACGACGACTCTGCCGCCGCAAGCTTCTGATTCCGGGAAACAGGCATATCACCCGCCGAGAGCAGAGGCAAATTCCCTATTCGCCTCTTAAGGCATTGGTGTTTAATCTGTTGTGCTAAAGTGCTAAGCCTTTATTGATTCAAAAAAAAGTGCTAAGCCTTTATTTAGGGGGGAATCTACTATGAAAATTTAGATGGGGCTCTATAGCAATGATCTATTCAATTATTTTCTTTTCTTCCATTGCTCCTAATAAATTTTAGCCTGCACTAATTCTATTGCTGTTTCAAAAAATTACTCGTCATCAGTTCTTGGGTTATTGCTCTTTCACTTCCCGTAAAAAAAAAGGTTGAATCTTGGATTTTGGAGTCCTTTACCCCTATGCCATTAAAAAAAATGGCGATTCCCTGTATGCAATACACCTCTATGCCATCCGCTAAAATTTCTATTACGTACACGCCATTATTGATGGATGGAGAGTTAACGGTGTCAGATGGGAGTGCAAAATGACTGTTTTGCCCTTGTTAGTAAATAAATGATAGAAATAATTTGAAACAGTAAATAAATGTGGAAAATCTGAAAATAATTTAGAAAATGACAGAATTAATTTTAAATCAGGAAATAAGTAATAAAATTCGTAATTAATTAATTTATAAAATGTCTAGAAATTCACGAAAATTTAGGAAAATTCGCTAATAAATCTGGATAATTCTAAAAAAATACATGAAAATTCGTAAATAAATAAAAAAATTCACAGAAAATCAAGAAAATTCAGAAAAAATCACAAAAATTCAGGAAAATTGGTTAATAAATCCGGATAATTCAAAAAAATTCAGGTAAATTCGTAAATAAATCCAAAAAAATCATAGAAAATCAGGATAATTCAGAAAAAATCAGAAAAATGGCCAAATTAATCAGTAAATTATCAGAATAAATCAGAAAAATACAGGAATACAATAGAAAAAAAATACATGACATTAGTACTAAATTACTTGGGCCATATCATCAACATTCATGCAAATGGGTCATATCATCAACATTCAATCATGACATAAGTGCCAACTTACATGAGCATTACAGAAAATATCAAAAGGAGTAGGCTCTCCACACCACAAGTGTCTGCAATTAACATGATTATTACAGAAAGCATCATAGAATCATATACAGAAGTTAATACATAGGATCTTGGTAAACATGCATATCATACAAGCAACAAGCAGATTGCCTTCTAAAAAATAGGAGCACATTTCTCTATGGTTCATCCAAGGCAAATCTGGACAATAGGTGTTGTACTAGTAATGGCCAACATGTGCACTTGCTGTATAGTAACACACTTCAAAAATTCAGTGATGCCCCTCAAGATAAATTCAACTACCTGAAACATAATTTTTTCAACAGTTAGTTTGCTTCCTCCAGTTAATTGTGTAATAAATAGCTATATATAGAGCTGAAATCAAGTATCATGTCAAGCATATATCACAGGCATTTATGAAAAGAGCCAGAATTACATGAACCTACAAAAGTACTTCAATTTGTTTATACAAACCATTTACTATTGATAATGTTAAAAACAAAATTGGTAAAATGCATAGGAAAATGGTGTTGCAGTAGTATCAGTTCATATATTGTTAAAATGCATAGGAACATGTATACTTCTGAATTGTTACTAGAAACGATCAGAAGAAACCTCTAAATGGCATTCGCTACATTAGAACTCAACATTGCAAAAAAAGGCCAAGGATCATACATTAAGCATGTTGTAGAAATAAATTTTGAGAATGCTTCCCATTATCAGAATAATGGAAAGAATTATCAGGATAAAATCACTTGAGATAACCAGAGCTTGTTCTTTATTTTTGCTTACTCCTGCATAAACGGTTGGTCCTTAAGTTCAGCATGAACACATCATTCTAATCATGGTAGCAGTATGTGATAGTAAAAACGAATGTGGGCAAACGGCTTTCACATGAAACAAGCATACAAATCCAGTAGGTAGATCAGGATTTGTGCAGGAGTAAGAAAAAATAAAGAACAAACTCTGGTTAACATGCACAAAGCTATTGACCTGTTTCTTGCTGAACATGGGCATCCGCATTACGCCCGCGGAAGAACGCTCCAGATTACTGGAAAACTGAAGTTGCAGAATGCATTCGAATCCACGAACGAGGTACTAAAAGACACGTTTTTTTCCCCTAAATGAACGGAGCTAGTCATGGAGAAATGAACTACATTTACTCAGAAACACACACACAAACAAAAAAAAAACTTCCTTTTTTATCGATCAAGAACACGCACCTTCGAAATCCAATCGATGGCCTCGCACCGGACGGAGAGATCCAGCTGGCTCGCTTGTCCCCTTCCTGGAGCACCATCTGGCACGGCGGCGGGCGTCTCGCCGGAGGAGGCCAGCACGGCAGCGTCGGCCCAGTCCCAGAGGAGGGGAGGGAAGAAGGGGTTGCCGGGTCGCCGCACGGGCGCGTTGGCCTGTGCGTCGGGTCGCCGCACGCGCGCACCGCCCTGGGCTGGCCGTGCGGGGGTCCGGTGAGGCGGGGGTTCGCCGGATCTGGCCGGTCCGGCGGCGGCGGCGTACCGGCGGCGGCTAGGGTTCTGGGGGGAGGCGGCGCACGGGAGAAGCAGGCAGTGAGTCGGGAGAGAAGAAAATGAGAGGGGCAAATTAGTCATTTCCCTACGTGGGTCCCACATGTCAGAGTTCAATTTCTAACAGAAGAGGAGAGGGATCGTTTCAGGGTCGATTTTTATGGCTCGTTTTCGTCAGCACGTTTTCCAAAATGATTATCCGTGTATTTTTTTACAAACGAAGTTTATATAAAAGTTTCTTAAAAAATTTATACGAATCCATTTTTTCAAATTTTAATAGTTAATACTGAATTAATCATATGCTAATGATCTTTCTCGTTTTGCGTGTCCAAAATAATCCAATTTTAATGTCCTGTTTCAAACGCGGCCGTAATAGAAATTTCGATGGATGGCATGGAGGTGTCCAAAAAAAATTTTTAGTGGCACACATGTAACCGCCATCTTTTTTAATGGCATAGGGTAAAGGACTCTGTATTTTGCCCTCCATTTTTATGCAAATTAGTCATTCTCTATGCTAAACTAAAACAAAATGCTACTAGGAGGTTGAATCAATGGAGATTGAGAACATGAACAAGTAAATACCAGATAAGATGAGGGCACAACTAATTTTACTGGATCACTGAGTACGTACTGACCGAGTAGCAAAGAGAAAAACCAAATATAGCACAGCTAATTCACACGAATTTGGGAGCATGTTCTCACTTCTACGGTAAAACTTAACAGCCCTAACTTAATGATGCATGAGATGGGGAACTGATACATGTGATTACCAGAGAAATAGAGCTGGGGCAAATTCGCCCCTGCCTTTGTTATATTCTTAATAGGTCCAATATAGTAAGTACTAGTGTCTCTGTTAGAATCAATGTATATTTTGATGTTGAGCCTCAAATGCTAGTGCATCTAGCAAAAATGATGTATCAGTTTATTAGCGTCATAATTATAAACATAGAAGTGTCCATTTCATCTCAGAATTATTGCAGTCGGCAAGCTTAATTACTTCACCAAATAGAATTATTTAGAATAAAATTAGAGAAGATTGATATTGAATCTGCTGAAACAATGCATAGTATTACTTATTTCCTTTCCAAAGTTTATTAGTGTTTTAAAAAATTTAATGACATATGTATATATAAACGTATCCCCGTATCCTAAGTTTTAGAGAAATGGCGTATCCCGGTATCGCCGTATCGCGTATCCGTATCCGTATCCGTATCGGCGTATCAGGGTAACATAGAATTGCATCTTCCATACTTGCTTCATGCCTAACATTGCCAATCATTAATTTATCTAAAAAAAACATTGCCAATCAAAGTGAAACACAAAATTATGTGTTTTTCAGTGATGGAACTAGTACTCGTACATAGTAATTCCCCCATAGTAAAATACAAGGTGTCTTTGTTTTCGTAAAGTCAAAAAGTTTTAATTAATAGTTAAACTAACAATATTGATGTTTAGTGTATACATGTGATCATTAGATTAGTATTTGAGTGTGCTTTTATATGATATAAATTTTATTAGTTTTGATAATGTCTTATAGAAGAAAAAATGGTTAAAATAGAATATTGAAGAATACGCTTTGTATTTTAGGATGGAGGGAGTAGCAGTATTTCTGAATAGCGTTTGATACAAAAGTACTACCTCTGTCCCAAAATACTTGTTTTTTGAGTTTTTATTTGTAATGTTTGATAATTCATCTTATTTAAAATATTATGGAGACTTGTGATGTATGGAAATTGGAGAGCCACTGGTGGTGTAGGAGTTCGGGAGGAGGATGGTCTCGGTGATCTCGCTCGGTGATCTTGGTTTTCTTGCTCGGTGATCTTGGTAATCTGTAAGTGTTCCCTTCTTCTCTTCGCATGGATGATCTGGTTACCCCTTGAACTCCTGGTGGCTGGGTTTTTGATGATGGCAAGGCTTTTTCTGAGATTATTCGAACAAACTTTGGCTCTACGGTGCACTTTTGTCCTAGATATGGTTCTCAAAGGTTCTTTTTGGTGGCTGATTTTGTGCGTTTCAACTTTCGTTTGACTGAAAAATCGGTTGCCATTGCAATTCAATCTTGTTTGGGTGGGATACCTTCTGGTTTCAGCGTGGAACATCTCAAGAATAACTCTTATAGTTTTGCTGTCTGCAACAAGAAAGTTGGCCTTTCTATCAACAACTCTAAGGCCTTTCTATCAACAACTCTAGGTTCTATAGATGCAAAGACTTTCATGTTCGTTTCTTCCTTTGGAGAGATGGGGGGCCGAGCTGGAAACTGGAATTTTCTCGATGGCAACAAGAAGAACATGATCAGTGGACACCTGTTTCTAAGAAGAAGGGTTCTGCTCCCAAATACTTTTCACGCTTTTCTTTCTTGGGTCATAAAAAGCCTTCACATAGATCGGTGTTTCACAGAATTTCCCCTCCTAATCAGTCCAGTGAAAGCCATGGCTTTCAGTCCCCGTGTTCTTCGGGAGCACAGGCGTGTTCTTCGGGCCAATTTCATACAACAACTTTTAATCACTTTTATGTGGGAGATTTATTAGTTCCAATGGCTCCGGCGGTTTCTCAGGTCTCTGTTTCAAATGAGAAAATTGATCCTTTGACTGGGCCATCTATTACGCCTGTCTTCTGCTATCAATGTTTATCCACTGGTCACTCGAAGTGGGCTTGCAAATCCAAAATCAGATGTCGCTTTTGCTTGGGCTTGGGCCATGTGGAAAGATACTGTTTTTAGAGGGAGAAGAAAAAATGGGTAGCTAAGGCCCATCGAAACGAAGAAAGAAAAAATAGTTGTAGAGACATTATTCTATTTGGAAACCCTTGCTCTCCCTCTACAGTTGCTTCATCATCGGCTTCATCAACGCTTTCTTCCCCCTTTTCTCCATCGTCGACCGATAATTGCCCACCACCTACCCTATTGCTTGGATCATCGGCGGCAATGGCAGACATCCCGGAGGAAGCACTGCAGGTTCCTTTCTTTGTCCCTGATGGCCAGGAGTTGCAGATTCAGTGGGTGCCCAGGCTTGCTCGAGCGGATTTGACAATCCATAGAAGGCCGGTGCGCAGGCATGAGGAGTATGTCTGTGTGTTGGTTGAGCCTCAGCCACAGGACAATGAGGTTGCAGGCTTGATTCATGAAGTTCTTCATTTGGTCCACCATCAGCTCAATCAACCCATCATCAGAGCGCAGCGGTATCCTCTAGCCTTATGCATTCTGCAGTTATCTTCTGTCTTGGCTAGGGATACTTTGTTAGCAAATCAGATACACCATAATTTGATGCTAGGGAATCAATTCCAAATCCAATTTGTTAAGCATGATGAACTGGGAAATAGACGGAACCATCCCTTCAATAGGCAGGGCTGGATTTTGATTCTAGGATTGCCTCCAGATTTCAAAACTGATGAATGGGTAGATAGGATTGTGAATGTGTTTGGGGATTTGGTCTGGTGGCACAAGAATGACATATATCTGGGTCGGGTTCTAGTGAATGGTAGGTACACTACTGCTTCAGACATACCAGAGAAAATAGTGTTGGGCGAGGGGTCTGATCTTGGAGGCAATGGCGTCTCACTGACAATGTTCACTTTTCTGCTCAATGGGGTCTTCACTGATGTCTTTCCACCTGAGGAGGATCTGCCCTCTCTTTGGGAAACCCTGAACAACCATCTTGATCAAATTCAGGACCAAGCAATGCAGATACAGGAATTACAGCATGATCTTAATGTGGCTCAGGCTCAGGCTGCACAACAAGCAGCACATGCTGCTCAAGGTGCCCAGGCAAATAATCTAAACATCCAGATGGAAGTTGAGGACAACATGGAGAAGTGCATGATTCAGTCTCTGCAGGAAGTTATGATATGGAAGATTCTGACTCTTTTGTCAGCATTGGTTCAGTGCAATCTGCATCTCCTGGTCAGATTGTTGCTTTTGGTCTTCCTCAACCTGGCATACCTTTTGCCTCCTTGCCCTTAGTATTCAGTGAAGCTTTTGTTACTGCAATAGTTGAACCCCTGTTGCACGTGTTTGACTGGAAAATAGCTAAGCCTCTTGAATCCTGCCCATGGGAATATGCAGTAGTTAACTGTGTTATGGATTACAAGCTGTGGAATACTTATGTCAAAAAGAATGTGCAGCCACCCAGTGAGAAAAAGAAAGTGATCAGAGCCCTACCTTTTAGTGCTGCCACTGCAACCTCTCATGATGTTACCATTAGGGAATTTACAGTTGTCAAACAGAGGAAATTGAAGGCCAAAGTCCCAGTTTCAACAGCTGGGGTGCGAAGGAGCCCAAGATTCAAGCATGCTGGGGACAAATTGGATCTGGGCTTTGATGTTCCAAAGAAGAAAACAAAAGTGATGCCAAAAGTTCAGTTAGCAGGTACCAGCAAGGCCAAATCGGCTCCACCTCCACTTTCAGCCCAAGAGCTACAGAAGATTGGCATCGACAAGTGTGGTTTGCTTCCTGAGGAGGTGACCCTGGAAAAGCTGCTCAAGAAGGCCAAATGATAAGTGAAATCTATAATATTTTGTAGGCTCTGTTGAGGCTGTGAACCTTATATTACCTCTGCTTTTGTTATGTGATGAAACTGTGAACATCATCGTGGATTTCTTTCTTTCATGGTTATTTCTCTTCTATGGGTTTTTTGGTTTTATTCTTATGGGATTATCTATGATAGTTCTTTCCTCCCTGTGGTTATTCAATCGTTTAGTCAATGAGTAATAACAACAGAAATAGAAGTTGTCAGATTCTGTGCTGGAATATAAGAGGAATAAATTCAAAGGATAAATGGGTAGCACTAAGGGAAAAAATTGAGGAAAGTAAATGTGCAGTCATTTGTTTACAGGAAACAAAGAAGGAGTCTTTTGATCACTCTTTTATCAGGAAATTCTGCCATAAACGTTTTGATAAGTTTGTTTTTCATCCATCTGTGGGTGCATCCGGAGGCATAATAGTGATTTGGAACAGTTCTTTGCTAACTAGCATTTGTACCTCTTGTTTATCACATGCTATCACAGTTGATTTTGTCTCATCCAGCAGCCTCTTGGATAAATGGACACTGACAAATGTATATGGTCCCTGCGATGGAGAAGCAAGAGATAACTTTGTAACTTGGCTAAATGAAATAGATATTGCAATCGACCAGAATTATATAATCATGGGGGATTTCAATTTTATCAGATCAGTGGACAACAGAAATCTTCCTGGGGGCAATATGAATGATATGCTGATTTTCAATGAATTCATTAGCAATACCGGCCTGATTGAACTACCTCTCAAAGGAAAATCCTACACTTGGAGCAATATGCAAGAAAATCCCCTCTTGCAACAGTTAGGTTGGGTGTTTGTTTCTGGTAATTGGTTCAGCAATTTCCCTCACACTTCTTTCACAGCTCTTGGCAAATATATTTCAGACCATGCACCATGTGTCATTGAAGTAGAAACCTCGGTCCCAAGATCCACAGTATTTAGATTTGAAAATTTCTGGGTTGAATTACCAGGTTTTATGGAAGTGGTATAGCTTGCTTGGTCCTTGACAGTAAACTCAATGAATCCTTCAATTATTCTCAATGCCAAGTTAAAAAATTTAAGGAGGTGCCTCAAGTTATGGAGTAAAAGGGTCTCTAACCTGAATACCATAATTAAAAATTCAAATGAATATGTGGGTAAGATAGATGACATTGAGGAATTGAGACCTTTAGCCCTGCATGAATGGAATTTCAGATTAATCCTGAAGGATCATATCATTAAGCTGTTACACTATAAAAATGAATTTAGGAAGAAAAGATACACAGTCAGATTTGCAAAATTTGTAGATGAGAATGTGAAATTTTTTCAGGCCTCGGCAACTGACAGATATAGGAAAAATAAAATCTCTCATGTCAAATTGAATGATGGATCATATGCAGTGGACCATGAGGCTAAGGCCTTGGCTTTCTACAGGACATACAAAGACAGAATGGGAACATCTGAAGAATTTCACAATGTCTTGGACCTGAGCAGTTTAATTTTCCCCAAGGAAGATCTAAAAGAATTATCCATAATGCCAAGCAGGGAAGAAATGTATAACATTGTAAAGAGAATGCCAATTGACAGAGCAACTGGGCCAGATGGTTTCAATGGTCTCTTTCTTAAAAAATGTTGGCATATCATTTCAGAGGATTTCTACAAGATGGCTGAAAGTTTCTTTGCACACAAGACATCAATGGTCAATCTAAACAGTTCCTACATAACCCTTATACCCAAAAAGCCAAACCCTGAAACAACCAATGACTACAGACCAGTTGTCTTGCAAGGACTTCCATTGAAATTTGTTACAAAGATCATTGCAGATAGGCTATAGTCAAGAATTCTGGATATCATCCATGAAAATCAATATGGTTTTATCAAACATAGAACAATACAGGATTGTCTGGCATGGACCCTAGAATATATACATCAATGTCATCAGAGTAGACAGGAAATAGTGCTGCTAAAGATAGATTTTGAGAAAGCTTTCTGTAATACCTCAGAGTTTAATAAATGATTTTCGGGAAGTAATTAGGGCGAAAGCATAAAATTTCAACTTTGAACCGTTGATCAATTAGAAGATCGGGAACCATGGATGCGTAGATCTCATTGAATAGTGCGAAATAGTCTATAAGTTTGCAGTTGTTTGGAGTCTGGTTGTATTTCCGGTGGTCAAATCATTTTGGGCCGTCGGATCTTTGTTAGACATCTATTTAAGCAAGAAGGAGAGAAAAAAAAAAGAAGAAAAGAAGGGATCGGGACAGCGCCGCCGCCGCTGCCCTAGCGCTTCCGCCGTCGCCACTTCTGCCCCACCTTGCGTCGTACCGTCGCCGGGGAGGCCACCGCTGCTGCTGTGCTCGCCCGCCTCCTGTTGTTGCTGCCGTCTCCAAGGTGAGGTACCGCCGCTGCTGTTGCTAGGTCTTTTTCTCCTCTGATCGAACCTGCTGCTGCTCTGCTTCATGCGATGATGCATGCTGCTGCTTCTGTGTTGCTACGTGCAGAGGGGGTCAGAAAAGTGGAGAAGGGAATTTGGGATTTTGGTGGATATTATCTAATTCATTATTTTTTTTGTCCTCATAAATTAGTGCTGCAAGGGATTAATCTTTTAGTCCCTAGATGTTCCTAATTCAAATATAAATGTTCCTAATTCAAATATAAGTCGATCCGTTTCCGATAGTTTGAAATTAAATTGTCCACCGTTAGACGAAAACCGTAATTTTAAATCTGCTGTTAAACCGTCGAGATTCAGGGTTTGTGGCCTAAACAAGAGTTGTAGTTTTTGGCGTTATCTTTCTAACGCCGCTGGTTTTGCTCAATTCCGATGAACGGTTTAGGAGATACATTAGAATCAGTGCTGCTGACCGGGTCTGAAATCGGTATAGCGGGTTGTTTTTTTAAATCTGGGATGGATAGGGGCAAATTTAGTCTCACCGGCAAACATAAAAGTTGTAGATTATTTTCTTTAGATGTCCAAAGTCCTATTATTTGTTACTTTTCGTTAGGCGGTTTGTAAGATACATGTATAACGATTAATAGGTTGATATATGTTGTTTTTGCGGGTCAACGAATAATTTAGTTTTTTTTTACCATATTTCTACCGGTAGTCCTCGTAAGCATTCTAGAGTCTAATATGTAGATTTTCTCCACAGGTGTGGAAGGTTCCGGTACGAGAGGTGTTACACCATATGACCGGCAGGGTTAAAGGCACGTGCATGACGAACTTGCTAATGTTTAAATGGACGGTTTGTTGTGTATTTTTGCTGCAACGTTGAATTATTCATGTATATTTATCTCTTTTGATATTCTATTGATATTCTATGTTCATGTTTATATTCAAGTTATATGTTTATGTTTATGAGATATTGATTTCAGTTTTTCGAAAATTCAAATACCATGCGTAGCCATGGAGTTTATTTGATTCTATGTCCATGATCCTATGAGTAAGAGCTGGCCCCGCTTTACTCATCTTACCTGTAACGCTTAAAGGATGTTCATGTATGTCCGGGAGGGGAACTACTACTTCTTGATATGAATTTTAAAGACGGTTAAATTTTTCATTTGGTTTTTCTTTATGGTTGATATGATGTATCCAAGTGCATGATGTTTTAGTTCTATATTGTACTTGCTGAGTTATTATTACTCACCCTTATGTTTTATTTGGTTTTTAGATACTAAGTGATCCAGACATGCATGGGATGTGAGTAACTCCTTGATCAACACCTTTTGCACACACTTACCTAATTTTAGCTCATTACTTTGGTTAGCCTAAGATTTAAATTAGACTTGTAAAGGTCGTTTGAAGTGGTATTTATTATTTTGTCGCGATTTAGGTTGACTTATGGTTGGTTTGGAATTCTGGGTTGATGGTTAATGTTTTATCTATTAAACGGTTTGTTGTGGATGTCCATAAATACAAGGGAGACTCTGCTGAATTTTCTAATAATTTTAGGAGTTAGTATATTTTTGTGAGGTTCGGTGTAGCACTCTAGGTATGTGGATACCTGGGGCGTTACACTTTCGACTCAATTCATCATAATATTATCCTGGAAGTGCTGAAGTACAAAGGGTTTGATGACACATGGATTGCTTGGGTGAAAGATGTGCTAACCACAGCAAGTACCTCTGTGGTGGTGAATGGTGTTCCTGGAAAGGATTTCAAGTGCAAAAGGGGAGTAAGGCAAGGTGACCCACTCTCACCACTCCTTTTTGTTCTGGCTGCTGATTTGTTACAAACAATGGTCAACAAAGCTTGGCACAGTGGCCTAATCTCCCTACCAATCCAAACTCAAGGGCTCTTCCCCATAGTCCAATATGCTGATGATACCCTTATAATCATGAAGGCTACACAAAGGGAGATTTTCTTCCTAAAGGTACTCTTACAAACATATGCAATGTCAACTGGTTTGAAAATCAACTTTCATAAATCTTGCATGATACCAATCAATGTAGAGGAAGAAAAAGGTTAAAATCCTGGGCCAAAGTTTTGGATGTCAAGTTGGATCACTCCCCTTCACTTACCTTGGATTGCCAGTTAGCACAAATAAGCCAAACCTTATTGATCATGCACCTTTGGTGGATAGGGTTGAGAGAAGGCTAGCAGCACTCACCCTTTTCCTAAATCATGGACAAAGACTCACTCTAGTTAACTCAGTTTATCATCTCTACCAACTTACTATATGTGCACTCTGAAGTTGCCAAAAACTATCATTCAGCATATTGATAAAGCAAGACGAAACTGCCTTTGGAGAAAATCAAGGGATTTACAAGTTAGAACTCAATCTCTAGTGACCTGGGATTGGGTATGTAGACCAAAGAGCAAAGGTGGTTTGGGTGTAATTGATCTGGAAATGCAGAACATTGCCTTATTGATGAAACATTTGGACAAGTTCTATAATAAAAAGGATCTTCCCTGGGTCAGATTAGTTTGGAACAGATACTACTCAGATGTTCATACTCCACCTCATGCACACAAGCCAATTGGCTCTTTTGGTGGAAAGACATTTTTAAGTTGATTCCTTTGTTCAGGTCAATCTCAAAAGTACATGTTGGATATGGTGATACCTGCCTTTTTTGGAAAGATGAATGGCACCAAGATACTCTGAATGAATCTCTGTCAACTTTATACACTTTTGCAGCTAATGAGGATGTCTCAGTGTTCACTATACTGGAGTCACGGACTCTTGAGGATTTCTTTCACCTTCCACTCTCCTCACAGGCATACCAGCAATTTCTATGCTTAAATGGAATATTAGATCAACAGAGGCAACAGGATCAAGGGGCAAATGATATATGGGAATATAGATGGGGAGAACAATACAAGTCCAAAAAAGTGTACAACATGTTTTTCCAGAATGTGACAGTGGCAAGACCTTTAACAGATATATGGAAATCTAAGTGCACATTAGAATTAGAAGTTTTCCTTTGGATACTTCTCATGGACAGATTGAATACAAAGGAAATGATGCAACAAAAACATTATAATATTGGCACGGGCTCTCAATGTGTGTTATGCGCATCACATCAGGTTGAGGATACAATGCATCTTTTCTTCACTTGCTCCTTTGCACAAACTTGCTGGGCACGACTACACATATATTGGGACACCAGATTGGACTTTCTTGGCATGATCTTTGATGCTTTCGACAGATTTCACAACGGTTTCTTTGTTGAAGTTATAGGAGTAGCTTTGTGGAACATATGGAGTAAGAGAAATGACAAAATTTTCAGAAACATCACCCCATCTGTTCAGCAATGGGAGCTATCTTTCAAGAATGACTTTACTCTATTGTTGTTTAGGGTAAAAGGGACTATGTATGATAATTGTAAATCATGGCTTGACACCTTGTAATTTCTTTTCACTATGTACATATTATACACACACAGTAGGAGCCTCTCCTGCTGTTTTCTTGCCAAAAATATATTATGAAATTATTATTTGGTTCGTTTATTTCTTTTAGGAATACGGTACAAACACAGGCGTCCATATACGCGCGCACACTCATCCCTATCAACGGGACATCATTTAAATAATTAGCCATAAATGCAAGCACCTATGTTAAATCTGGGATTTAATAATCCTGGTAGAGGGTTCCCCCACTAGGTACGTAACCGGTTAAGGTACGCTCAGTTTACCTTATTTATTTTGTTTATGACTTGCTTTAGTATCAAAAGTATTTAAGTAGGACTCATTTTTTAATATTTACACTCATATTTTGAATAATATAAATGGTTAAACGTTGCGATAAAAAAAATCAACATATCATCTAATTTACGACTGAACAAATAGTAAATACTACTCCCTCCATCCCATAATATAGTGGGGTCGCTATATTATGGGACGGATGTAGTACTTTCCTACGTCCCCTAATATAACATTAGGATGTGAGATGTGAGACGTGTCAAGTCAAATTGGGTCATGAGCAGTATAGCTACGCAAGCGCCTGTCGTTCAAATAAAGGAATAATTGGAGAGACATTTCAAGATGACATATATACCTTCATCGAGTATGAACACGTTCGTCATCAATCAGTTATACTACACTAATCAACAGAAGTTTCATCTCATCCAGACGATCCTCATCTTTCCGATAAGCTATCCCAGCACAGCAACAGAACCAGATATGCAGATAGGGTCTATTTGGTTGCTGCCCTAAGAGGAATTAGTCTGGCCTGAGACAAGCCTGAGGAGGATAACATGTGGTTGTTTGGTTGCTTCCCCTGATGTATATCTCTCCTCGCCTGGCCTGACATCCTCCGGCATGGGGTTAGCCTGAGTCAGGTGACCGTTTTTGGTCGGCTGAGCTCCAGGCCTTGTGGTGCTCGTCCTAATCCTCTCGTAGACAAGCTGCTGCGTCTTCTCGTCAACACCACATCAGTTCATCGCACCCCGCCGCCGCCGCCATCGAGTGAAACCGCTGCTGCTGCTGAGTGAAGTTGTTGCCGCCGCTGCCGCCGAGTGAAACCGCCACCGCCATCTAGCGACGATGACGCCGCCGCCATTGATCGATGCTGCCACGACCATCCGTGTAGCTGACGCTGTCGCACGAACATAAAATAATAGTTTATTTAACGATAAATCAAGTAATACTATTTTCATGTGATTGATCTTATTTATATTTTTGCTATTAAGAGACAAACTGAAAATTTTGACTTAAAAATTCTTAATTTTTTTAACGGAGAGAGTGGCTTATAGTTATCCTTTGAAGAATACTTTATTGTAGGAGAGAAATGCTTATGGGCACAGACCAGAGACATGGCTCCCATCCCTAGATGTATACACTGCCTGTGGGCCTGAGTGGAGTGGAACATGTTCCTCTAATTTAAAGTTAGAGACTCTTCCACTTATCTGTGGGCCCAAGGGTGATAGGGCCTACATGTAAGTGAGGGAATCCCTCTAACTTTATGTTAGAGGATCATCTTCCGAGTGGAGTGGCAAAACACTGTTTTGTCCTTGATTTTAGAAACCTAACGTAATTATATTTAACTTCGGGCGACTAGAGAGGAATTTAGACCAATGGTTATATCCACTATAGCACGTGGCGCGCCACCCGTGGACAGTTTGATTGAGAGTTCTACATGAATTAGAAAGTAAAAGCAGGTAAGAGACTATGGTTACCGTAAATTAGTGTCTTTCATAGTAGAGAAACGGAAAGGTACATTCCCCATGTTAAAAAAGATTAGTAAGAGGCTATGTTTGAATTGTTTGTTTGTGCGTTGAGCATAACCACAGAAGAAGGGGTCAAAAATAAAATAGCCAGACGTATTATAATATTTAGCATAGATATGCATTGATACATAAAAGAAAAATAAACCATATCCACAGAATAGCACATTTATGTATAGACATCTGGAAATAGATTAAGAATACAACGATATGTTTGTCCGCACATAAATAGCTATAGTCCTGCAAGAGATACAGCATAAACAATTAGTTCAGAAAAATAATCCAAAAAATCATAGTGATGATTAAAGTACCTAGACTAAATTAAAATAAAATTCTAAAATTCAAATTCTGTAGCTGATCAACTCAAAACTAAATACTGCCTCTAGAATGAGCGTGGTTGAAATAATCACCCGCGGAACAAGTAAGTTCCTCTGTAGTGACCAACGTTAACATGTGCTCCGGTTAAAATTGGTTTACCCCTATTTCCATATTAGATTTTTTTAACTAATTCAAACTTGACATTATATAGGAAAATTATGCACGAGCAAGTCAAACAAATAGCCTCTTCAAACGAAATTAAATAATAATAATAAATCTAATGCCCGGTTGGTGCACAACAATTAGACAAGTATAATATAATGATTTGTTTTGGTTCAGTGGATAGTTTCGGTCCAATAATGTTGATCAACTCGATACGGTGCGTGTACTTTAGCTTGCACAAGTTTCTTGTCTTCGACTGCGTTGACCTGATCAATTTATGGAGTATGCTGCATTCTTTTTGTGCAAATGCATTTTCGATATGGGGTTGGTTAATTGGTTTGATCAAATATATACACATATAAGTCAGCAAAAGCGCTGAGTTATAATTAATCCAAATTTAAGGTACGGCAGGTCAATGCCGAATATTCTACCTTAACTCCTCTAATGATAGTAAGGTAGGGGAATTGCTTCTTCATAGAAGTCGTTGCTGTAGCTTTCTGGAATATTTGGAAAGTCAAAAACAACATGATTTTCAAGAACATGCACCCCTCTTTCGCTATGTGGAAGCAACTCTTCAAGGAAGATTTCACCTTACTTTTGTGTAGGGTGAAGGAGGACACAAAAGACATATGGATATCATGGATAGACTCGTTGTAAATATGTTCTGGTAAATATTGAAACTCTGTAATTAACTATAT
>CM002481.1:12231625-12329548 GCA_000325765.3 Leersia perrieri | reverse complement strand
TACTTTGGAAATACAAGAAATTTGCAATACCTGGTGAATGATATGAGGCCTCTAATCAGTTGGATCTGAAAGCAAAAGTAATCGCAGTAATAAAGTGCTTACGTGCCCCACATGAGAAGACAGATGCAGAAATATACACCTGGGGAGAAAAATCAGAAAAGCCACACCTTGGTATATAAGCCTGGCCCTACCATTAGTATGCAAAAGGACATATAAAGGGCCTAAAAATTGGATTGAAAACAGCATTACATTTGCATACTAACAACATGTGGTCCTTGATTTTCCATCAGGAATGGGTAAAGTTCAGGTCAATACACTGCACCTCATCTGCCAAACAAAAGCATAAAAAGGTTGATGAGCATTAGAACAGAAAAATCTAGAAAACACTATACGTACCATGAGTAGGTCTAGCAAACAAAGTAACCTAGTTAGATTGACTATTTCAATTTCGTTTAGATAATGGTCTAGTTATCATACCTCTGAATACCTTTTTAGCTTGTCACTGGAACTGATCAATCACTGATCTCATAACGAAAAAGGGTATTAATTATTAACCAGAGATTAGCTCATGACTATCTATTTCAGAACAGAACCCAAAGTATAAATTTTATCTTGATAAACCAGCAATCCATGTGTTTTATCCAAGCTAAACTGCAATGATGATTTTAGTAAATAACTGATCTCATTATTAACAGAACACAACCCAAAGTATAAAGCATGCAGCCTGCCTGAAAAAACTATAATCAACCACATGTCCTACACTCTAATGGCCCTGAGAAATATCGTAAGACCACCCTACGGTATCCAGTGCAACGTAACAACTGCATTACAACACCACCGCCCAGTGCAGGGCCGTCTGATCCGTGTTCACTTCGCCTCCATCCTGTTAAACTGGCACAGCTGTAAGACAAAACAAAAATTATTTTGACACGTTAGGTTCCTTGGTAACTAATGAATTTTGACAAGAAAGTACCCAGGACTCCAGGAGATGGGAGTAACTGCGTACAAATTCAGTGCATAGCAACAGAAAACTGATCCAGGAAACATCCTAGAAATGTTACGCTCAAATTCAGAGCTGAAGTGTTACCTTTGCTTTGAGACATCACCATGATAATCTACATCATGTTTTCTCCTCCATTCCTTCCATTTTGCCCTTTCTACTGGTGGCTGCTTCTTGGCTGGGACATCCAGCCCTGCTTTTCTCTTTCAATTCCTCCCTTGCATCCATAAATAGGGTACTTGCAAAATCAAAGTTAAAAGCGAGACAATTCATTGTGTCAACTTGATCTACCCAATACCCAATACTGCACGGACTTGTTTCATCTCTCATAGTATCGGCATATTGTCCTTAACAAATCTTAAATGCATATTGAAGGGCCCTCAACAAAAAATGAATCTGTTGGATTACGCACCTTTGATTTGAGATGTACCCTTAAATTTTAGAGGAGGAAAAAACCAGCTTCCACCTGAATTACACGACTTTGATTTGAGATGTACCCTGACCGTCTCATCATCTAAGCAGAGGATTCTAGGACAAAGCTTGCTTAACATTGTACAAAGACCCATCAGTTGTTCGTGCCATGGAATGAGTAGTCACCATTTGTCCTTAACTTACATCACCAGCTACTCAGACCAGGTACCTTTTAAGTACCTCAGACTACTCATTTACATATCCTGGTGGCATACAACATAAAATGCAGAAATAAGCATGAGGCATGGTCCATTGCCTAACTTCTACACCTAATAAAATATAATTTGCAGCATTTATGACATTTGCACATGATATATCCATATAAAAACAATTGGCTGTATACAGGCATTAACAATATAAGATAAATGGTTTGAATTACATATTGACATATATAGATCAGATTTTGATAGGAATAAATAAATTGAACAATATAGAACATATTGATTAAATTGAGCGGGAGGAAGAATTGGATATGAGGAAAATTGATGATTCTAAATTTCACAAATGAGAACATGAATAAATGCTTTAAAACATAGGATTACCGTTTCACCATTTTTTTTTCTTTGCTCTGAGGAAAATTGACGCGGTGGTTTGACGGCGGGGTGGTATGGGTCCGACGGTGGTGCGCCGCCGGAGTTGATTTCCGGTTGGGGTTTTGGGCTCTACGGCATCGCGTGGGTACGTGAAGTCTAATTGGCAGAATCAACGCCGGCGCAGTGGTTTCCGGAGGTGGTCTCACCGGCGAGCTCATCATCGGAAAGGGGAAAAACGCGGCGGCGAGTACGGCGGCGGAATCTCGTAAAATTGAGCGTGGGGATGGGTCGAAGTGAGTGCCTGGGTGCTTGGAAGGGGGTTCTCACCGGCGTATTTGGTACGGAGGCGGAGGTCGTCGTCGGGGGTGGTGCTCCGGGTCGTGCCCACCACCTGCTCGACGAAATGCTCCTGCTTCCCCTTTGGTTTGTATGGCGTCGGCTCGACCTCACTCGGCGTCCCTTGTCCCTGGTGAGGCCCCTGGGTTCCTCAACGGAGCCCCTCCAGGCTCTGGCGCAGGAAGCGGAGCTCGGAACGGCGGCGACGTCGTCTTCCCGAGAAGAGCGAGGCGAGAGAGTGAAAGAAAGAGGAGGGAGAGGGAATGGTGTGAGGAAGAGGGCGCTCGGCCACGGCTTTTATAGCCGCAGCACCACCGGCAAGATGATGCCGGCTATGGCGGCTAGGGGCATGGGCGGCACGCCGTTTGCCGGCGCGACGACGGCATGGACAGACGTGGCGGCTACGGGTTGGCTGGGCGGCGCACGTCACGCCCGGCTACTGCCTAGCCTAGCTCCGTGACGTGACGCGGGCGGTATGGGCAGATCGACGCCCGTCCGGCGCGGCGTACGACGCCACTCGCACGTCTCCACGCGCGTACGGCGGCGTACGGCGCAGTGATGGCCGTGGCGACATGGCGTGGCGCAGTAGGGCGGGCTCGACGCGTGGGATGGAGCGGCAACGGCGAAGTCTTGACGGCGTGTTCACTATAGCCAGCGCGGCGTACGGCGGAGCGGGGTGGTGATGCGGCGGCGGCACGGCCCGTCCAGCTCGGCATTTTGCCGAGCACGTGGCAAGCGCCACGCTGGCTGAAGGTAGGGGATGGGCGCGCGCGAGCGGCTGTCGCGGGTGCTCACCAGATTAGCGTGAGCGGGACCCACTTGGCGGCGGTTGTTCCTTATGCGGCGAGCGTGTGCGCGAGAGATGCCCCTAGCGGGTAGGCGCTGGAGTGAGGGAGGAGGGGAGTTGGGTTGGGCTGCTGGCGCGACGTGGGTTAGTGGGCCAGCCTGCTCGGTTGAGAGAGAGAAGGAAGAAAAGAGAGAGGGGTTGGGCTGGAAGGGATGAGAGGAGGCCCGAAGGAATAGTGCTTGCTTCTATTTTTCCATGGTTTGTATATTTGAATTTGGAGATGGTTTTAAATGAAATTTAGATTTTGGATTTTATTCAAAAATAGATATATGGACTTCACAGGGAAATCCAAAGATATCTTGGAGTTAACCTTACAACTTAGAGATGTTGTCCTAGGGATTTTATCATAATATTAATATTATTTGAAATAAGGTATTCCGAATACAAATATAATACTATATTGACATCTTGCTTATATTTGGCTAGGGTTTAATGTGAAGGTTTCCTAAGTATTATCTGTAATTACTTTCATTTGGTAATTTGGTGGAGCATCAAATTATTCTTAACATGGATTAAAATATTTGCTCAAATTAAATCGACAATTAGTTTGTCCTTTATCACAGTATTTCTTACGTGTACTTGTTAATGTTAATTTAGAACGTAGGACTTTAGTTCAATTATCAAGGTGGAAATTCACGGTTTGACATGCAATGGTAAACAGAACAACCAGCATGATGCAAAAGTTTTAAAATGTTTGAAAAAATTAGTGATTTTTATTATTCAGAATTTTCAGAGTGTTACAATTCGACTTCGGGGCCTCCTTTCCGTTAGGATTCTTGTCTTCACCCTTTTTGCTCTTCCCATCTTTTCATCGTAGCGTGTCATTGGCGCACGCACATCTATTGACGATCTTGAATAATTTTCGAGTACTGGTGATCCTCTTTGTTGCCAGCTCTTGGGTGGTGTAGCAATCTCTGACTCCGGTCTTGAAGACCTGTATTACCGAGGAGTCGCTGATATCCGAGATCGTGTTTCTGCATTCATTGAAACGCCAGACGCAGTCTCTCAACGATTCGCTTGTGTTTTGGACCATTGCGTACAAATTGTCCTCGACGGCGTGTCGCTTGTATGTTCCTTGGATGTTGGCAACAAACTGGTGCCACAGATCTTCCCAAGAGGTGATTGATCATGGTGGAAGATGTACCAACCATGATCGTGTTGGTCCCTTGAGCGCTGCGGGTAAATAATTTGCTAACGCGTTGTCGTCGGCACCAGCGGCATAGAGCACCGTAGAGTACACGTGCAGGAATTCTTCCAGATCGGTACTCCCATCGTACTTCTCGATGGCTCCTGGTTTGAACTTCTCCGGCCACCGAACATCTCGTAGTGCCGACACGAATGCCCTGCATCCGGCGCCTGGCACGAACGGTGATCAGTTTGAGTTTCTGCCGTGTCGACAAGAGCGGTATGACTCAGAAGACGAGGATGATGAGGGATCACTAGGGCTCTGAGAAGGACTTCTAGATCGGTGTCCCCGCGACTGATTTCTCCTGGGACGGTGGGAGCGGGACGCCCGACGTTTCCGGTCTTCATGGTCTTGTCTGCAGTCGTCACGTCTGCCGCGAGCCGCGTCCTCCCAGTCACGCGCCACTTCGGCGCGGAGATTGGAGCTTCTGACGACTGGTACAAACTTGCTTCAAGCACGAGCATAGAAGCGAAAGAATAAGCGAGGGGATAGAGCTTCCAAGCAAAAGAACAAGGGAGTGGGACTCACGAACTGGACAGTAAAGTGACCGACTCTGGCGATCGTTTTCCCCCGCTTCCCTTCGTCTGCCGTCGTCTTGATCTTCTCTGCAGGCATTGCCTTCTCGCCGTCTATCGCCTTCTCGTTTTCGGCGGTGTGATGCGCGATGTCGCCGCTCTTGTCGATCCTGTCATCGTCTGTTGATGCGGTCGCGAAGGTCGCGATCCTCAGGTGGAGTTTGCCCTCGGCCTGGCTGTGCTCGGTGGTGGCGACGCTCGACATCTCCTTCGTGTTGTTCATCAAGTACTCGGCCGTCAGCGTCTCTGTTCGGGTTGGCAGTAGCTGCCGCCCTTTCTGCTTCTGCATTCGCCGCGGCGGCTCTCCTCGCTGCCTCAAACACAGTCGGTTGCTGAGGTGTTCTGTTGTTTGCTTCCCTGAACAAGGAGTCGAGGTTTGCAGCCATTGTGCGAATTCAATTGGCTCATTTGGCTATCTCTGGATTCGCGGCAGCATCATATGGTGTCACGGTGAGTATTCCCTGCATCGTCACGAGGTGTTGTGCGGGGGTTCCGGAGGTTGAGGCTGTGTTGTCGCCGTCGTTGGTGGTGTAGATCCCTCGTGAGTTATCGAGCTCAGACGCCGAGTAACTGTCATCGCCATCTAATGTGGAGGATTCTTGCATGTCGGAGATTATAGTTTCGACAAAGTGGTCAGAGCAGGGTTCCTCCTCCGTCTCCTCCGTATAGTGCCGGTCGTGGCTGTTCCTGGGTGCTTGTCGGGGCGTTGCGTACTTCACGGCATTTAGGTATACTCCAATCCAGGATGCCGTGCGTCTTGTTGTTGTGGATTGGACACCAGTTGGCGAACACGTGTGCTCCCTCTTGCTGTCCGTTCTCCACGTAGGCCTTGACGCGCTGCACTGTTTTATAGTCTTCTAGGGAATGCTTGGTGGTCTTATGGATAGCACACCAAGTGGTTACTTTCACACGAAATTCCCACGCTGATGCTTGATCTCGAAAAGTGGCCTCGGGAGGTCGCTCCTTCGTCGTTGCAGTAGTCGGTGCCCTGTCCTCCGCCTGGGTGAGAAGGGTTGTCGATTTCTGATTGGCCCCTCCTTTTGTAGCTACACTAACTTGGTTCATGATCGTCGGCTGATTGGAAGTGACTGGAATAGTAGTACAGATCAGGAAGGTGATGGATCCGACTTGAGTTCACACCAGCGTTGTTGGAACAGGTGCCGCTGGGGCATGACTAGTGTAGTAGTTGACGTAGTTTGGTAGCATGTCGTGAGGTCCTTGAACGCCAAGCCCCCCTATTTGGCGCGCCACTGTCAACGGCTGGTATCCGTAGACGGGATATGTAGATGACAGAGGAACGTTGGTGTAAGGACTAATATAGTATGACATCGCTGTAAAGGTAAGGCAAGGATTTTTATACTGGTTCAGGCCCCTGAGAAGGTAATAACCCTACTTCCAGTTTATATGAGATTGCTGGTGGGAAATATCCCGAGTACAGAGTACAATATGTGGAAATGGAGGTTCGTCGAGATCGTAGTCGAGAGAGTTGATCACGATCTCAGCGACTTTGGTGGCTATAACTACGGAAAAAATCTTCGGCTTCTGTTGCGGCTTGATCGATCTGTCCCCTACCTATGGGGGTGATCATCCTTTTATACCGTGGGCTACCTGTAGTCCCCGGGTAGGACTCCGACTATGAGACCCGTACAATTAGGATTCCGTCTGGGGCTCCTTGCGTTATGGACTCTTTCCATATTTTTCTACGATTTCCTTGTATATCCTGACCCTCTTTCCATATCTAGGCAGATATGCCTTTCCGTGTACTTTGTATTTCTGGGTAATGAGGATACCCCTTATCTGTAATACAATACTAACAGATACCTTGGTGGATCGGGGGTCGCTACAACGTGAACGCTAGGTTTCATTATGCTTTCGTAGGTGTGTACCATTAGTTGCCAAGATTCGGGGACAAGGACCAAATTGATAATTTATACTAGTATATACATTGACCCTTTGACTTACCTCAGCTAGATGGAACACCTAGAAAGGGTGTGTTTAGTTGGGGAAATATTTTGGATTTGGTTATCACATTAAACGTTTGACCAGATGTTGAGAGAAGTTTTTGGACACGAATGAAAAAACTAATTTCACAGCTAGCCTGTAAACCGCGAGACGAATCTTTTGAGTCTAATTAAGCCTTCACTAGTATATGTGGGTTAATGTAGCACTTATGACTAATCATGGATTAATTAGGCTCAAAATATTCGTCTAACCGTTTACAACCCAATGTGCAATTAGTTTTATTTTTTAGCTATATTTAATGCCCCATGAGTCTAAAGATTTGATATGATGTTTTTGAAAGAAAAGTTTTGGGAACTAAATGGGGCCTAAATATACTCTTTCACTGGTTACTTTTTTTTCAGAACAGAATTACATAAAGCTCTTTTCTTGAGGTTGACATTGCAGCCAATCATTCCTTTCTTATGACGTTATTCGTGATTGCTGACAACAATACACGGCCCTGTCAAATTCGACAAGTTGTTCTCTGGACAAATTGCTGACAACAAGACCTACAGCTCTCTTGTTAGTCAAATTCGACTTAACTAAAATATTTTTTGAAATAACCAGCTTAGAGTAAATAAAAAAATGGTCATCAAGTAAACATCTCAAGAAAATGCCCACTAGAGTCAGTACAAAATTATCACCATGAGAATCCCACAAAATGTCGAGGACTATCCGGCGGTGGCACCTCACGGCTCACTCCATTTTAGGTAACAAACCCAAAGGAACGCCAAGCTTGTCAAAACCCTATCTGTCAGGACCAGTCAAATATACCAGGTGTACCACCACGCCAGAAGAAATTCAGGTATCAAGTGAACCTTAGATTACATAAAGCATTGTTGTAGGTGCGAAGGTCATTAACTCCCCAGTGCCTGAACTAGTAACTCCAGCGATATGTACAAGAAATTCTAGCTGTGGCCTATGGCACCATTACGTCCTGAATGTCCATAATGCAGAACCTCCAAACTGCAGGAGTTCAAATCAATAGGATATTAGGATCAATGGGTTAGTACTAAATTTCATAGCCAAAGAAATCAAGCAGATACTGACTAGCAAATAAGTAACATGCATAATCAACAGGATATTGCACCATGATAGAGTACCCTACTGCATTTTCAGGGGAAAAGGGGGAAGGAGTTAGGAAATATGAGACATTACCTTCACGAGGCATCAAAAAACACATACTCCCTCCGTCCTTGAATGTTTGTCGTCATTGATTTTTTAACACAAGTTTGACTGTTCGTCTTATTTAAAAAATTTGCGTGGTTATTAAATATTTTTCCTATCATTTGATTCGTTGTTAAATATAGTTTATACATACATATAGTTTTACATATTTTACAAAAGTTTTTGAATAAGACGAATGATCAAACTTGTGCCAAAAAGTCAATGGCAACAAACATTTGAGGACAGAGGGAATACAATATAATTTTAAAGTGTCATAACAGTCTAAACAATAGGACAATCAGCATAATGCAGTTGTAATGGTTATGTGCATTGTTCTTCAAAAATAACTCATAAATCAAGAAAATTAAGATACCTTTGATGAATATATCTTGCTTTGCTAATTATTCTTTCTCAGGACCTTGAGCACGTCTGCATCTGCATCATCAACATAGCATTAGTACTGTATGCAACTATGCAATCAACTAATTCAAAACGTCAAACATATAACTGAAATTCAAATTGAGTTACCTTCAGATGGTAAATGAGAGTAGGCCATAAGTTGTTCAATTTTTTTTATCTCATCTAATTTCAACTTCAGATTATCTGCATTTGCGAGAAGATTTCCAAGATTGGCAAAAGTGAAGGCATCGTTGATTTTGTTAGCTACTTGTAGACTAACATCAGGGTGGACATCTACAGGAGTTAGAGCCCCCCACTGGGTTGATAATTTGATTACTTCATTAGCTTCCTGCTCAGTCTTGACAATCGTTTGTGTATCATGCATCACCTATGTGCTCAAAGTCTTCCATATCACGTGTATTTCCCAGAAAGAACAGACCAGATGCAAGACTGAAGAAGGCAGAACTAATGGACTCAATACAGCTTGCACATCTTTGCAAAAAACCACCAATGCCGCGCGATGCAAGCACCACACAACGCACTGGAATTAGCATCAGTCCATGAGCTTCTGGGGGCTGATAGTTGCCAACATAGCACAAGAAATGTGAGTATGTGTTGACAGTTGTGACACATGAGTTAATCACATTGCCAGTACCTATCATGTTAAGACCCCATCGACGAAACCTGTTTAGGTTCCACAACCAAATGAACTTGAACATAGTCCTGTGAAAACCATCAAACTAAACAAAATAAGTTGGACCATAAATTTCACAAGTAACTATCATGTAACAAACAAACATAACTACCAAAGTAGAAAGTTAATGTTTGCAATATCGCACTCAAACAAAAAGTAAGCAAGCAACTTGCTACAATGCAAATGCCATCACAAATCACAAATCAGGAAGCAAGCAAGCAAGTAACAAGAGGTAACGCTGCAAAGCAAATGCTGCAGTAACCACAAAGATTAAATCCTCCTGCAACTTCTGGAAATTAAGCACTAGTACTGTAACCTATAGCAGGGGCGAATTTACTGTTGGGGCTCAAGCCCCAGCTCCATTTCCCTGGTAATCACATGTATCAGTCCCCCATCTCATGCATCATTAAGTTAGGGCTGTTAAGTTTTACCGTAGAAGTGAGAACATGCTCCCAAATTCGTGTGAATGCTGTGCTATATTTGGTTTTTCTCTTTGCTACTCGGTCAGTACGTACTCAGTGATCCAGTAAAATTAGTTGTGCCCTCATCTTATCTGGTATTTACTTGTTCATGTTCTCAATCTCCATTGATTCAACCTCCTAGTAGCATTTTGTTTTAGTTTAGCATAGAGAATGACTAATTTGCATAAAAATGGAGGGCAATTACAAGGTTGAACCTTTTTTTTATAGGAAGTGAAAGAGCAATAACCGAAGAACTGATGACGAGTAATTTTTTGAAACAACAATAGAATTAGTGCAAGCTAAAATTTATTAGGAGCAATGGAAGAAAAGATAATACTTGAATAGATCATTGCTATAGAGCCCCATCTAAATTTTCATCCTAGATTCGCCACTGACCTATAGGAATTAAACTAGCTAGTAACTTGCAGGAAGTAAACTAGCTAACTCCTACAACCATAGAGTTAGAGCACAGGATTATGACAAAATGTAACATTCCTAAACTCAGCAACGAAAAAACATCCCGCGGCTACAGATTTTACAACTGGAACAATGAATAGCGGGTTCCCTGTTCAAACAACGAAGTGCATTGCAATAATAGACCAAAACCACAAATCTCATCACTAATTTATGACGGAAGCCTCTTCCGTCCCCGCTCAAGCAGCGAAGTGACGAACCCCCTCAAATTGAACAGGACGAGCACCGCAAATCTATCAACCAAGTCGCTATCTAATTAAACGAGAAAAACACCGGAAATCTCACCACGAAAGTACGAAACAAGCAAACCCTCTCCCCGTTCAAGCCCCGTCCAATTAATCGACTCAGTAGTTCCCCCAATAATGCAACGCCGCTTTCGAAACAGCAACCCCAAACTTGGAGCAAACGAGCACACAAAAACTGGTGAGATGGGGAGGATTTGGTGCGGAAAAAAACCTTCCGAGTCGCGGAAGATCTGCGGAGTGGCCGGTCGCTGGCTCTTGGCTCTCGCTGGGCAGGAAGGAGCGAGTACACGGTGGAGAGCCCAAGGAAGACGGTGGCGAACCGGCAATCGACTCAGGCGCCGCAACTGAGCTTTTTATAGCCGAGGGCGTGAACCCAAATGGGCCGGTTTAACTGATTCTATCTCAGGTCTCGGCCTATTTGGGCAAGTCAGTCCCATCCTCTGTTAGCTGGGCCGCCGCTAATGTTATAGCTGTTCGGAATAAGTTCACATTGGGTTCCTCAATTTGATGGCCAGTCTCAAATCGTCCCTCAACCGTAATACCCAAAATGTTACATCCCGAACTTGCGAAAACCGTTAAAACAGGTCTAGTCATCAAAACAGGGCAGTATTGTGGGTGGTTTCGCTGACATGGCATACTAGACTCCTACTCTCTCCGTCCTCAAATATTTGTCACCGTTAATTTTTTTTACACATGTTTGACCGTTCGTATTATTCAAAAAAATTATATAATTATTATTATTTCTCTTATCATTTGATTCATTGTTTAATATGCTTTTATGCATACATATAATTTTATATATTCCATAAAAGTTTTTGAATAAGACGAACGGTCAAACATGTGTCAAAAAGTCAACGGTGATAAATATTTAAGGACGGAGAAAGTATTCATAAAATAAAAATTTAAAAATTTGAGGGACCCACTTTTAAGTGTTATAAAAAATAATATATTCCCAACTCTCCTCATTTTCTTCTCGCCCCCCTATCTCTTTTCCCCCTCGTATTCGCGTCTTCACGAGTCCACCGGCAACTGAATAATAGGAGCGGCGGCCGGAGGCGGTTTTAAATCCCCTTCCCAAAGGGATTTGGAGGGGATTTACTCCACTCTTATTGAGGTGTGGAATTATTCTCCCTAATCCCCTCCAATCCCTTCCTATTGGGGATTAACCGAACAAGCCCTACTACCGCTATCGTTGGATCTCCTAGCGATTCGTGCTAAGTGTCCGTAGCAACCTGTACTGCCGTACAGCAAGTAGTATTCCTTCGCATATGCTGAATATTTTGGCTTTATTCCGCCCGTATATACCCTGTTTAGTTACCAGAAACTTTTCAAACAAAAATACATCACATCAAATCTTTAAACTCATATGTGGAGCATTAAATATAAGTAAAAAATAAAACTAATTACACAATTAGGTTGTAAACGACGAGACGATAGTAACCTATATGTGCTAATGACGACTTAATTAGGCTCAAAAGATTCGTCTCGCGGTTTACAAGACTAACTGTAAAATTAATTTTTCATTCGTGTAAAAAAACCTTCCCGACATCCGACTAAATAACCAAACCCAAAATATTCGTCATCTAAACACACTCACAGTAATGTGTCGTATCATCCGGGCCCACAAGCTGTACCTGTTGCTGACTCTTTTGCATCCTATCTTCACCCACATGAGATGCACTTTCCCCTGGACAGGATCAGCCGAAGTTGTAGTTTGGACTGCAACTTGGTCCTTTCCAATCACTCAACAGTGAATCAACAGTTGTGTCTAATTTATTCTCTCCCTCCTTTACTTAATTACTACATCAGTCCTTATTTTAACCTTTTGTTTTCAACTTTGATGATTTGTCTTATTTAAAAATTTGTTGTAAATATTAAAAATAATAAGTCATGTTTAACGTATTTTATAATAAAATGAATCACAAATAAAATAAATAATACTTTCAAATTTTTTGAATAAAACGAATGATCAAAGTTACAAATGAATAGTCAAAATACCTTATATTTGAGAACGGTGGGAGTAATCAAGATATGTGTTGAAAATAAGGCACTTTTATATGATTCATGATAACTTTTATACATAGGTAGGGTTAGGATAATGACTTAGCTGATTTATTTTGCAACGCAAAAAAAATTATGCTCTTTTGTATCATATACTCAAATTGAGTGTCAAATTTTAGAATAGAGAAAATTGACTTCTACTAATTGCTTGTTGCAAGAGTTCACGCGTATATTTGTGATCACTAAATAATTAAGAATTGAAACTGAGAATACGTGTATTTAGCTTTACTAGATAGAAGTAAGAAATACTAAAGAAAGAAGAGAGATAAACTCTTAATCTTGAGCCATTGGTTGCATCTCGAGCGGTTGGATGGAAGAACTGCTGAAGTTGCAGTCTAAACTTCAACGTCAGCAGATCCTAGTCCACTTTCCCCTCTATCTTCACCCACAGGAGCCATTCATGCTCATGGCGACCTAGCACTTTCCCTTTCTCCTATCATTTTCATCGAAACAGTCCTTCGTCAATCCGGTCCCTAGCGATGGCTAGCAACGAATCCTTCTCTTCGACAAACCACACCACAAGCAGTGCAGCGTTAGGTTCATCCTTTGGTTTATCAATTCCTGAGTTGAAGTGTTCTTCTGATTGTGGTGCCGAGGTGAAGACATCTTATACATATCGAAATGATTGCAGAAGAATCATCAGTTGTGGTTCTAAAAGCGGTGTAATTATCTTTTTATTGGATTCCTTTGTTTCGAATTGTTCATATTCCTTTGCATTTTTACTTCTGGTTGCAAAGATTAACAATTTAGTTTGGGTGAATCACTGAGCTTGGCTAAATTTGATCTGAAGGAGAAGACATTGCCGGTCGAACAGGTCCAGAAAGAACTAGAGATCTGCATATCAACTTTGGAGGCCAAGTATGAAGCTATCAGAGTTCGTCATATTTTGGATCAAAGAAGAGGAAGAACAGTGAAATGAATGAATAGGCTCTTCGTCTTCATCATCTATTCCTGGGCATATCAAAATAGCTGGTGATTTCATCTTTACAAGTTTTCTAAAGGATTAGAAAACATAGCCTCAATCAGCAGTGCCTGGGCATAATCATAAACAAAGAACATACTTAATCATTACATTCATTAGACAAATAAAACGCACGTGGAACAGAAACAATACTGCTAATTGAATTTTAAGATTAATATACCATTAGCAAATTACAATGTCTTTGGATTTCTGATAGAAGTAAAACTTTTCATTGTAGAATGGTTACTCATGGCTGGTCACTGGAGGACCATGACTTGTTAACTTGTAAGTTGAAACCCATGATGAACTAAACAATAGATTGATGCGATGCTCCACAGTGTGCACTAACAGCACCGACGCGCGCACTTGAATCAACTGAAAGTCTGATATATCTGAAATTACATCCACTTGCAGAAAAAATGATTATCATTGCATACTCGTATAGTATCAGCAGCACGCTCCATACAATTGTAAAAACAAACAGAAATAGGATGGCTATTCTCTAAAGAACTATATGTTTGTTCAAAAGAAATGGCATGGGCACTTGGCAGTCAATATATCAATTGTTGCATTCTAGGCAGAAAACCTGGTAGGGAATGTCGTTGAAATATATTTGTAGACCAAAATAAAATGCTTGTTAGAAGTACATGACTAAAAAATAGGAGCGTGATTCTTGAGTGCGTGAATGGCTGAGTATCATACTTGTATCAGCCCATGTTAGAAATGATCATGACTTGCATGTCTTTGGTTTGCATTAGTTGCATGTAGTAGTATCACATTGATATTCTGGGTGATGTATACGTGTATACTACTAGGTAGTAGTGGTTAGTCCATGTTTACATTAGGCAATAATTACTCTATGCTTGCATGTAGAACAAGTCATTGGTAGTGAAGGGCACATGCGTGTGTTGCAGGCCTGCAGTATAGCTAGCAATTGACTGAGTATGAGGAATAATAGTAGTAGTAACGGTAAATTAGTTAGCCTGCATGCAGAGTAGTTGGGCACGTTGGTTCGTGGCTCACGGTCAGCTAGTAGGAGCGATTCTCAAGCGTCCGACGCGCAGATCGTGCATGAGTGAGTGGCTCATGCAGATGAGGAGATCGTGTTCTTAATTAGCTTGTGCATGTATGTGAGGCTATATAAGCCGTGTAATCTTCTTTTGTTAAGTCTGTGTGTTTATCACAAATAATAGAAAGCAATCGACGTACGTCGTCACCGGCGTTTGCAGCCAAAGTTCTGTGTGTGTCCACTGTAATTTCTTGCTGGTGCGTGTGTCCCTTGGCGTGAGTTTGCCGCTTGTGTGAGTGTGATCCTCGGCCAAAGCCTACAGCCCATTCAGCCAATAATGAAAAAACTTAAAGATACAGATTAGCATATTACCTCTCACGTTAAAGAAAAAAATGATAAGATCAACATTGAAAAAGAGAATCAGATAAACTGAAAAATAAAGAAAATTAAACAGATTTTTGCATTATAATGTTAAAGATGAATTCACGATCAAATACTTGCCATGTCCAAGTTGCAGAACGCAGCTTATAAATTGAGGTCTGCATCAGATAGAAGAGGAAGAAAGGAGAGAAAAAGAAAAAAAATAAGTAGCCTGTGGAAGGCTTGTTACTACAACCATGAATAAAATCCTCCCTATTTGAGTTTATTAGTAGACAGGACGTATATATACGCAGATGGAAGAAGCTAAATTAATGAAAACCTCAGTGGGCATGGAATTATTAAACTGAATAATTGGTGTAAAAGATATCTTTTCAGTTTCTTAGAAGCTGAGATGAACAGGAAGGCAAACCGATATCATGCATCGAGGAAGATGCAATCAAAGATCCTGGCGAGCAAATTCCGGCATGGATCGGCAGGAGCGCCGTGCACCCCTCGCGTCGCGCGCATGGTTCCATGGCATGAATGGCTTGGCTCCAACGCGACTGGAATCGGCGAGCGGCGCGTCTCCCTCGCTCGAGCGGCCGGTGGTGTACTGGTGTTACGGGATAACAGAATAGGATATAGTGAGAAACTTGACCGTGGGAATTTTTTATGCCCAATGCTTGTTGACATGCCGGTGGCGCCTCACCCGCGCGACGACACATCCGTGGGCGGCCACCGGGCCGGCGCCGGCACCGTCGCCAGGTGAGGTCGGCAGATCCGGTAGGGCGGCTGCCGCCGCGGTGGAGATGAGGGTTCCGACGTCGGCGTGGGCGAAGAGATGGGAGATGGGAGAGTTGGCCTGCCTTTAACATATGATTTGGTAGTGTATACGTGTCAACACATCGTATGATTTGACTGATCGGACGGACGAAATTTTACGATGGCGTGGCCTCTTAGAATCACAGTTTTGTAGGTGAACTATATAGAAAGAAGGGATTCATTTCAACTGAATAGGTATAAACATAGAATTATATATTTTTTGCAATACATTTTTAAAATGTCAATAGTCTAGAAAACATGTTATTGTATAAAAACTTATGGCTGTTTCACTTCTTGCAAAATGTTTTAATGTGATTAGCTTTTAATAAGAGTAAATGGCACTTTGCACCGGGTAGAACGTACTTTGTTTCACTTTGCACCAGGTTTAGCGCATACTTTCAATTTGTACCAGGGTGCCATAAAATATTTTCACTTTGCACCTGGTTGTACCATATAATTCAAAGAAAATCTTGTAAAATGTATGGATGAAAGTTAGAAAATAATTTGAATTTAATCTAGGCTTCACAAAGTTTGATTCATAGTTAAAATTTTTCATGAAAATACTGTAGATTTAATGACTTTTCTCTATATTAATCCGGTGCAAAGTGAAATTAGTTATATTGTACTGGGCGCAAAGCGTAATTTACTGATAATGAACCATGAATGTGCTTTCAGACTTTACAGTTCTGTTCTAATGATATTACAAACAGTGCATCTCGATTTAACTTTTAGATTGACAGCACATCTATGTAGTTCATTTACAAATAATGAACTTTTGCTGATTTTATTTGTCAGTTATAGGATTCAACAATGGACAGATTTTCGGGAGGAGAAAGGAACACATCATTCTTTGTTGGATCGAAAGACATTAGACCAAGCAGTATTGAAGTTGGTCTTGATGAAGTCATAGATGATGATTCTGATGGAGGAGACATATTTCTTCGTGATGTCACCTAAGCACTATCGAAGTTGGTTTTCTTGTTGACGAAATGCCACCCAGATTTGTAAGACAACCATTATTTAAATTTAAAAAAACCCTTACATCTTATATGTTCACGGTGTAGACCAACACACGTAGCTCAGTTAAACGCCTAACTATAGTTATTGAGCAGTGAAAAAAAAGATAATAAAGAAAATTGAATTTTGTAGTTTGCTCCATTTGCCTAACCTGAATAAGGTAGATCGTGGTTTTACCTTTTGGCTACTAAACCGCGAGGAGAGAACGATTGTTGTGGCTACTAAACCGCGAGGAGAGATTGTTGTGAGTGGCAGGGACGATATAACAATGGATGATAAAGATGTGGAGCGTGCTCACGTGGGATCATATAAAACTTATTGTTTTTGCGGTCGCCGCGTGGGTTGCTACAGTACAACAGTAGCTAGGCTGTTTATTGCCGTTG
This sequence comes from Leersia perrieri, assembly GCA_000325765.3. Classification (NCBI taxonomy): domain Eukaryota; kingdom Viridiplantae; phylum Streptophyta; class Magnoliopsida; order Poales; family Poaceae; genus Leersia; species Leersia perrieri. The sequence continues at coordinate 12,312,546 of CM002481.1, read as the reverse complement.
GATCTCCTGTGTCAATGCTGTGTTGTTCCAATCTGAACCATCCATGAGCCATCCTTATCTTTTGCTTTGCGTAAGTGCAGCTGCTACCGCAGATGGACTCATCGTTTTCTGCGTATCCTTCACGCACAGCCTCGGGCTTCCCTCCTCCGCCTCGAGTGCTCCACTCGGCACCGCCACCGACAAAATTCCCCACTTCCTCCGCCCGGCCACACCGCATCGTTCATCTCCCCTTCTGTATTGCTGTCTGTGCTGCCCCTATCGTCCACCTCCACGAGGGTGCCGGGAAGAGGAAGGCCGAGAGTAGGAGGCAGTGGCGCCGAGAAGACGGAGCGGCGACGCTCGTGGGTAGAGGGAGCGATGGGAGCCGCAGCGGATGGTCGACGGGAGAGGAGAGGAGGTGGGGAACGGTGGCGGCGCCGGATACGCTCGCCACGCACCGTCTTCACCGCCGCCGTCGTCGTCGTCATCATCGTCGTCTTTCGCTCAATACCGATCTGTTCTTATGTTCTCCCCATGCAGATTACTTGGTGATATTGTTTGATTTGCTGTTGAAGAAGTACAAGGAAACTATGTTACGTACCTTCAGATGCTCAGCATGAATCGTTCGACAAGGTAATAATAAATCCTCTTAATAACAAACATGATTTTACTTTTTGTGTTTGATTCTTCTTACCTAACCATGTCGATCAATGCACCAGCAAAAAGTGGCTTACCTAATCTACCACAGTGGTGATTTCTTGCCTCTTCAGTTAGTTACATGAGGATTTTGCCTTTGTGAATGCTTATGCAAGTGCATTAACTGAACCTACAGATTTAGGTGAAAGAAAAATCATCAATAAAACTGCTTCTACATTTCATGGATGCAAAGCATTAGCGATTTGGATATATATGTAAGGCAAATTGTGAGTTTTGTACTGCTGCTATTTATATGTTCTTATACAAAATTGGATTATTTCGATCTTTCTAATTGGATTAAACCGAATTTTTTCGTGGGCAGGTGCTCTTTGGAATTAGGAGCAATTGTTGTTGAATGATGCTTGTGTGATTTGTCCTTCGTTGCTCTGGTGATTATCCAGGCAACTCAATCCAGATACTATCTAAATGTTTTCAATCCATGCTAGCAGTCTCCAACAGGAGTAGACCTTATCCATTACATTCAGTTTTCTCCTGACTCATGCCAAATCATTGAAATTAAGTGTTCTTCTGACTGAAAATAATGCATTGGCCAATATTTTTTGATGTATTAGAGTTATTACCATCTTGGTCTTTTGAGTAAATCAATAATTTTAATTTTTTTAATAGGGAGTCATTCATGATTGGCTGGCCCTACCATATATCAGGTACTGTTATCAACATAGTTCCTTTCATCATAATTTTCTTTATTTCCACATCAAGTTAATTTTTGTCACTTTATGAGTATATGTATTGTTTTTGCTTAGCAGGAAGTTTGATTTTCCTATGGCTTAACGGCATCTGAAACATGATAGTTACATGTACGCATGCCGTAGTTGCCATTAACTGAAATCATATTAAGTTACCATGATATTCATAGCTCTGTGAGCCGCTACACATTTTTACTTAAAGAAAGTAGGATGTTCCATAGTTTTCTACTTTGCTTTTAGTATTAACAAAATGTTTTACATATTAAATTCACCTGCTTTCACATCCCCCAAAATTTTCTGCAAACATCTTTTGACCTGTCCTTCGAATCGTTTTTCAATTTTTGGATTGGATGCCTAATGTTTTTGCTGCAGCTCATTTCAAATTATGGCCTGAATGTTTTCTTAATGTATGCAAGGTTTGGTTATTGATAGGCACCGTGACATTCTCTGATATATATATGGACTTAGGATGTGATGGTTGTGTAGTGTTCTTGCATATACAATGATTTCCTTCATTAGGCTTTCAGATTTATGTTGAGGCATTATTGAATTGATTATTCAATCGTATTTTCTGTTTGCCTTGCTAAAGAATCATTTCTTGATTATACAACTACCAGTTCTTGCATCCATATTTACAATTATTTCTCTCTACAACTAAGAAGGCGAGCGAATAAGCTGGGCTATGTACTGATATATTTGCTTCACCCTGCAGCTTGCGCAATTGATTTGGAAAATGTAAGAACTTTGGATCGTATTTTTCAATCTGGACAGTTTGACTAGGAGCATTATCTTTACAAGAGGGTATTTCGTTATGTTAATTTTCCAGTGAAAGATGGAATGAAAAAAAAGCTACAAAGTTCCTATATATTCACATGTAAATGCTTTTCAAGATTTTTTTTATTCACAACTATTCAGTCAAAATGGAGAATAAGATATGTTCAATTGGATATTGAGTTACTATTGATTATTGCCGTGACAATGTGACTATATAGTGTGCTGCTTTCTACCACCCATGGCACATATAGATTACATGCACGTGCATTTCAAATTACATGTATATGTAAATATATCTTGCATGTAATGCTTATAGATCTATGGTGATGCTACGACATGCCAGGTTGCACGTACTAAAACATAGAGGAGCAACAAAATATGCCTTCAAAAACAGTTCCAAATGGTATGCCTCTCTCGTGTTAAAAGTTTTATGCCTTTGTTATGATCTTCTTATGCGAACTTAATTAAATATTCATGATAAGGTTCATCTGTTTCCAATTTCAAGTTCAAACCATGATCTACCTATAGACGGTGCACATCAAGTTTTTGAAGAAACATAAATAAGCAAGCTATCCAGCTTTGTTATGCTTCTTTTGGTGTTCTACTTCTCCTCCTGCGAAAAAAGGCCTTTTCAGTCAGTCCAGGCAAGTAGTAATAATCTGTTGTGGTTTATGAATTGTGTTCTGAACTTCAACAGTATGTTTATGTGTTAGTATTAATTTCTGGTGTGTGTGTGATCTCTAATGAGTTTGAACATTTTTTTGGTGAAGCTTCTTTTTGTCGAAGATTAAGCACCCGTTACTAGATTTCACCCAATCAGTGCGTATGTTTATGTTTTACGTCCATCCAAGATTAAGAATACATTTTTAGCTTATACATTGAAAGGCAAGGGACCCAAATCCTCTGTAACCCAATATCTACTTCTTTGCCAATGTCATAAATAAACATATATCTTGGCATGTGTTTGCGCTAAATATATGGAATATGTGTGACATGATATATTTATATTTTGCTCTAGGATGCTCTTCACTCAGCATGGGAACATACCAAATTGGTGTGCTGTACTAATGCCTATTTGATACACTTAACAGAGCAAGGGGCTTCTTGACCAAGTATTTGCATAGTTGATATTATTGTGATTCCTTTGTGATGTTTAGATTAGAGTGTATTTTATTTCTAAGGTTTCGTGTGATTTGAATATGAGACAGCTTTCGTCTAAATTACTCTCAAATATGAATTAGTAAGAAGTGTCATGTATTTATATTGCATTACTGTAGTTTGGTTCTTCTCATGTACAGGCTTACAATAAATTGATGGCTTGACTTTATACACATGTGTTTCTCTTTAATTCACCCTTCCTCTTAACAAATTTGAGCACATTTGTCACTGTAATCAAGTAATTTGTGACTCCTTTTATTCAAAAAGGAAAGAATTGCAATCATTCAATTGATGATCCCGCGGCAACGCGCGGGGCCCCAACTAGTTTAAAAAGTTTGTGGTCTTGGGACAGACAACGGTTGTGTGAAGTTGGATTTCATACATTATACAATTGGAGCTGGCGAGGAAGAAATAAACAGTCTTGTTGCTGCAAGGAGGAATGTTGAAGCTGAATACCCAAACGGTATGAGTGATATACAAGAAGCATGTTTCAAGGTTTCGTTTGTGGTCTTTGCACTTGGTTACTTCCTAGCACCTACGACAAAGTGTAACCATGGCAGCGACTCCTTCTGGGGATATCTTAGGGAACCAAATCAAATTGAAAACTTCAATTGGTGCCAATATGTTCTTGACATGCTAATTGATTCAGCTAGGAAAGCACTAGACACTATGAAGAGAAAGATGAGTTGTTCGAGTGTTACCGGATGCCCTTTGTTGTTGCAGGTGATAAACTATTATCAACAATATTTCTATCCACTGTTCTTTTTTTACTTATTTATTTGTTTACTTCTGTGGAGCAGTTTCTTTTCCTCAACAACATCAACCTTGGAGCACTGAACAGGTTGCCTTCTCCTCGACCAATTGTTAGGACTAACTTGTGAAATGATGCGTAAAATGATTTCTGCATCAACTAGACAACTACAGTTAGGCGTCCACAGCACTTAGACAGTTATAAAGATGTATGCAATTTCTTATATGCAACAGTTGGCAGTTCTCATGTTATACAAGACTGAGTGTAACACAAATGCTATTTAATAATTTTTTTATATGCAGCATCTATCTGGAAGGACTTATTCTGACGGTGCAGCAAAGACATTTACTGGAAATATTGATGTCCATCAGAACTCTGCTAGTACAACAGTTAACAAGGTAAATCATTTTTGTTGTTTCTTTGTTTTTTGATAGTTTAGTCTCCCAAGTGTGACACTAAAAACTTCATTGTAATCTACTTAACCAGGGGAAAAAAATCTGGGGTACTGATGGTTTGAAAGAATCAAAAATAAATATTCCTTGTCAGACACAATACATGTATCAAGGATCACAAGCAGCCAACACTATGTCAGAACTGATTTCTTCATTGTCTGGAAGCAAGGGTTGTAGGCCGTATATAACAAGATTTTGGTCTTTACATTTCAATTGAACATTGAATGTTCGTATTTTAAAAAAGGAAAACTCCACGAAAATATTAACAACAATTCTTTCGTTTATATATTTTCCACCAAACTAACAAGGTTATCATTGTAGGATGACATTTCAATTATGAGGAGGGAGTTGTTCTAACAGGTTCTATACATGGCAGGGAATGAAGGGGATGTTCCAATGGTCATCAATAGGGAATGAACTTATTAGATATTCTATTTTGTTTATGATATTTTGTGCCATGCTGCGGACTTGTTAAATTGGCTTGCTCCATCCTAGTATTGTGTTCTCAGTGTGTCATTTGCCTCGGAAATGTTATCCTTACAAAAGACACTAGTGGTGAACTGCCACCACCACCACCTACTCCAATTGCATTTTTTTAATTTAACCCCTTAACTTCATCCTTACTACTACAAACTCTTATTGTAATTTTTGTTATTTACCCCCTTAACTTCATAATATTAAAAAACAAAGCTAGAATTGAGATGGATATCCTCTTGTAAAATGAGATTGAGTGAAAATTTTCTAATAAAAAAATATACTTTTTGGTTTATTTTAGAAAATAACATAATATGTTCTTTATCCGTAGTAAAGCACGGGCATTCAACTAGCAGTGACAAAGTTATGTTGTTGTAGCTAACTCTCGTATGCCTGAACTTTTATATTAGGCATAGAGATTGTGGCTAACATGTAAATAGCAGCTAGTTCATTGACCTTTTTTTTTTCCTCTTTCTGTCAGTTTTTTTCGTTTTTTGTTGTGTAAGGCCACTTACATAAACTCGACAGAATAATGTCGTGATCTTATACCGAACTTTATTTGTTCGAAATCTTAATACAATAGGTCGCTGAACCTTTTGGCCGACCTGGATAAAAAGATTGTGGCTAACAATTACGTATCAGGTCAGGTGGACTATATTTTTATTTGCCTGTTTGCAAGATTTCTGCATTTGAAACATGTCCAAATCATCGGATATCCATGTTGTAACACCCTGATTTTTTTTCAAGGTTTAAAAACCAAATAATAAATCATTTTCTAGAAATTAAGTAAAAAGGAAAAATCAATTGACAAGTGAATTAAATCAAGGAAATAAAATTTCCTTTAATAAATCTTGGCTGGAGTAATTTTGTTAAATCCTTAATGCCCTAAAATACTCTGGAATTTTCAGAGCTCAACTATTAATTTTAATATTACAAAGTTCATTTCAGTGATTAATTAAATTGAAAAACAAACTAAAAGTGCCCTCCAAGCTTCTGAGCCGATTTCGGCCCATCACCCTTCCCTTTCCCCTCACTCCCAGGCCGGCCCACTTCCTCCCTCCCTTTTTTCTCCATCTCAGGCCGCCCCAGTGAGGCCCATTCCGCCCCTACCTCTCTCACCGACAGTGGGGCCGGGGCCCACATGTCGGATCTGTCTCCCACCTCCGGCCTTTGGCCAGAGAGAGGCCGCGCAGGCCGCCACCCTCTGCAACGCGTTCTCCCGTCGCCCTCGCGCCCACGTCTGCCCCCACGACTCGAGAAAACCGGCGACGCCGCCACGTCACCACCGGCCACCCTAATTCCCCCCGAGGCTATAAATCGCCTCCCCGTCCTCCACTCTCCCCTTTCACCCACACATCGGACCCCCTCTTGCCCTAGCAGCGGAGATCGGCAAAATTCCGAGCCGCCGCCGCCTTTTTCTCTCTTCTCTTCTTTGGCCACCGCTCGTCGTCACCCTAGCCTCCGTCGTCCTGCGCCATCGCCACTGTTGGCTCCGCGAGGCCAAGAGGAACGTCGGCCACCCGTTTTCCCCCTCTCCTCCGCCTTGGAACGCCGTCACGTCGTCGCGGTAAGCGCCGCCGCCCCTTCCTTACTCCGGCGAGAAATTCCGGCCACGCCGGTGCCGTTCTTCCCCGTTTAATCCCTCCCGCGTGTTCGTCTCGCAGCGTAGACCATCGCCGCCGTTCGTCCAGACCCCGCCGACGCCCGAGGCCGCCGTTCGCCATCATCCCGAGGAGCCAGCGCCGCTTGTCCTCGCCACCCGTTCCTCCACCGCCGTTTGTCGTTTCCGCCGGGGTGAGAGCAGTCCCCCCCGTCTCTCCTCTCTCCCTTGCCGCTGGCGCAACCGCCGCGCTGAATGGTCACAGCCGGCGACCATTTGCCTGCGCGCCGCCGCGTGCTGCCGCCGCCGCCGCCCATTTGAGTTGGCCAGTGAACAGGCAGCCGCGAGGTTCGGCTACCGTTGGATCGGCCCGGGATTAATCCCGGCCGTCTGCGTAGCCATGCACCCCTGCGCGCCCGTGCCGTGGATGTGGTCCACGGTGGACCGGTGCATCCGTGCGGCTGATGCATGGGGCCCACCTGTCGGCGCCGCGCTCCCGGCCGCTGACGTCTGCCCTAGGCAGGGCTGGCGCAATAAAGCCGGTTTAATCCTTGTGAAATTCCAGAAAAGTTTAAAACTTGTAAAATTCATAACTAATTCAAATGAACTCCAAATCGAATGATTCAAATTTCAAAATTCATCTAAAATCAAGCTCTACCTGTTTTTTAGCTTTTCATGTACTGTTTCTGTGGTTTTATTAGGATTTTTCCTCGTTTTGCGCGTCGTCGAGTAGTTCGTCGTACCGGAAGAATGCGATCTCGAGGAAAAGGTTCAGAAGACTTTTGAGGAAATAGCAAGGCAAGTCACATTCCCTCTTTCAATGCATGTTGATCCCATTTACAAATTCTACTCTGTTCAACTATGCATTGTATTTTGCGAATAGCATGTGGGATGGATACCTATTTACCTTTGATATTATGACGACTTGTGTTGATGACCCTACCTTGATAAACCCTGAGTTATAATTTGATTAGCGACGACTCTATCTGATAGTCTAGCTAAAAGTAGATTAATTGCTTAGCCATGCTTAGTAATTATTAGAGCACTAATGGGATAATCTATACAATACCTTACTAATGCTGATGAATGATATTACCTAATGATGTTGTCACACTTGCTCAATTAATATTGAACTAAAATATGGCTAAATGGTGGGTCGTGGGTGCATGGTTTTGCTAGTCGCACCCAGGACAATTAAGGACCGGTTCGCGGGAACCCCTTATGGGGATTTATCGTACAAACCACAAGCCAGCGTGGGCAACGGCTGGGCTTGTAGTGTATCTCACTCCATACCTAGGCACCGAGAAGAGGGTAGGCATGATGGAGTCATGTCGGTCTAGGTGTACAAAGCTGAATGGCTTCCGGATCTGCCAAGGCGTAAGAGGGGGCTTGCTCGGGTACGAGAAGCGAAACCTGAAGCGTGGTGTGATTGGTTTGAAGTGGGTTATGCGAAGGGTCCTGGCACAGTCTCGTTCCGTGGTATCATGGTGGTATTCCGGACACACAGTGATGTGTGAGAGGCTGTGTCTTGTGGGTACATTTGTATAGCTCTGACCAGAGTAAAATCTAATTGATTAGCCATGCCTGCGGTTATGGGCGACTGAATGAGATTCACCGTGATTAGTCTCACCCTTAATTAATTGGAACTATTTGAACCTGCTAGAAGTAGGTGGTTGGCTGGACCTGGTCGATGTGGTGTAACGTTGATCAGTGGACCAATGGGTGGCTGGTTGGGCCTAATTGATGTGGTGTAACGTCGATCAGTAGATCTTAATGATGATTTAATTAATGAACTGCCTTTACAAATTCTATCCCCTTTAATTCTTTTATGCAAATTTACACTGTATTATGCCTCCTTTGCATCCCTGTTGCATTCAATGCATTCTCGATGGCTTGCTGAGTACGGTGATTTGTACTCAGTCTTGCTTAATTTTCCCCCTCAGAGAAAAAGTCAAGATTGAAGATGTCGTAGAGACCAGAAATATACCCCAGTTGAGCTGCTGTGGAGTGGAGCTGAAGCCTCGCTAGATCGTCTTTCTGCTGTTGCCTTCTTTGTGTGCGAGGACTAAGTGCCTCTTGTAAATATTTATTGTTTTATGTTATGTTGGATCTGTATATTTATTGTCAGTTTGTGTACCCCGGCTGGTCCTGGACGGTGATTTAATACACAAATTGTTCGGAAATTGGCTCTAAATTTTCGGGCGTGACAAGATGGTATCAGAGCCAACTCGACTGTAGGTTAAGCCAGATGGTCAACCCTAAGGACAAGTTTTTGAAAAAACTTATTTGTGAAAATTTCTCTCACCTTTTGATTCTTTGAGAAAATGGTTTAGTAATTCTATCCCCTCCCATTCAACTTGTTTTAGTTGAGCTAATTGGAATCGAAAAGACCCTTTTTATAACAAGTGTGAGAAGGGATTATTTTGGAACCCTAAAGTCACCAAGCCGTAATAAGGAGTTAAGATATCTTTCGTGCAACTTGTCCTATACCTAAGCCTTGCCAAAAGTTTCCTGCAAGGTAGTTTCGGTTAGTTAGTAGGCTGTGTGTTGCTTGCTTGTGTGTAGGCGTATGATTACCCGTGGTGGGGTCAATCATACTAGGTTGTTTGCTTAATCAACTTGAACTAAATAATAATGTCTACTCACATCACAACATTAGATAAGAGGGTTAAGGTCTCATCTTTAGTGGAACCCCTCCCTCCCTATCCTTTTCCCTCAGCTCATACGAATGGTGATGATCAGCCCTAGTGAGATAAGAGTGACACAAGAGCAACATCAATTCAATTGGATGGATCCCAACCTCAAGGCAAGTCAAATTTGTTGAGAAGGCATGATTTGTATCTAGGAATCCAACTCCTCTTGAAGGTCAGCCAATCCACAACAGTTGACCTTGGCGCTTGAATAATAAGTCCAAAACAGGAGGACTAGCACAACCAGATGGACCACAAGCGCAAGGTGACACAGTTCAAGGTGCACCAGGGGAACCCTCCGAAGCCCCGCTTGGTGATGGGACAACAAGGTGGACCGTCTAACATGATAATCCGCCAGCAGCGCCCTTTCTATTGCAACAACAGCAACCAAAACAACAATGGCCACAACAACCGCAACTTTGCTCTACGCCCCACTCCAACTCTAGCTCAGAACAACCAATCCAAGAAGGATGATGGTGGTGGAAAGGTTCTGACTGCTTCAACTGCAGTGAGTCGGGTCACTTTGCTGATAAGTACCCAAAGCCAAAGCGCACCACACCCAAGCCTGCACTAGCACAGGAGCATCATCAAACTAAGTTGATAGAATCCCGATCTCAAGGGACAAATCAAGGCAAATTTGTCATTAGGGCATGTTTTGTATCTGGTGATCTAACTCCACATCAAGTGTTAGCCAGTCAGAACCAGTTGATCCAAGTGCTTGAACAGTAGTTTCAAAACTGAAGGGCTAGCTCGACAACCGGGTCTACTCCATTTATTCAGAAAAAAAATGATACATGGAGACCAAAGGGAAGGATACTAAATCGATGGGAGATGTTCCTATCGTATGGGGATACCTAGATGTTTTCCTGATGAGTTACCTGGAAAGTCACCACACAAGGAGAATGAGTATAGATATGACCTAGCCTCAGGAACTGCTCCAATCTCAAAGAGACAGTATAGAATGACTCTAGTAGGATCGGCAAAAGAGAAGAAGCAAGTAGATGAGCAACTACAGAAAGGAAACATTAGGCCGACTACGTCCCCTTAGGACAAACCGGTTATCTTTGTGGCGAAAAAGGATAAGAATAAGAGGAAGTGCATGGCTTATCATGCATTGAATGAGGCCACAATTAAGAACAAGTATCTCCTGCCAAGGATTGATGATTCGTTTGACCAACTAGAGGGTGCAACAATGCTTTCTAAGATAGACCTGCGATCAGACTACCATTAGTTGAGAATTTAAGAGAAGTATATGCCAAAGAATGTCTTAACCACCCGGTACGGGTTGTGTGAATGCATGGTTTTGTTTGTCAGACTCACCAATGCACCAACCTCCACCTTGAATTTATTGAACAAGGCGCTCATGGAATTTTTTGGACAAGTTCATCGGGGTTTTCATCAACGATATCTTGATAAACTCTAAGTCTGAGGAAGAACATGAGCAACATCTTTATTCGACACTTGAGAAGCTAAGACAACATCAACCCTATGCCAACTTCAGTAAATGTGAATTTGGGTTAAAGGAAGTAAGTTTCTGGGTCACTCGAACCTAGGTGAAGGAGTAGCAGCAGACCTAGTAACATGGAAGTCGTTACCAAGTGGTCCCCACCAATAACAATGTTGTAAATCCAGAGTTTCCTAGGACTCGTGGGGTATCACCGCCAGTTCATAGAGAATTTCTCAAGAATTGCCCAACCATTTATTCAGATGCTGAAGGAAGATGAGAAATTCAGATGGATAACAGCTTGCAACCATAGCTTCAAAGAGCTAAAAGCAAAATTAGTGTATGCACAAGTCTTGACCTTCCTAGATCCCAAGAAAGATTATCAAGAGTACGGTGATGCTTTTTGTAAGGGGGTTAGGGTGCGTCCTAATGCAAAAAAGGAAGTGGTCGCATACGTATCTCGCTAGTTGCGTTCATATGAAATCCTATTCATGATCAGGAACAAGCTATGGCAGTCCATGCCTTCGATATCTAGAGCCACGACCTGATTAGTAATCACAGTGAGATATACACAGACCACAAGAGCTTGAAGTATATTTTTCACCCAATTCGACCTAAACCTTCGCCAAAGCAGATGGCTGGAATTGATCAAGGATCATGAAGTGGGAATATATTACCATCCCAACAAAACAAAGGAAACGACAGATGCCCTAACTCGGAGAAGTTATTGCAGTGTTACATGGGTGGAAGATTTATGCGAAGGAATCCAACATGAATATGGAAAATTCAAATATGGGAATAGTCAAACCAAGATATCCGGCTGCACTAGGGACACAACCTACACTTGTGGATCAGGTCCGCAAAGCCCAAGCGAATGATCTAGAAATCAAGGAGCTGAAAAAGAACATGAGAGTTGGACAAACCCATGGTCTCACCGAAGACGAAATTAGAACTGTCTAGCTGGGAGAAAGGATATGCATACCAGAGGATAAGGAATTAAAAGATCTCATCCTTCGGGAAGCACATGAAACCCAATGTTCAGTCCTTCCAGGTAGCACTAAAATGCACCAAGATGTCAATGACAAATATTGGTGGGTCAATATGAGAATGGAAATAGCAGAATACGTCACACCTTGCGAGGTATGACAGCGTGTCAAGGCAGAACACCAGAGGCCAGCAGGATTGCTACAAACGCTCAAACCAGAACATAAGTGGGAAGAAACCAGAATGGATTTCATCAACAAATTGCCTAGAACATCATCACGAAACGATTTGATCTGGGTGTTCATTGATAATCTTACAAAGGTCGCACACTTTATCGATGTCAAGACAATCTTTACTGGTAGTAAGTTGGTATAATTGTTCATGACCAGAATGGTGTGCTTACACAGCGTGCCCAGAAAGATCGTGTCAGATCGGGGTAGTCAGTTCACCTCAAGATTTTGGAAGAAACTACACAAAGAGATTGGAGACTCAATTGAATTTCAGTACAGCGTACCATCCTCAAACTGATGGGCAGACAGATCGAGCCAACCAATCATGGAAAACGGGTGTAGAGCATGTGCTCCTGATTTTGGTGGAATTTGGGATCGTAACCTATCACATGTAGATTTTCCTACAACGACAGCTACCAAGCCAGTTGGCAGATGACACCCTTTGAGGCCCTCTATGGAAGGAAGTGTCGCACTCCCTCGCTTTGGGATTAGACCAGAGAAACACATGCCTTTCAGACTGACATTCTGTGTGAAGCAAAAGAGATGGAGAAAAGTATCGATTAACAACTAAAGGTGATTCAATCGTGCCAAAATACCTACACCCATACCCATCACAGGGAATTGTGCTTTGAAAAGGGAGATCTTGGGTCCCTTTGAGTCACACTGTTGCAAGGCGTACATCGGCTCCAAACCAAAGGCGTATCAACACCACATAATGTGGAACCATATGAGATTCTAAGCCGCAGGGATGAAGTTGCTTACAAATTAGAATTACCCCCAACCATGGTTGACACACATGATGTTTTCCACGTTGCTCAATTGAAGAAAGGTTTGAGAATACATACCAAAAGACAGTGCCAAATCAGATCGAGTTACAAGAGGATCTAACATATGTTGAGAAACTTACCCGTACCTTGGAAATCAGCAAGAGAAACACAAGGAATCAGGTCATCAATTTCTGCAATATCCAATGGAGCCACCACTTATAGGTTGAGGTCACATGGAAACCTGGAGACAAAACAAAGTCTGCCAACCCAAAACTTCTTTGTTAGCTCTTCCAAATCTCGGGACGAGATTCTTGTAAGGGGGTTAGATTTGTAGGCATTGATCATTCATAATATAACCATGTTGAGGTTTTTAATTGCAATTTAGTTCCCATTTTGAGGTTTTCCTTGCAGGCATTGACATTCATAAGAATATATATTGCTCTAGTGGAAAATGTGAAGTACAAAATACAAAATGGAATGGAGCTTACAAATTGTTGTGTTTGATTCCCATTAACCGTAATGATTTTATGGAGATGGAATATGTAAAAATGCAATGGAGTCTACAAATCCTTTTGGTGATGGAATATGTCAAAGACGAGAGAAATCATCAGTTATACAAATCATAAGATATCCATGTTCAGGATAAATTGTTGTGTTTGTGGAGGCTATATATTACTTAAGTGGAAGATCTTTCCCATTAACCATAACGATTTTATTCCTTTAATTTAAATTTAAAGCTAAGAGAATAATTATCATGGTCTAGCTTTTTGGCAGAACACTTGTTTATTGTGACAACAGTTTTCTACTCCATATGCTGGGCTTTCACCGCTTGAATGCATGTGTACATTTTGCCTCGAGTCATGAGACATGCCTCCTCTACTGAGCAAGCTGTCCTAGGGTACAAGGTGTTCTGTTATTTCAGCACGTTGCAGCATTGAAGTATACTTCAGCACGTTGCAGCATTGAAGTATACTCCTGCACGGTGTAGAGAACATTTTCTTTACATTAGACAGGACACACAGTACTAGTAGTACAATGCTGGATATGGCATAGTGATACATGTCACTACTCACTACTACTGGACACAGTACTAGTAGTACAATGTTGGAGTAGAGATCTAAAATTTGAATTCATTGCTGCTAGCAGCGTGCAACTCTCTGAAATCTGAACCATTGCCTTTGTTTTAAAATTATGCTGTGTTTAGTTTTCCTTTCAAAATTCAAACTTCCAACTTTTCCGTTATATTAAATGTTTGGACATATGTATAAAGTATTAAATATGGACGGAAAAAAAAACAATTGCACCGTCTGACTGTAAATCACGAGATGAATCTTTTGAGCCCAATTATACCATGATTAGCCATAAGTGCTATAGTAACCAACATGTGCTAATGATGAATTAATTAGGCTCAAAAGATTCGTCTCGCAGTGTACAGTCGGAATATGTAATTTGTTTTGCTATTAGTCAACGTTTAATACTTTAAATATGTGTCAAAATATTAATGTGATATTTTTGACCAAAATTCTTTTGGAACTAAACACGGCCTTACCTAACAAATCCTCACAAGACAAAGAGGAGAGAGAAAATGTTGTGAGAAGGTATAATCTTTCTGCTTCTTTCTTCTTCTTCTTGTTCTTTTTTGCCTTCTTCATGTTCTTGTTGTTGATCTTCATTTGCTTTATGTTCTGCTAGTTGAATGGCTGAAAGGTTACCTTCCAGCTTCAAGAGGTCACATTGCTCGTGTGCAATGGGAGATAGACTACAATGGCCAGCTACCTAACTACGGAATACCCTTTAAAAGTTGGAGATCACCTTGAAACCAACTCCTGAAGATGGAAGGAAACAATGACCAGCTACCTATAGTTGTCTGCTGGACTAAACTTTAAAAGTTTTTTTTTTTTTGAGATAGACTGAACTTTAAAAGTTGGAGATCTCCTTGGAAGTAATACATTTCGGGACAAAGGGCTGACATCATGAACTTTATTTTGGTCAATCGTGGACATGCATATGTGCATTTGTTAGAATATCTGAACTTTACTTTGGAAAACGATGAAAATGGGCTTGTCGTATAAGACAATGTTGTGTTGTTGATGTTTAATGCCTGATATTATTATCTCAAAATATATGTTGCTCTGGATTATGTCGTTCAGTATATCAAACCTTTGTCGTTCAAAATATCAAGCCTTGTTAGCAATTTGTTGTTAGGTATGAATATGATATATTCTATTTTCGCCATAAGATGAAAATATATCTCCTTGTTAGCAACAGAATGTGAAATGATATACGGCAATGTATGAGCTATCAGCATATTCATGATATAAATTTCTGGGAATTAAAAAATTGGATCCAAAGTACTCCTATTTTGTGTTGCTATATACTAAAAAAAAACAAAAAAGCAATCAAGCGAGAGAATCTGGATTGCCTGCTTGAAGCATAACAATTATGTCCAGCCTTAGAATCTGGAATGCCTGGCTGAAGAATATCACTGGGTGAAGCATAACAATTATAACATGCTAAAACATGAATAGATGTTTGTTCGTACGAACAAACATTTTTGTCAAAGGAAAACGAGACATAACCTAACAATAAGTAATGTTATTACAAGCAAAATAGTATATAAGCATACTTCAGGAGTTCAGCCACACAGACACACAAAGGGCTTTGGAAATGGAAGTTCAGCCATCCAAACTTCCTAATGTCCCAAATAATGTACTTCAGGCCGACAAATTTCCATCGTCATGATGGAAGACAAAATAAATACTTAAATGAGCATAAGAATGTTTGTCTAATGCTTAGAACAAAAGACTGCAATGTCTGAACTCTTTGAGTTAGTGGAAGTTCCTCATATAGTGATTCATCTACCAGTGATATGTCTAGAAGTCAGAATCACTCCACTATGAAGCTGACTGGCAGGGCATTGGGCAGGTTGATCTTGGATTGCGAGAACATGTTCTGCTGTCATGACCGAGCTCACCACATGTTCTGCAAAACCGTGGCAAAGTAATTGAATTCTCAGCTTTCTTGGTTTTTCCTCTCCTTGCTTTTCCCCGGCCCGTATATTTTTGTACTCTAGTAATTCTGTCCTCGGCACTTGAACGGTACCTTTTGTTGCTTGGTTGCCCAAAGTGACGTGCAAATGGAGGGAGTTTGATATTTCCAACAAGAACTACATCATTACTGTTTTTGTCAATAAGCCTAAGCTGTGTGGATTGGCCTTTTTCAATATCAGAAGACAAAGCGCAAGAATCATCTTCAGCTGAATACCCTGTGATCTCAGAATTGTCAGAAGGAACCTTTCCAGCAACAGCCTTGTCAGCAAGAATCTTGGAAATCTCCTTTTTTGCATCACCCATATAGCGAAGTAGAATCTGGAATGCCTCGTTGTTAGCATCTCCCATCTTGACAAGCTCATTTGCTGTTGTCTGGAGAACATTTCTTCTAAAGACTTCCGCTTGTGCAATACCACCGGCATCTGTGTAGTTTGCAAGACTTTGTGGAACAAAATAGCGAGCCTGCTTAGTCCAGCGGAGCATCAAGTTGCTCTGAGGGATACACCTAACACCAAGATGCAACATAACCTGCAGTTGGGAAGCAGGGGATTTAAAATGCAATTGCTTTTCATAAATAGACTTATTCATTTATTCACAAAATGTACTACAGGCATAGAATGCTTACACTTATTGCATGGCAGCAGGGGATTCCAAAGTGTCCATATAAACCACACTCGCAGCTATACTTTTGCGAGGTGCTATCAATTTCAACAACATAGGTACTGCGACACCATAATTCTCTTTCTTCTGAGTTAGCATGAGTTGCCCTGTATAGCTTGTTAGGGACAACCCCACTAATAATGTAAGCAGTTGCCTTAGAAACCTCCATGAAAACATTGTAGGCTGCAATTGTGTAAACTTTGGCAGCATGCCTAACAATGGGATGTCATAGAACTGGAATTATTTCTTGCTGCAACAAGAACGATAAAACCAATAACGTTACACGTAGAACTTAACATATCAACATATATGAATCAGAGTTAACATCTAACTTACATGACAAGTTTATACCTGCTCATTCTTCATCTGCTGCTCATCATCATCATCCTCCTCTCTTATATGTGACAGCTTAGCATATTGTATAACAAACTGATGAAGAGACAATTTGCGTGGAACATAGGACTTCACCATGAAGTTAGCACACTCACTTCTCTGAGTACTTGTCATCCTTGCACAGAAAACATCCTTGAAATATGGCTTTGCCCACATTGTCCTCTTAGCATATGCCTTTATCATGAACTCGTTTCTCTGCAGCTTGTACCTCTTGATGAGGTCAGCCCAACCATCCTCGAATTCTTCAATTGTTAGCATGTGGTTAACAACTTTGTTGAAATCCCTCTGGAAATCCTTGTCATGCAAGATAGGTCCTAAACCTTTTTCAGACTATTTAAGAACATGCCATTTGCACCACCTATGTACGGTCTTTGGATAAACCTCCCTTATTGCCGCAGCCATTGCAGCAGCTTGGTCTACATAGTTGGGAAAAATATTGGATTGTATTATAAATATAAGGAGCTGTACTACAGTATATACTACAAAAGCGGGAACACATATATCGAATTGTACTACAGTATATAGTACAAAAGCGCGAACACATTTTCGAACTTACCTGCAAAAAAGCTAACGAAAGAAATAACATTGATAACCGATTCATTTATCTTTAATATAAGCAGAAAATTACACTAGTGATGTTTTAAATTAAACAAGATGGACTATGTGTCGTGCATAACTTTTTACATCAGAAAAAAAACATACCAGTTAGTATTGTAATTGGCGGATTACCACCCATTAGCTTGGGGAATTCTGAGAAAGCCCATTTGAAGCTTTCTGTGTCTTCCTTTGCGAGAAGAACACCAGCAAACAATACACTTTGGAAGTGGTTGTTCACTCCTGCAAACATTCCAAATGGCATATCATAGTAGTTAGTTTGGTATGTTGTGTCATGTCACAACATCACCAAAATGACTATACATGCGTCTGCTACGACCACTGCTCCACATAAGAGACTTGATGTTGTCTTCGTCATCCAACTGAACAGTAAATTTGAAGTCTGGGTCGTCCTTTGATAGTTTACTGAATAACTGCATAGTCTTCTTAACATCATCTTGTAGGTGATCTTGTGCAATTTCAGCGCATACATTCTTCAGGCATTTTTTGGTAAAAGGAACGGCGGACATTGAACCGTGCATACTGCCCAAGATACAGTTCACTTTGCTAAGACTGACATTGTTTTCACGAAGATGATGAATCATATCCTTGGTAGACTCATCAATATGCTTGTGGCAAAAGAGATGGCGCTTCTCTCCACAACTTGCAACCATAGTATGGTTGTGATCACCAATCAAAGTTTTCACATAGTATCCATCACTTGGACATCTCAGAAGACACATTCTTGCTGGACATCCACACCTAGATGTTTTCTTCTGGTTGTTCTTAGGTTTACCCTGATAATTTTTTGAAGTAAGTTCACGAATTTGGAACAGTATGGCAGCAAGAAAAAAGGATTGTGCATTGTCTTACCGCTCGCCCACATTCATAGTCTTGCATATTGCGAGTATTTGTCTTCCGATTTGTTTGACTTGTTCCATGCCTCACACTAAATCCAGCTTCCCATGAATGGAGGTTATAAAATTGATACGCTTCAGCCAATGTGTCAAATTTCTGTCCTATGTATGGCTGGCAGATATTGGAAGTTGTTCTTTTATCTGCATTTCTCATTGTTGTTTCAATAGAACTTGCAAACCTTGGATTCCCCAAAAGAAGATCTGTTCCTGCCCATTTGCGTTTGCGCCTTGCAAATATTTGAAAGATCAAAGTTATTGCAGATCAAAACAAATAACGATTTATAAACCTCAAATAAAAGACCTCAGGAAAAAAAAGATGATTTATTATTGCTACATGGAGACATTTTAATGTCTTGATTAAGATAGTTGGCACTGATGTAACCTTTTTTTAATAAAAGTTATAACGATAAGTCTACAGTCTCTTAAACAATGTCAGGCATCTCACGAGATTTGATTCAGTCCTACATGGGCATATCTATAAAGCAATAACACATTAAAGGACCAGTGCACACATTTTATTAAAATTTTGTGAAACAATACATAGCGGGACTCTTTTAGAACATGCCAACTTAGAGACTAAAGCTATAACACATTAAAGGACCAGTGCACAGATTTTATTAAAAATGTGTGGGACAATACTTGATTTTTCTTTTAGAACATTACAACTGAAATACCAAAACGAATGAGATGCTACTGGTAAGAGTTGTCTGTGACACCATAAACTTTAATATGCATACTTTCTTGTTCCTGTAAAAGAGTTGACTGAGACACAATAAGATTAAATATGCATACTTTAAAGTTCCTGTAGAAAAGTTAAAATCATGTGTACTATACAGTTCACGTGAACTGTGTTCAGTAAATTTACGAGAACATTAAGTATGTATGGTTAAGAAAAATGGATCGAACCTTTTGGAAGTACCATCAGATGAAGAATAGTCAGACATATCAGTATCGGTGGCTATTGCAAGAGGAGTACTTATTTCTGGATCACACAATGACTCAAAAAATTCTGCCCTTTCCTGACTCAATGCTTTCCTGTGTCAAGGAAAGAGAAGATGAATCACATATAGACAGAGGGCATCCCTAAATGCATTCAAAATCTAAGCTGTGTTTGGTTGGCTTACACTTTGGGTACAATAGAACCAGAAGAATCAGATGAACAATGGGCATTTTGATGTGAAGGAAGAGGATAGTCTGCATCAAGAACACTGACAGGAAAACATGGAATTGAAATGAGATTGGCCAGCCAATTTTTTAAAGATAATGGGCATGGAGATCTGGATGGAATAGTAGCCGTGCACATTTTTCATCAACTAAAAGCAAATTAATAAAATGTTTGTATCTAAAATCAAAACAGCTCTATACTTGGTTGTAACATTCTGAACTACTGAAAGAGGTGCTGCAATGTCTTGACTGTGAGGAGGGTTGTTTGGAGCAAGAAACCTGAAAGGAATGCATGCAAATCAAGCAATAGAATTCATGCAGATCTCAGAAAGAGAAAGTTTGTCTATATCTGAAATCAAAAAGCTCTGACTTGGTTGTAACATTCTGATCTCCTGAAGGGGATGCTGCAATGTCTTCACAGTGAAGAGGATTGTTTTCAGCAAGAAATCTGACAAGAATGCATGTAAATAAAAAAAGATACAGTTCATCCAGATCTCAGAACGAGAAAAATATAATTGTTCGGCTCAAAGATGGTATCAAACCGGGAGAGAAAGCCGTCGGCGGAAGGCTGCATCCTTGCCATAAGTGCAAGGAAGGACTGGCCTCCAAGTGCTTCCTAATCTTCCATGGATTCGAACTAGAGTGAAGAGTAAGGAACTTTGATGACGACAGAGACAGATCAGAAAAACTTGCAGATAAAGCCCAAAATGTTGCACAAATTAATGCTAAACGTGCACAATCCAAAAGGCAATTACCATGGAATTATATTATGTTTGGTTATCACTACAGAGCTGCCAAGTTCTCAACAGATTTCCATGAGCAGAGAGCACATGAAAATCCTTATGTAATTAGTGTTTTGATACACAAAGCTAGAGCTATAATAACCAAGCAGCTAATAAAATCACTCTTCATAATGAAGAACTGAAACTTTCCAGAGAATTATAGCAGTGCAAAGAAGCAATGAACCACCATGGTTCATTTCTGAATATATGCTAATAAATATAGAAATAGCATATTTTGTGAAAAAATTGCTACAAAATTTCCGAAGCAAAGTACATAATAATAGAGAAACAGCCATAACTTATCTTCAGTACAATTAACTCAGGCATAATAGTTCAGAAAAATCCAATTACATCACTAGCACCAAGCCACCAACCCAAAATGATCTCTGAACCAAACAATACAAAAATTTATATGGCCGTGCAAAATTAGTGCTGAATACTGAGCATCGTACAATTCACCTTTGCCCAATAGACATAACTATTAAAGCTGAAACCATGAAAATGATCTATCACCAGTGAGGCAGTAACTGCTAGGGTGATAAGAAGCAAAATGTTTAGGTGATAAGGGTACAAATAAAGCACCAACCAGAATCCTGAATCTGGCAAAACCCTATTACTATATATTGCTCTAAGATTATAAAGCATATCCAAAGCTCAATAACAAGGCAACAAGCCAAGCCAGTAATTAATGGATATAGGTGTTCTGGCTGAATACAATGTTAAAAAAAGCAACATTTGCCCTGTGTGAAACTTTACACAAAAATTGGTCAGGAAAAAATGATCTCAAAGAGTTCATATTATTCTAGTCTAGAAAACCGATTATAGTTGCACATGTTTATAACTTAAGTAGTGCATATTTATTACTGCAGTTGCACATGGTTGCATTTTTATGTACTTGAAAAATCACCAAAAAGATAAAAAAAATACCAATAGAGAAATTTCCAACGCAAATGTACCAGTACCCTTAATAAGTTTCAAGCAAAAGCATAAAAAGGCACACACAAACAAATTCGCTAATTAAAATTGAATTCTAGGATAAAGTAACTTCACTAGAAGTCAAAAAATGCACTAAAAAAAGTGTGCCACCCACCTTGGCCATCCTTACCAAACAACAGGGCCATCTAAAGAAGCTTCGAAGCAGGAAACCAATCCTCTATCTGGCAATCTGCAACAAACCACAACGAATCAGCAATCACAAATTCTCCCAATCACATGAGCCACAAGGAAACAAAAAAGACAAATAGAGGAATAAACCACTAGGTGTGACGATGTGACCCATAAAATGTTCAGGTGATAAATTAGCCATGTGATTCTTGCAAGCTGTATGCCAGCAGCTGAAAAGATTTGTAGAATATGTGAGCTTGGTCAGCTCTTTAGGGATTGATGGCATAAGGATTTGAGAAATCATTAACAGTGTTCAAACAGAATCTTTGGAAAGGCTATGGTTGTCCTATTGTTTTCAAAATATATTCTTGTATTTTAGGGAGTAAGGCCTATGTCTAGCCATCCGCTGCAAAGAAGATGGTCTGTTAGTGCGTAACTAGATGGACCAATCAAAAGATGGTCTGTTAGTGCGTAACTAGATGGACTCATTTATCTGTCTAAGGTTATTTACTATTTGCAGCTTATGAGACTGAATATAAGCAAGGATCTTTGCATAGCCAGTTAGAATTATAAAAATAAGTTGATTAACATGTGTTGCCATGCCCATTATCACTTTAGCATTGTCCATCAAATTCCTATAAATTATTTCTGAATACTATTTAGCAGAACAAGCGTTTAAAGTTTAACATAGAGTTAAAGGGTTCCTTCTTTTGATAGCAAAAAAAAAGTTTTTCATGTGTTAGTTGTTTATCTATGTGTCTGATCCATACCCCACTAGATTACTAAGGAATCCAACAAATGGAGCTGGCCAAACTGACAAAGCCATGAAACAGCAAAACCATTGGTGGCTTTTACTAATGCACCAACACATACTAATCCAAAATCGCAAAACAAACGAACGAAACTACATAAATCACCATGACCACCCAAAAGACTTTGCCATCCAACACTAATAAAACCAAGAAAATAGGGTGTCTACTCAACATCCACGAGACACCGATACAAATGGTAAAATATAAAGCAGATCCACGGGCTAACAGACCAGATTCAAACCTCCTCCCAAATCCCCCAACCAACACTGCGTTGCTGCATTTTTCGTCAAATCTGTGTTTCGAAATCTGAGAACCGAGAGAAATCCACCACATACCCAACTTCTCCCTCCATCATATCCCCCATCCCGCCCCCTTCCTCAATGCTTCATGCAACAAAAGAAGGCAGGGATGAACGCGAACCCTAAGGCTTTGTTCGGTGCAAGGGGATGGGGGTGAATCCCTGCCCCACCACCCAATCCCTTTGATCCCCATTCCCCAAAATCCCTGTCTTCCTGCTTGGCTTGTGTCGGTTGCACACTTGCACGTAGGAGTATGGGTTAAGGGTTAAAGGGGCAGAAGTTGGACTGGTGCACACAGTTAATTTCTTTTCTTTTACATACACGCATACCCTATTATGAAAAAGAAATCCATGAAAATTAGTGGACAAAATAAAAAAGAAAATCTTGCCAAAAAAACATGACAAATATGACAATGTATCCATTTTATGTGAAAATAATAGCTAATGCTCAAGAAAAAGGACGATAGAGCGCTAACCTAGAAACAAGAAATTAAATTGGTCCTGATGGGACCATCGATAATGACCATCAAATATCAGCACGACAAGAAGCAAAATGACCAGCTCATTCAGCTGTATGTAATCACATAATATGAACTACTATCGGCCATTATGCCTGAATCAACTGACTTACTGACAGCTACTTACATACTTACTGCATATGGTATGACAACCTCACCAAAACTTCAGTCTTCTAAGGTTAAAAAACAAACCTTCAGTCTTCTATTAAGAAAACTGACACCAAAAAAATTGCACATGAGTGAATTGGTCAAAACAACAGCTGCATGCAGAAATACTATTAGACAGACAACTTCAGCTGAATGCATTCTAGTTAATTAGACCAGTCTAGTAAATTAACCCATAGACATTATTAAACTCTTGTCTATAGAACAAACAAGAACTTACGAAGCCATCAAGCATAGACACATATATGAGCTGACTATTGAGAAATATGACTAGAATGTCACTCCAACCCCCTCCCCTCCCTCCCCCATCACAATGTGAAACCAGAAACTATTGTAAAAATAAATATACCAAATAGATTAGAAATAATGGTTAGTAATTTCCAAGTCAGATGTGGTGGTGGAACTTGGATCTACTAAATCTAATAAATTCAGTCACCATATTGCAATTTCCAAGTCAGGTGTGCTAGAACAAAGAAAAAAACATATAGACCAGTGAGTAAAGAACATGTGAAGTTAGATGGTGGTGTACGACAAATCTGGAGGTTGGCCGATGGAAACACCTCTCCCTCTCCTTCTCCCCCCTCCTGTCGATGGAATCTGAGGAAACAGGAGGTCAAACCCTAGGAGGGAAGGAGAATAAACTAGGGCAAGAAGAGGACTAACCAGAGGTCTATAGGTGAAGGCTTTCCTGCGTGCTCGACGGCTCTCGCTCGACAGAGGAAGAAGGCGGCACCGTCGCCTGCAGAATGACGAGGAGGATGGCCGTGTGATAAGAGGAGTCCGTGCGAGGCTGCTTCCCCTCGCGCGACGGAGTAGGAAGGCCGGTGCCGGTCGGCGGACGGCGGCGAGAGAGGAGTACGACTGCACGAGAGCGAGACGTTGCAGGAAAATTCGAATGGTAGCCTGGTCTTTGTTTTGATCTTACGGAGTATACCACATTCGTCGGTCTTTCCGTGTTCACTCCGTTAGTCTAAACAGATGCGTGCATTGTCATCGTCTACCTCGCGCCACTGCGTCAGACCGTGCTACAGTATCTTGACTCAAGAGACATAATAACAAGTGGAAAAATATACGACACATATAATTCACCATCACCATTACCATTACAAAATTTTAAAGTAGAGATACAGTCCCACGTACTGCATAAACTATCCTGTGCATTCGCATGGGTCATAGACTAGTATTGTACACCTAAAAGTGAATCTTATGTTACACAAAGCTTTGCTGTAGGTGCAAGTCTTTCGCGAAGGCAGCTACTTGCAATTTGACGAACATAATGCAGTAACCCTCTGTTTGATTCATTTTGAAGGGAATCGTCCCGCAAGTTCCGCACTTTTTCAGCCGTATCAATGGTTAATAGCTCCAGCCCAGGAGTGTGTTCAACAATATGTACTAGAAATTCAAGTTGGCCTATGGCCCCTTTATATCCTGTAACAAGGACATCCTTCAAATGGCTATGTTGGCACCGAGGAAGGCTTCTCAAAATAATAGGCTTATTACCGAATGGCCATAAGGCAGATCCTCCAAACTGCACGAGTCAAAAATGAATAAGATCAATAGGTTTAAAACTGAACAATGGCAAATAAAATTAAAACGGATGATGCCTGACAAATAAATAACATACATAACCACTCTTAACTTGGAGCTTTATAACTTAGCCACACTAAGGGAAAATAAATAATGGCATTCTCAGGTACACAGTTCTTTGCAACAAAAGGTTAAAAAACTTCTCGTTTTGCTCCATGCTTTTGTAACAGCTGGAACCCACCTCAATTCCATTAGGTAGGTATCAATACTGAGGAGACACATTTGCTATTTTTCATATTACAGAAGATTGTTCACCAAGGACTAGATAACTTAAACAAGTTTTCTTTTTACAAATCTATAGGAAAACAAGACATAATACCACACAAACATGATAAATCTTAAAGCTGGCTGCTTGCAATGTGGAATGCAGAAGAGTAATTACATGTACTTCCAACTTTTGAAGGAAAGGTGCAACATCCAGAAGAGTGGTTAAAGAGATTATTTGATCAAGATGTTCGCATCTTATAGGCAAAAGTACTTGCAAATGCTTAAGTCGAGAAAACCTGCAAGAATTATCTAGAACCAGTTGATCCTGAAAGATAAATTAAAAGGTAAATAATGATTAATAAAATGAGAGAAAATAAACTAGCCGGTTGAGAAAGTTGCTTCAAGATCATACCTTTACTGAACAAAAATGCAGTCTCATGTTTTGCACATTAGGACAAATATTGAGAAGTCCACTCACAGCATGCTGAAAAATTGCTTGCATGAAACAAACATACACGTTTTTCAGTTCTGACGAATGACTGAGTTCAATAGGCAGCCACTGCCCTTTATACACAAAGGAAGAAAGCTTCATTGCACAGAACTTTATCTTGGTTATACGACAGTGCAGGACCTCCAAGTGTAGCAAATGGGGCAGTGGACAATCCACCTTCAATTCATCATCCAGATGGCATCTGGCTATACGTAGCCACTCAAGATTACAGCAATTGGACAGCATATAATGGAGATCCTTTGCACTAGTGTCAATATAGTGTATATCAAGCTTTCTTAAGTTTGGAAAACCACGGAATTGTGAAGGTAGTCGTAAAGATACAAAACTGAGCTGAATATGCTGAAGACAGGATATGCTTTCGCTGTCTAAAAGTTCGAACGGAAACATATATAAATAATTACTCCCGAATACATCAGGCACTAAATCAAAAGCTAGGCTCTTTACCCGTGAAGACACTGCAAAGCTAACCCAATTATTGAGATGATCAACTAGCTGGTGGTCGAATTCAACTTTGACCTCAAGTACCTCAACCATGTTGCCACAATGTATCCGCAATGCATTATTAACATTGTCTATGAATTTTCTAGTACACTCTTTCTTCCCGCACTGGTTATTGCCGACCATAGTTACTCCCTCAAACCTTAGCTTATGGCAAACCGCTGGGATGTTTTTCCACTTACTTGACAAAATACTAGTTCTAACGACCTCTTTTGGAGGCAATTTTGATAGAATTGTGCATAAAACATCCTGCGCAGGGGGTAAGAAAATCCCTATCAGTTAATGTAATCTATTTATACTCACTCAAGTAACCCACCACACCAAAGGAGGATGGCGATATGGTATACCTTAGGAAGGTCTTCCAATCGAACATTTGCACTTTCCTTCCTGCAGGAGGGTTTAGTGTGCGTATAGACTAATCTCTTATGCTCGCACATTATGATGTTCCCCATTCTAGCTGTTTATGAAAAAGGAGGGAAAAAAAGGGCCAGGTTGTCAGTTTAGACCAATACTAGTAAGGCAACATATCTGGTGGAAACTAACTCTCCGTGCAAACTATAGAAACTTTAATCTAAACCACACGATGTTGATCTAAGAATGCGCTCAAGAAAGGTAGAAGGGGTGATTTGCAAAAGCGTATTTGTAAATCACCCCTCCCACCTCTCCTGAGTGCACCATTGGATCAACATCGTATGACTCAGATTGAAAGTTTCTATAGTTTGTACGAAGAGTTAGTTTCCACTGGATACGTTGCCTACTATAGTCAGAACTCGAGTAATTGAAAAGCGAAAGCCAGATGCTTCTTTTCATGTTTAATAAAGAGTTAAGTTTGGAAAACCATATGTTTTATGGTCAAACTTACATAAACCTCGTATGTTTTATGGTCAAAGTTACATAAACCTCATATATTCTAACTTGTTACACATAATCACGGGATTTATGGTACAAATGTTTTAGAAAACCCCACCCTATCCAAATTTATAGTAAACTTAGAATATATAAAAGTACATTATTTGAATTAGGAAAAAAATACGGTAATTACTTTTATTATAAATCAACCACTAAAAGGAGAATGTAATTTGCGGACGGGAGGAAAAAAAAGAAAACGCAGACTGCAACTTTTGAAGCCATCATCGCATCCGCAATGGCACCGAATTTCATAGTCGCTGACCGGGTACACTATAGGAGGAAGACGGGCGGCGGCAGCCATGGATCTAATCCTAATCCAGATCGACCGAAATAAGGAGGGGACGCAGGGAGACGATGGAACCTGGGGGTGGAGTCACAATCAGGTGAGGACGAGATGGGTGAGGGAAGCTAGCTTAGATCCTCGTCTCTTCCACCCACCGCCCCGCCGGGGAGTTCGCCGTCCGTCTCCCTCTTTTTTATCCGGTATACTAGCGCATATAATAATAAGAACAATATACGGTGGAGCGAGCGGTTCAGCCGTTCAGGCCCTCTCCTCTTTATAGAGACGGAAGGGGCGGCCTGATAGTCATAGGCTCATAGCCCGTTACACTCTCCGGTTCGGTTGCGTTGCGGGGCTCCTTCCTGCACGACTCGATCTCCTCCACCTTCTGCTCTTCTCTTCTTCCCACGCCAAATCCCACCAGGCATCGGTACCAGCACACCGCCGTCTCTTCACCATTGGCTAGGACACCAATTGTGAAATACTACTACGAGTACGAGCAAGTTTAATAGCTAGCTGTAAGCTGACTAAATGCTTACGTGGAGGAGAGAGGACAGGAGAGAGAAGAAGGTTGTAAACTTATAGCACACTTAGACACAGAAACCAAAAAACTCTATAAGAGAGCTACGTGGACCATGTATTAATAGTAAAGAGTTAACTACTGTATAGATGGGCTAAGAAAAGGCTATAAAGACTCTTATAGCCAATAAACAGCTAAGTTATTAGCCTTGCTCTACTAGCACAAAATATTTGTTCAAAGCCCTCAGTACCTCTAGGTATACTAGGTGTGCCACCGGAAAAAGAGACACAAAAGCGCCATTGACTCAACCCTCAGCAGCAGCAAGCAGTCAAAAAGTGAAACCGAGCTTGCGCAAAGCTTTGTTGTAGGTGCAAGTCTTTCGCGACGAACATGATGCACTAAGCTGATGTTTGATTTACGACATTCAAAATCAACATCACATTGTGCTTGAGGGGTGTTTTCTGTGACATGAAACTCAGGTTGACCTATAGCCCCTTTATATCCTGTTACGAGGACATCCTTCAGATGGTCATATTGACAGTTGGGAAGGCTCCTCAAATTCATAGGCTTATTGACAAATGGCCACAAACCATAACTTCCAAACTGCAAGAGTTCAAATCAATAAGATAAATGGGGTTGTAATTTACCTCCGGAGTCAAAGAAAACAAGCAGATGATAGGTAGCAAATAAATAAATTACATAATCACCTAAAAACTTTTTTCATAATACCTTAGACCCACCAAAGAAAAATAAATTATGACATTCTCAGATATAAAGATGAGGAAATTCCTTTTTGTTACAGTCCACTACATTTTAATAGGCCAATATTAAGGAGGACCACATGTCTCCGTTTTCCTAGAAAACATCATTATTCATCAAGTAGAATTTCCACTGGTGTAATTTGTTCAAATCCATACCATTCATCCCACTTCAAATATGATGCAAATGGTCATGTAAATTTCAGAAGAAAAAAAGAAAAAAAATCATGTCTTCATGTTCCAAGAAAGCATTCTGTCAAAATATAACTAACAATTTTCAATGAACATTATTGTACTGTATTTATGTTGCCTTTTGTTTTCGTTTTTTTAGATAATGAAAATAGTTTTACATTTCCGGCCTCTGTTGTTAGACACACAACCAGGTTTTTGTTTTTGGATAAAGAAAGATTTATTGATCATAGATAATTACGCAAGATGATAGTTTGTTCTCTCTTATCCTATTGAAAACAATTTGTCCATTATATTGCATTGTTTGATTTAAATACTGCGCCATTATAGAGTGATTTGTGACGTGTTATCATTTTCTTTAATTTTTTATTAATATCCATTTATTGACACTGCATTTTGAGGGTAAAAGGTAGCAATTGGGGAGTATAGGATATTGTCTCCATGATACATCAAAACACATATCAACTAATTTTGACGTGCTACAATAGTCTAAATAAAAGGACAATTAGCAAAACAAGGTTGGTAAATACATATTGTGTACCGTTCTTCAAGTAAAAACCCACTAATCAGGAAAATAATGATAGAACTAGGAAGGTTTACAGGAAAAACAAAGCCTACTATACCACACAAACATGAGAAATATCAACATGGCGGCCTGCAATGGAGAACCCAGAAGAGTAATTACATGTACTTCCAGCTTTTGAAGGAAAGGTGCAGCACCCATAAGAGTAATTAAAGAGATAATCTTACCAAAATCATTGTGATATATAACCAAATGAAGCTGCAAATGCTTAAGTCGAGAAAACCTGCAAGGGTTATCCAGTACATATGGGGCCTGAAAGATATATCAAAAGGTAAATAGTGATTAACAAAGTGTGAGAAAAAAATAAACTACCTACTTAGGAAGGTGCTTCAATATAATACCTCTAGTCCAAAAAAGTTTAGAGTCATGTTTTGCACATTTGGGAAAACATTGAGAAGTGCACCAATAGCAGGCTGAAAGTACGCTTTCATGAAAAAAAAAACATATACGGTTTTTAATTCTGATGAATGACTGAGATCGATAGGTAGCCACAGCCCCTTGTACACAAACGTAGAAAGCTTCATAGCATAGAAGTTTGTCTTAGTTATACGGCAGTACAGGATTTCCAAGTGTAGCAAGTGGGGCAATGGACGATCCACCTTTAATTCATCATCCAGAGGGCATTTGGCTATCCGCAACCACTCAAGATTACAGCAATTGGATAACATATCTTGGAGATCCTTTGTAGTAGTTCCTATAAAGTGAAGATCAAGCTTTCTTAGGCTTGGGAAACCACTGAATTGAGAAGGTGGCCGACTGGCCGTAAACATACGAAGCTGATCTGTATATGCTGTAGACGTGATATGCTTTCACTGTCTAAAAGTTCAAATGGAAACATGTATAGATCACAATTCTCCAATCTGAACATAGGCACTAAATCTAAATCAAGAGATAGACTCTTTGTCAGTGAAGACACTGCAAAAACTAACCCATATTGAGATGACCAAGTAACATGTTGTCCATTTCAATTTGGATCTCAAGTTCCTCAACCATGGTTCCAGTATATAGCCGCAACACACTGTTAACATTGTCTATGAATTTTCTAGTATACTGTTCTTTCCCACTATGGTCATCGACAACACCCATGGTATCATCACCAAATCTCAGATTGCTGCAAGCTGCTGGCATGTCTTGCTTGACAGAATACTATTAGTCCTTAAAACTCAACGGGACGGCAACAAAAACTGGCCGGCAACAAAAACAGCCAAGTAGCTTGGAAAATCTCAACGGGACGGCAACAAAAACTGGCCGGAGTAGCTCAAGAAGAGCTAGAGAGGCTTGGCTGGCTGGCTGCAATGCAAGCATACACCAGTGTGTTTAGTTGGAGAGTATTTTGGGTTTTGGTTGTCACGTATCGAACGGTTGACCAGATGTCGGAAGAGTTTTTTACACGAATGAAAAAACTAATTTCATGGCTAGCCTGTAAACCGCGAGATGAATCTTTTAAGCCTAATTATGCCATAATTAACCACATGTGCTAATGATGATTTAATTAGACTTAAAAGATTCGTCCCGTCGTTTACAGCCTAACGTATAATTAGTTTTATTTTTTATCTATACTATGTATAGATCTAAGAATATAATGCCATGTTTTTGGGAAAAGTTTTTTTTTTTTTTGAACTGGACGAAGGAGGAGAGGACGAACCTGCGTCGGCGGCTCGGCGCAGCCTCCTGTCGCGGCGGCGCACGAACATGACCGGGAGTGTGCCGCGAGAGACGACACGTGCGAGAGCGCAGAGCGCTCGCTTGTACGCATGTGGGGCTTCGGCCTTCGGGGCCGAGAGAGGCGACGCGTGTCAGTATTGGCGCTGCTACGGGCCTACGGCGTTGTGGGTTTGGTGATTCGCGTTTTTGCGGTCATCGGAATTTCGGAAGGCCTCGACTGTTGGTCCAAGCCTCCAAGGGTGAGAGAGGCCCACATCCTGTATTTCCTGAGCTATCTGGATCTGCTAGCATCAAGGCCCGGCCTAAAATAGGCTAACATTAATCGATATTGCCAGTCGTCCTCTCGAATTGCTTACATTTATCAAGTTTTATTTTTTTTAAAAAAACATTTTACTCTTCCAAATTCATTCGAACATACTTATATATGGCAATTTTAAAAAAATAGCGATTTATATGATGCGGCATGATTGGTTGGGAAAGGTCACCATACTTAGCACAACTGTTGCTACCCTCTCGTGCCACATTACAATCAACACCCTTTGGGAGGCCCTCCCAAGTCCCAAAGTGTGATAGGGATATATTTATGTGATATTTAAAAATTAAAATTTCGTAACATTTTGAAAACAATCAAAACTACAAAAATATTCATCCTTTCGGTGATACTAGGGATGTCACATTTATAGTGCCATATGTTATTTTGGGACGGATGTAATATAAAAATAATAATCACTAATATAACTTTCCTATTAATAATATACACCTTAATATTTTCCTACTAGAATAATATGTTTCTAACATAGAAGGGGTGATTTTTGAGCGTGAGGGCATGGCATGTGTGTGTCTATGCTCATATCAAAAGGACCACCTATCTTTATTGCCATATTATAAAATATCTTTCGAACTTTTTGATATTAAACAATTATTTAAAGTATACAGTAGATGTATATCCATATATAATTTAATTTAAGGTGGCTACATCCTTTAGAAAAATTCATAAAAAATATTTATTTTAGCAAATATGAATACATATTTTTTCCGTAGCAAAAACACGTGCATTTAACTAGTACTTAAAAAACAAGAAAAAGAAAAAAAAACCATTATGGTTGTGATCGTTTCGCTTTTTCAATTAAGCGGTTTACACATAAAAGAACAATAATTTATGGATAAAACTTTTACATCTGTATTATTCACGATTTGAAATCTAAGGCTGAAAAAGAGATTACGATAAAAAAAACTTCAAAATCAACTTTAAAATTTAGATTGAAATTTCAAAATTTGGCTGGGAGGAAAAGGAAAAGCGAAACAATGGGAGCCTATCTTAGCAGCAGAAGTGCAGAACCAGGACAAAAGAAGAAGCAGCAGCAGCAGGGCAGTTGAGAGCATGTCAGACGACTGCAACGTTCTTCCTTCTTGAATGAATCTTGTTATTGTTAAACAACGTTATCTGATGAGCTCCGCGTCCTCGCTGTCAACCGTAAGCTGGAGCGAGTCGCTTTCTTCCACCTTCCTTTTTTCCTCCCTTTCCTCTCCCGTATTACGTCGTCGTTGCGCCACCCTTTTGATTCTATTCTAAACCCCAGCTAATACGCCAGCCCCACGGAGCCAAGCCCTAGGCTCCTCCACTTCTTCTCCACTCCAATCCCCAACTGCCTCTCCCCCAATCCCCAATATCCAATTCCTTCTCCCCTCTCCCCTCCGCGCCCGAGGATTTCGATGCTCTGGCCTGTGCCGACGATCTTGATGGGGCGCCGGCTAGAGTAGTAGGGTTTGGGCGGCCGGAGGAGGGGAGGAAGAGGGGATTAGGTGGAGGAAGCCGGGTGGCCATGGCGAGCGACGTGCCTATGAGCCCGGAGCTCGAGCAGATCGACGGCGAGGTGCAGGACATCTTCCGCGCGCTCCAGTGAGACACCTCTCCCTCCTCAGTAACTGTTCTGTTTTGTTCAGTTCAGTACTAGTGATATGTACAGTTGTGCGCTGAGTTCGATCATACTTTTTGTATTTTACTCTACCTGTTTTGAGCCAATTGGATGGCTAAGTAGTTCGAATCAATTTTCCGATTATTGGCTCTGGTGACATTTCAATGATTTTAAAATAAATGGATTTAGATAATGATGTCATCCGTCTGATTTTTTTCTGAACATTTAAGTATCAAATTGTTTGATGGCATATACACCTTGCAACGAATTAAACTTTTTGGGCCACTTGAGTGCCTGACAAACCGACAAACATAGTAGTATTTTTGACAACCTGATGTATACTTTCAGTATTTTTTTAAAATGCTACTACTGAATAATTGGAAAGGCTGTATTTGAGGTATGAGTACTCAGCCTATTACTTCTGAATAATTTTAAGGAGACCATGGCATTGAAAGATTTCAAATATAAGACTACTGTTGAAACTTGAAACAACGATTTTAACGTATTCAGTGGGACATGATATATTCTGATGAGACAATTCTTACTTTCAGTACATTTAGTTCCAAATTTCCAACCAAACAATTTAAAGTTTCCTGGGGGACAAGTTTCAAGCATTGACGTATTCACCTAATGAGCATGCCTAACTATTGCATAGTACAAGTTTGTCCAAGGTCAATTGTACTCTTGATAACATTGGACCATAGCTACATATGTTTGAATCTATATTGGTCTCCTTTGAAAAAATTCTGTACTACCTGCCTGCATTGCTAACTTGATCTGGCAGGAAATTTTATTCTCTCTCAGTTATTATTATTATTATTATTTTGCTTTTTGCAGAAATGGATTTCAAAAGATGGACAAGATTAAAGATTCAAATAGGCAAGCTAAACAGCTGGAGGATCTCACTGCAAA
The DNA here is from genome assembly GCA_000325765.3 of Leersia perrieri. NCBI lineage: Eukaryota > Viridiplantae > Streptophyta > Magnoliopsida > Poales > Poaceae > Leersia > Leersia perrieri. The sequence goes on along the minus strand of CM002481.1, from coordinate 12,278,848 downwards.
AATGAAGGAGTGCAAGCGGTCTGTTACACTTAGCGTTCTCACTCTACTATTTCAGGATCCCTGTTTTACTTTTCGATGCCTATACTGCTGTAACTCATTTATTCATATTTCTAAATGAAAAGCATGGAGTCTTTTTGTAATCTATGACCCTTAAGACCATAGTTTGTTGATATATGGCAGTATGATATTATTTTTTAAATTTTGCAAATTAACTGAGAACAAGAAGTATTTTATTGGATTTGTCAAAGCTTCCGCTTTGGTGGTTATACACTGATTTTGTTTTTTACATCGTCCTTTCCAGTTTGATCAAAGAGTTTGATCGCATCCTGAAAGATGAGGAGTCAAACAACCCTCCTGAGGTCCACAAGCAGCTAAATGACAGAAAGCAATATATGGTAGGTACCTCCCTTTGATAGGCTCTTTGTTCATTTGTTGTAGCGCATCTTTGCATGCTCATGTAAATGTTTCTTATGCACTGTACAGATTAAAGAGTTGAATTCCTATGTCACCTTGAGGAAGACGTAAGTCAGCAAGTTCTTCTTGATGAATAATATGTTTCAAAGAATTTCCTGAAAAAGAATGTTTCACAGAAGCTATAGTTTAGTTTCTGCTGTAATATGTACTAAATTCTAATGGGAGGAAAACCGGTTTCTTAAACTGAAAGAAAATTCTCTTGTTTATAAGACCCGTACCTCCCTCAATGTTCTTATGTGATGTACTTTTTACTTCTGGTAGTGCTAACACAAAATATATCTGTTGCAGATACCAAAGTAGCCTTGTTAATAATAAGAATGTTGTACTCGTTGATATGGGCGCTGGGAGTAGTGAACCTACTGCTGAGGACAACATTCAAATGGCATCAGGTGACAATAGTCACTCAAATCCTTTTCGAATGTGGTTAATGTCATGTTAATAAATCTTCCTAAATGTAACAATTGCCCTATGATTACTGAGCATAGGCTGAGAGCTTGCAATCATGCTGACAGTATTTGAAATTACAAAGAATTGTAATGGATCAATTGCTTAACTTTTGATACTATGATAACTAGGAGACAAATATTTTATATTATAGAATTCTTTTGAACAGAAAAGTAAGTAAAGCTATTATAGTTTTCAAATATGGTTGAGCAGTGGTTTGGTTAATTAGCCCGACTCTCCACTATATGGACAGAACACTTTCTGTGCATGGGAATGCAAATGAAACATGATATCCTCTGTGCTTCCAACGCAATAGTGATAATTCATAAATACCTTTTCGCTACATCATGATTAATTTGGCCTGATAGGTTGCAAGTTACACATTTCTCAGAACTGAAGAGCATGAGCGTGAGCTAAAAGAATATATTTTAACTCATAATCTTATTTAGTTTTGCTGGTTCATGATGTATTCATCATTTTGCTTTAACAATAATGCTGTTAAAGAGACTGCACTGTAGCATAGCTGGCCAGGATGCAGTTGTGCATCCGAGCCAACCGGCGTTTGACTCCTGTCAGCGCATGTGCTCACATTTCTTTCTTCTCTATCATTTGATACAAATCCTTCCTTGTATCCAACTTTTTGTAACGCTCTTAAAAACTACAGAGTATATATTTCTGTTGGTTCTTATGGAAGCACATGTCTAAGCTTGCAGATATGACAAATCAACAACTCATGGATGCTGGAAGAGAACAAATGACTCAGACTGATCAAGCTATTGACCGGTCAAAAATGGTGGCTTTACTAACTACACTCTTATCAACAATATTTCAGGGAAAATTTACATGACACCTTTCTTGTAGGTTGTGGCACAAACTATTGAAGTTGGAACTCAAACCGCTTCAGCATTAAACCAGCAAGTTAGTTTTTGTGCATTGCATACTACAAGGCTTTTTTGTCACATGCTTGTTTTGGCTATCTGGAAAAACAAATTTCTTTTGTTTTGCAGACAGAACAAATGAAGAGAATAGGCAACGAGCTGGACACCGTTCACTTTTCATTGAAGAAGGCTAGTCAGCTGGTGAAAGAGATTGGCCGTCAGGTAGGTCCATCCCCCTCTTCCCAGTGTGCGTGCGTGCGTATGTGTGTGTGTGTGTCCAGCGGCACCTGAAATTTGAAACTCTCTTGCAGGTTGCAACTGACAAATGCATCATGGCATTGCTCTTTCTAATAGTTTGTGGCGTGATTGCAATTATTGTTGTTAAGGTATGTTTTTCTATGTACATCCATTTCCTGAGGATTATGAGTGGATTATTGAATTGTACTCGCATGCAACTTAAATTATGAAAATGCTTATGGCATGTTGCTTGTTTATTTTTTACTAGAGGTATTGAAACAATGCTCTGAAACATTTTTTACCATAAACTTTGTGATGATAGTGTTATTATTGATGCTACTTGGTGTCCAATTAGTGGTTAACTTCTGCTTATATCATAAATGTCATACTTTGCAATCTTTTTTGCCCTTATTGAGTCCAAACTTCTGTTTTGTTCTTGCGATTCTTAGTTCAATATTTCTCAATGAGGCAGCATATCACTAACTGTTGCTATGTGCCACAATTAAACATGAATAAGAATTATTGGCAATACTTTTATTTTTTCCAGATTGTCAACCCACACAACAAGAACATCCGTGACATCCCAGGACTTGCTCCGCCTGCTCAAAATTTTCAGATTAGTAACAGGAGATTGCTGTCGGTAGAAATTTTCAGAGGTATCTGATGATTGGGCTTGGAAGTTTCAGGCAAGCGGTAGCTCGTTACTTCAGAGTAGCTTAATGGGTCATATAATATACTAAGATACAGATACTCTGTAAAATTCTTTGTGTTTGTATATTTATTCCCTTCTGTATTAGGTATGGAGTCGTAGATTCCCGCGTCAGGTGTTTGTGTACTTCCGGCCGTTTGGTCGTGTGCATATACATTATAATTATAGAGATGAGATCTTCTACTAATCAATTTTCAATATATACACGAGCTGAATTAAACTGTATCTATGGCCATTTGAAATGGTAGATATTTGCGACGAAAGTTCGAATACTTGTCTAAAATATTAAGAAATGGGGCAGCCTGTTGGCTATTTGCTGCTGAATGTAAGCTGCTGCTGATGATACCTGGTAGATTTCGCCAGGCACGACCAATTTGCACGAAGTCCAGTGTATCGAAAACAATCATTTCAAGACAATCTTATGAAAAGGAATCAATAATTTTATTAAAAATGTCATAGCTAATGTACATGATTACATCATCCAACGGATGGAGATGGACAATTGGAGAGCTCTCCGTCTCACTCAGAGCCAACCCAGCTGCAAGCGGCGTCTTTCAGCACGCCTCGCCGTCTCATCATCTCCCGGACCTGATGCACGCCGTCCCATTCCCCGGCCGCGGCGAGCGTGTTCGACATCGCCATGTATGCGCCGGGTCTCTGCCCCTCGCCGCCGCGGCTGAGCTCGAACACCTCCCTCGCGGCGAGGTCGGCCATCTCCACGTCCCCGTGCAGCGTGGCCGCACCGAGCAGCGCCGCCCACACGTCGGCGCCGGGCCTCACCGGCATCCCTCCGATGAATTCGTGCGCGCGGCGCACGCTGCCGAACCTGCCGAGCAGGTCCACCATGCACGCGTAGTGCTCCATCCGCGGCGTCAGCGCATGATCACGTTCCATGCTCTGGAACACCTCCTGACCCTGCGACAGCAGCCCGGCGCGCGCGCATGCCGACAGAACGCTCAGGAACGTGGCGTGGTTCGGCCGGACGCCGCCGCCACCTCGTGGCCGCCACTGCTGCATTTGGTCGAACAGCTGGAGAGCCTCGTCGGAGAGGCCGTTCTTGCCGTACCCGTCGATCATCGAGGTCCACGTGATGACGTTCCTCTCCGGCATCCGGTCGAAGATCCTCCGGCCGTCCTCGACGCGGCCACACTTGGAGTACATGTCGAGGAGCGCGCTCCCGGCCTTGACGTCAGAGAAAAGGCTGCTCTTGATCACCTGGCAGTGCACCTGCTCTCCGAGCTCCGGTGAGGAGAGGAGCGAGCACGCGCCGAGCACGCTCACGAACGTCGAGATGGTTGGCCGGAATTTCACCCGCTGCATCGCCTTGAACACCTCCATGGAGCTCTCCGCCGTCTCCTCCGTCTTGCTGTAGCCCTCCACCATGGCGTTGTACACCACCACGTCCTTCTCGTCCATCCCCTTGAATATCTCCTCAGCATCATGGTACATCCTCTTGTTCATACATCCGACGATCAACGCCGTCAACGACACCATCGAGGACATGGCGCTCCGTGCCGGCATTACGTCGAACACCCTCCGTGCATATCCCACCTCCCCGTTCTTCACGTAGGCGTCCACCAGCGCCGAGGAGAGGACGTCATCAGGCTCGACAACCGACCTCAACACGCGGGCGTGGACCTCCCTCACCACGGCAGGCAGCGCCAACGCTGCCAATATCTTGAGCGCCATCGACAGCACGAACACATTCATCCGCCCCGTGCATCTCGCGAGCCGCCTTACGATCCCCAGCGCCTCCTCGGGGAAGCCCAGGCGGAAATACCCGGCAACGAGATAATTGTGCGCGGCGTGCGTCGGGGCAGGCATTCCGTCGAACACCGCGCGGGCGTTGTGGTGGGAGCCGCATCGCAGGTGGAGGAGGAGGAGCTTGACGGAGAGGCCGTCGGTAGGGCGGAGGCCAGACGTCAGGATCTGCGCGTGGAGCGTCTGCGACCTCGGCCGGGGAGGGGACGCGTCGACGAGGCTCTGGACGGCGGCGGCGACCGCGCCGGCGGCGAGGAGGTAGCGGGGGATGCGCGGCGCGAGGGAGCGGTGCGGGTGCGATTCGGCCCCGTTTCGCTGTTGCATCTTTTGGATGGATGATTCCCGATCTGGGCCAAATTATTCTATTTTTTGCCTTGGGTTGGGCCGCCACATCGCACGGACGTAGTCATCACGCTGATTGATTACACGTAAGATTAAAAAACATCTTGATTAAACTTTATCTTTGGTTTTTAATTATGAGCAGAGTCCGCCATCGTCACGGCTCAACGCTTCCCTTTGCAGTACACGAGCGCCCGTATAAATGCAATTCTTCCCCCTCCTCAATGTCGCTTAATGGAGGGCTCCTCCTCTTTCAAGCCGACGGTGAAGAAGAAGTTCGTGTTGAATTTGCCGGCTGGTTTCCACTTCAAGCCGACGGACGATGAACTTGTCGTGCACTTCCTTCGTCGCAAGATTGCCGGACAGCAGATGCTGCTACCGATATTTATAGACCTCTTTGAAGATCGTTTAAGCAATGTGGTAGATGCAAAGCAGCTCTGTCCGGATCCAGCTCCTCTTGTCGGTATGTACTGAATGATATAAAACAATGTCTGTCTTATTTTGTTTTGTGTTGATCTTATTAATGCTTTATTCGGATGTTTCCTGCCAATTTTGGTCCTAATTAAATTATTACTCGTGGTAGATAACTAGTCATTATAGTCCTAATGTTTCCCAAAACATCACCAGAAATACGAGTTGGACATGTATTTATTTAAAATTTCATTTTATAAAATGTTTAATTGATGATTTCTATAATGAGATTTAGATGTGGCCGGTTTAATGAAATTATAAAATGTTTGATGAGATTAATCTCTGGGTTCTATGTGGAGCTAGTAATGTCGCGAGATTATTGTCTTAAGCATTCGTGAGGGCGCTTCAGGCGCTGTGTAATATCCAATCTTTATAAATATAAGACCAGCAAAGCTGGCTCCGGTTTCAAAAAAAAAAAAGAAGATGTGGCCGGTTTAATTTTTCCCCAATTTTGCATAACACCGTTTTACATATGTTAAACTTAGTACATATTGGAATAAGGTGGGGTTCTATAAAACATTTATAGATCACAAAAGGAATGCGTTATATTCTACAGATTTTTTTTCAACACGTGGTATCTGGTGGCTTTCTGAATTCTCTCTAATTAAAATTGTACAGAAAAGTACGAGGAATACGGCGAGGTGAGATGGTTCTTCTTCAACAAGAGGGAGAAGAAGTACAACATCGGCACACAGCCGATCCGGACCACTCCCAATGGAACCTGGAAGGCCACCGGCTCGTTCCGGTCCATCCGCACCGGCGCCGGAGACGACGGAGAGGGAGAAGTGGTCGGCCGTGTTAGGACGCTTGTGTACTACGCCAATGGCGATGACCAGCCGACTGAATGGACCAAGTATGAGTATGAGAATGTCGCTTCATTGGAGGAGGCCCAGGCAAAAACCACCAACAAGGTTGGTCCCTCTTGTTTGTTACTCCTAGTTCGATGTATCATCTCATTTGATTAAATAATTTGTGATATTCTAATGGAGGTTTTTTATGATTTGTTAGTTTGATCTTTTGCAGCTGGATGAGTGGGTTCTTTGGACCATACAGAAGAAGCAAAACTGTGGCAAGAATGGGGTGAGGAAGGGGAAGAAGGGGATGAAGAGGAAAGAACCTAGCCCTGATTCCGGCAACAACGGAGGCAACTCATCGGCAGACGAGGAGCAGGATGACAGGTCTGCCACCACCGGTGATAAGGAAGGCAGAAAGCAGAGGAAAGGGAGGAAGAAGGGGAAGAAAGCCAATGTGGTAGAGGAAACCCCAAATGCCAAGCAGATCAATGCGGACATCTTCCTTGTGAAAAGATCGCCGGCGCCGCTGCCGCCGCCGTTGCCGGAACCGTCACAATCCCTTCCTCAAGTAAATAACTCCATCAACATATTCCAGGACCTGCAGCCCTTGGCTGAGCATGTGCCGCACTTGCACTCAGAGATGATGGGGATGAACAACTTCAGTCTTGACCCAAACCAGTCCATACAACAGCATCAGCAAGCCATCGTCAGCACCATGCCCATGGATCCGACAGCATCAAACTCGACGGCCTTCTCGCAGTCGCAGCTGATTGTGACGAGTCAGCCGCAAGGCGTTCTAGAACTGACAAGGACAATGCCATTCTTGTCTCCCACCTTGAGTCCTTCTGCCATGACGATGGCTTGGGCTCAGACGCTGTCAGTGTCACACGAGTCGAGCAGCAGCCACTACGGCGCAAACATGATGATGAGCCAGAACTCCATTGTCAATAGGACGTTTCCAAACTTCTTCCGCTATGACTACACATATGAAGCAGCTGATCCCATTGGCCATTCCTACCACCATGCTGCTGTTGCTATGCAGAACAATCCTATGGGAAGGAACAGTTATGCTAATTTTGGGCATGGTAATGGCTTTTTTGGTGACGTCCAGTTCAATGTTGCTGCTCCCTCTCCTAGGAGGATGTTCTGAGTAGTAGGTGTTTTGATAATCAAAGTACAGTGTGCTTTAATCTTTGTGAATAAGTGTTTAGAAAGGTCTTGTCCGGCCGGGTTGATAAGCATGTAATTACGAAGGTGTTGTTGGTACGTCCTATTAGTTTAGGTCCTCTGTTTTAGGGTGTCTGTCTGCTGTTCTGTTATATGCTGCTCTCTTTGCTACAGTGCTAGTGTCAGTACATTTATCTCAAATATTATGTCGATCTAATCCTCTATTCCTATATAGTCACCCACAAAGTTTGGATTCTAGAAGACCACATCATCAGTTAATTAAAGTCATTGGATCAACTAATATCAGCTTATCCTAATCGTTGGATTAGATGTTGAGTCCAACCGGCCTCCCATCACCAGAGGTGCCATGCGATGTTCAATGACAATTAAGAATAATTAAACTTCTAAAAACAGACGTTACACTCTGATCAAAACCAACTAACATTCGATCATGGTCTGAGAGCCATCAGATAAAAGTGCATCTTTGTATTTGAGAACCACGGAGTGATGTAAATACTAATGAGCTCCCAGGCTCTTCCACAGTCCCACTTCTCTCATTAATTGGCCCTCTCCTAATCACACACGGAATAACTACACAAAGATACACATACGTTATCTCTTATTAACACTACATAATTGTATTGATGCCCGAATAATATAAATCAAACCGTCCAGAAGCTGAACAGTGTGACACTCTTCACTGCTATCACCAGTGAGTATGTATACTATATATAGAGAGAGTATGTTCAGGTGTTTTGATAATTGACATACTGACCAGGTTAAAGTTTTGGTAAGCTATGTGTATTCCAGAGCTTTGATAATCGACATACTGAGATCAGGTTAAAGTTTTGGTAAGTGAACTAATCCAGATCAGCATCGTCTGAAAATGACTTGAAAGAAAGAACCTCAGTTTGTCTAATTTTCTTCATGCGTATAGAATCCCCGCGTCGGATGGCAGGTGATATTTCTATCCCGCATAATCATACCAGTATTTCTTTTATATTTTCTATTGCAGACAATATATGTTACTTAATTTGTCTTTCACTATGATGTAGCTACAGTTCTTTGCCACACAAGACTAATCATGTCACTATGAATGAAGAACCTTTGAGTATTTGGCCATTCATGTCTGTGAAATGATGATGTACATTAGTGCTATTACAAATTATGCTCTTCCAGATTGAATGTGTTTGTTTTTCAAACTTTAGGTAACAAGCCCCGTACAGGTTAAGTGGATTGACAGATACCTTGTAAATAGCAGGTTCTTTGTACCACTTTAATTATTTGCTCAAGGTTCCTCTATATGATGATTCGCTCTAATTCACAAGAAGGATGTGTCGACTCTGCTGACACCTGCATATTTTTTCATCGAGGAGCTTTTCACCGATCATATAGATAGTACATGTTTCTACTGATTTAACCTGCAAGAAATATATATCTATGACAATACTTATTTAGTGCCATCGTTATTCATAGTACAAACGCTACTGTTGTAATTTTTTATGTCATAGACTAAATGTGACCTGACCACACCAGTTTGATGACAGTAAGTGTTAAGGTAATAAAGCAATTGTTTGATTTATCCAAATTTTTTTTATCGAGTATCATAATGAAAAACGATCATTTGAGTGTATTAAATAATTATTTGTCAACAAGATATATTATATTTATTTTTTTAGTTCTTGGTGATTCATGGCGCACACCAATTTGCTATTTAAATTTCCTTTGTTGTGATTATGCAACTCTTTTTCTCCTGATCCTAAATAATCGAGTATAGTATGATGTTTAGCAAGAGATCAAAATATCCCGCAGCAACGCGCGGGGTATCAACTAGTATTAGTATATACTTATAGCTGTTGAAATTTGCTCTTGACAGTGGAGAGATCTTTATATACCTACTTTAAACATTCATAACGTTTTCTTCGTCCGTCGGCACACGATCAGAGTCCGAGTAGAGAGGTCCTTGTAAACCGATCGATAGTAGCCTCTGTGATCCGTTTGATCCGAGCATTAGATATCTGATTATGATTGAGCCAAAAAAGAGGAGCGGAGCATTACCTATGAAAATTAATGACTATTGGATTAAATGTAATTAACAAGGGTAGAATAGTATTTGTTCATAGCTCCATAATTTGTCTGAAAATTGCTAGATGATAGGTAATATAAAACGGATGGATTAATAGCGTAGAGTTATATAAGTAATAAAAATTTTTAAGAAATAACTTCTTTGCCTACTTATAGAAAAACCAAAAGGGCTTTCGTTTGTCATCCAAATTATTTTCCATAATCTAACTCAATACAGGATCATAAGTATTTCTTGCATCATTGGATACATTTTGATATATGGAGAATTTGAACAAATTATGAGAAAATGAAGACTCATAAAAGAGAGAAATTCTAAACATGAAAATTTAATTTGAAACAGGATATTTCCATGTTGAGCTTGAGGAATTTCTCAGAAAGTTCAGTGATGGAACTTATGCTTTTTTTATTCATTTTTTTCCATTGCAACATGGGCACTATTTCCAGTCAACATAAGTAATTGCTTGGTTCAAATTATTTTTTTCTCAATTGAGAATGATAATCTCACATTCGATACAAATTCAATGTAAAATAAGGAATCCAACAACAGGATGTAACAAACATGGAACACTGGAGAATAGAGTGATAGATAAATAAGCTTGAAAACAATGAGACCACAGTTAATTGACAGCCCTGCAGTTCCTCCTGACCTCACCGTTGCCGCCGGTCTTCACCTCGACAGAGGCCAGCTTCACCATGGCCACCTTAAACCTATCCTCCCACCACCCAGGAATATTAGCATTGTCCAGCACCATCTTGGCGGTGGCCGGCGATGTAAGGAGCGACGCATCAGAGGTGAAGAGAGCCTTGTGTGCAAGCACATTCTTGTAGTACTGGTTGTCCAGCTTGTTGGGTGTCACGGCGTCCTGCACCACCGTGGGGTCGTTGCTTGGGCTCGGGCTCGCCGGACACTGGCCCCTCAGCGTGGCGGCGAACGACGGATCGATGTCGGACGGCACGGCGAGGCGGTCGGGGACGAAGGAGGAGCAGTGGGAGCGGCCGACGGTGTGGGAGCCGGAGAGCACGACCATGTCCTCCACGCTGAGCCCCTTAGCGGCGAAGGTGGCGATGAGCTGACCGAGGTTGAAGATCGGTGGAGGGAGGAAGTCGAGGGTGCGCGAGGCGTTCGAGTAGCGGCCGTCGAGACGGCCGGCCGGCATGTCGAAGGATACCCTGGTGTTGCTGAGGAAGAAGGAGGCGTCACGCGCGGCGAAGGCGACGATGTCGGCGCACGAGACGACGCCTGGGCAGGCTGCCTCGACGGCGGCCTTGGCGGCGTCGAGGACCTCGAAGCCACGGAGGCTGGGGTTGTTGGGTGGGCCGAGCTTCTCCGGCTGTGGGTTGGATGGTGTCGGGTCGAGGAGAACGGATGCGTCACAGCCCTGCACATGTCATCAAATGTATGCAACGACCGTGTCATCTATCAGGTTGACGAATTTGGCACATATGCGTTGATCTCGTAATTGGACGACAGTTGAACTCGTTCCAGCAATATGCCACTTGGCATACTTATGTGACACTTGTACTTGATTTATGCCAAGAAATGCATGCAGCTATCTGACAACAAATTATCCTACCTCGACGAAGCAGTCGTGGAAGAGCATGCGGATGAGGCCTGCGCCGACGCCGGGGTCCTGGATGACGGCGGCGCCGACGACATTCTTGACGATGGCCTCGGCGTGCGGGCACTTGTCTTGGTAGTACCCTACCTTGAGGCCACAAGTGGAAGGGTTTGGTGGGGTATAGAAGCCAGCCACTTCTCCTACCTGGCTGGCCATCATTGCCGCCATGAGCATCGCGCAGGAGACGAGCAGAGCAGAGAGCTTACCCATGGTAGCTAGGAAGTTATAGCTAGAGTGCACACGTCTTAGTAATGGAAGCTCACTCTGGGTAGCTAGATAGCTAGCTAGCTGGAGACTGGAGGAGCTGCGTTTGAGGTGGTGAAGTGGTGTGTTCTTGTCCACGCGTATTTATAGACGGAGATGAGCGGAACCGGCAAGAGAGATCGTCAGTTAATTACTTAGCTTCTGGATTGCAAGTTTGTTTAATTTGGATTTTGGAGTGCATGTTGGGAGACAGAAGATCGCTGAATGCGCGTTGATTACTGTTTGATACTAGAGAACAAGTCGGCAGTTTGAAATGTCATGTTTAGCTGTTGGCAAATATATAAACTGGGCAGGTATCTGCTAGTCAAACTAATGCTTATTTTCAGGCTTACGAAAACACCGTATTGAATAGGTGTCATTATTGATACCATTATCGGAGATTTCATAAAGGTTGGACACTGTAAATGTGATATCAATCTTAACATTTAAAATGTAAGTAAATACTAAGTTTTTGAAAGGTTGTGTCGGTGTAATTCTGGAGGAAGCTGCTGGTGGGGCTACAAATGGACAACTTCCTCACAATGGCAATCGATAAATGGTTATATATAGTATATGAAAGCTGTGACAGCTTCCCAAGGGTGAGAGGGTGATAATAAAGCTGGCAACGACGATGGCGTTTGAGAATTGAGAGGGTGAACCCTCAAGCTCCATACTATACTATTTAGTTCCTCATTCCTTGGTATCCTGTGCTTCAGCGGTTTATGAATTGTGGATAGAACACCGTTATTTCACGTACGCTTAATCATGGAAGGTATTAGTGCCAATTTCCAATCCTAGGATATTGATGGGATTAATTGCTAGTGCCGGGAAAATCATGTGTGCCGGTTTCAGATGAACCGATACCTAAAAGGTGTCACTATTGAAGATTCTGTAGTAGCGTTTGGAATCTTGTAAGACTCGTGTGTATCGACTACAACTTAACTTTATTGTGTTTACTGGTCATAGTGTCTGTGCGTTGCAATAGACGAATACAATTGAAGTTTAGTTTAGGGCTTATAAAATTATTTAATCAAGGATTCAGGTGGGTTTGTAGCATTGATAAGAGTGACACACTATCTAGTTCAACTGTAGTCCTACCTATACGATTAATACATAATGCATTTATACATCTTAAGTCATTAAGTGTTAAGCTTATTCTTAGGCCAATGCATCAATCTCTCCATTCTCATTTTTTGGCACCCAATTGGAGGACGCTCAATTAAAAACAATATACGTGAAAGCCTATGGAAGAATGGTTTTTCCTAATAGACGCACGAGCGTGACGACGATGGCCCTGGCCGCCGGATATCCTGTCGACACCAGCGAATCCACTGGCGACGGCGACCTCGTCGAGCCCGATGACAGATGACGGTAAAACCCACGCCGCACGCCGATGGCAAGGTGACCGGTGACGCCGCCATCCCCCCATGTAGCGTCGCCTCCGATGATGTCGTCAACTTCCATCGGTGTGGGGCGCCGCCCTCCCCCACACACGCCCACTTGGCGGCTGCAACTCCATGCCAGCCGACGATCCCACAGTGTCCGCCATCGCCCCCCCGCTAGCTGTCGACGTTGTCAATGGCGAGGCCACGCCATCTATGACGTATGCTGCGCCACCCACTTCCCCTTCCTCCTAGCTCACACCGCGCGCTCAACCTCAATCGGCGCTGCGAGGCCCCGTCGCCGCCGCCTTTTTTTGGGATTTTCTTTTTCTTCTTTTTTTTATATTTTTCGGTTTAATCCTATTTGAATTTTCGATTCTCTTTCAATTTGAATTTTTTGGTTTTATTTCTATTTGAAACTTTTGATTTTTTTCCTATTTGAATTTATAATTTCTTCCAATTTGAAATTTCTTTTTTTCCTTTCTATTTGAACTTTTATTTTTTTATTTCTTTATATTTGAAACTTTTTCCTTTTTATTCTATTTTGAAACTTTCCTTTTTTTCTATTTTGATTCTTGTCCTTTTATTTTGTTTTAACGGAGAGAAAACGGGAAGTCATGCATGTGTGCATCCGTATGTGGCGTAGTACATTTAACGATACTTGGGGTCCGTGGCCGCCCTAATTCGGTATCCGACATATGACATGGACCCGTGCACAGGAAACAATCGATGCAACAGGTACGGGACGGAAGGTGATCCTCCAACTTAAATTAGAGGGACTCTACCACTGACATATGGGTCTCATCACTCCTGAATCCACATATCAGTGAGATTTAATTAAGTTAGAGGATCTGGTTCCGGAACAGGACGTGTTGCGATGCAGCGGGCACATCACGCACGAGGGTCTCGCATTCTCGCATAGGGGTGGATAACGAGCCAACTAGACTCGGCTCGACTCAACTCGTAAAAACTCTTTAATTTGACGAGCTAACTCGACTCGACTCATTAACATAACGAGTTCAAAATGAAACTCGACTCGACTCACGAGTAGCTCGAGCTAGCTCGTTTAACTCGTGAAACTTGCTACACAAACATAACATATGTTTAAAATTGACATAGTGTAATGAAGTAGTACTAAAAGAGATTATACTACTAAATGTTTATAACAGACTAATACGTGGCCATAATTCATGAGTTCATAGGTCATATATGACATGACTTTTTCATTCTAGGAAAAAGAATTTCACGTAGGATAAGAGGATTAAGGAAGTCCTATTGATTGCTGCTTTCTCCAGACCATCGGGGAAAAGCATAAAAAAAGGCTCGAATGGTACGATCCCTCCGTCACCCCAGAATGAAAGGGGTGATCTCGTAGTTCTTGGTCTATGATTAGGGATTAGGGAGTGATGTTCATCACGATTAATAAAAGCTAATTAACATATGTCAAGCAAAGCATCCGGAAGACCGGATGGTTGTACTTGCATACATTATATATGTGGGTCAATAGTAGTAGAAAATAGCCAGGTCTGCTAGCTTATTCTTCGAGTTTTACGAGTTTATCAAGTGCTTGCGAGTTTGCTCGACTCAACTCGTTAAATAAACGAGTTGAAAATCGCAACTCGACTCGTTAAGAGACTGAGTCGAGCTGAGTCGAGCCGAGTTTTACACGAGCCGAGTTAGCTCATGAGTTTCGAGCTTTTTGTCCACCCCTAGTCTCGCACCGTAGGGATCTCGGACGCGATGGGTGCTAGCGGACGTCGTATCACAGAGAAAAAATCAGAACGATGGTACGCAACGATAGAAATACGTAAATAGACGAACGCGTAAAGAACAGAATCATCTTCGTTTTTATACTAGATATACATTAGCCATAGTAGTAGTGCATTCACTGCATTGTTGTACGTAAACAAGTACGACGCTAGCTCCATGCATATGATTGAAGCATACATAGGTTAATTTATGTATTTTCTTGAGCTGTATATATAGGACTAAAGTCAAATTAACAAAGTACCTCAAAACTCAAATACATATTGTTCCCATGCATGCAGAACGTGACAAGCATTATTCTTAAGACATGTTGGATTATGAGGATGGTTTACGTATCTAGTAAGATTGGCCTCATAAGTTCAGCCACGTACGCCGCGACTGATAAGCATGGTAATGAATAAATAAAGCAAGTAAAAATACTTTTAAAATATTTTTTGCGAGGATTTTTAATATATTTTCTCTATGATATACGATGTCCGGTAGCACGCATCGCGTCCGATATACTTCTACTTTGAGTTGAGCGCTTAAAAAACAATATCGGAAAATATATAATGATGTTACCTAGACTAAATTAAAATAAAATTCTAAAATTCAAATTCTGTAACTGATCAACTCAAAAATAAATACAGCCTCTAGAATGAGCGTGGTTGAAATAATCACCCGCGGAACAAGTAAGTTCCTCTGTAGTGACCAAAGTTAACATGTGCTCCAAATGCGCTTTTGTTAAAATTGGTTTACCCCTATTTCCATATTAGATTTATTAAATAATTCAAACTTGACATTATATAGGAAAATTATGCACGAGCAAGTCAAACAAATAGCCTCTCTTCTAACGAAATTAAATAATAATAAAAAATCTAACGCCCGGTTGGTGCACAACAATTAGACAAGTATAATATAATGATTTGTTTTGGTTCAGTGGATAGTTTCGGTCCAATAATGTTGCATCAACTCGATACGGTGCGTGCACTTTGTAGCTTGCACAGTTTCTTGTTTTCGACTGCGTTGACCTGATCAATTTATGGAGTATGCTGCATTCTTTTTTTGCAAATGAATTTTCAATATGGGGTTGGTTGGTTTGATCAAATATATACACATATATATCAGCAAAAGCGCTGAGTTATAATTAATCCAAATTTAAGGTACGAAAGGTCAATGCCGAATATTCTACCTTAACTCCTCTAGTGATTGTAAGGCAGGGGAATTGGTTGACTAATCAGAAAGAAAAATGAGTTGACAAATGAGTTACGAAATGTCAATGAGCTTGACATTTCTCCTACAAAGCCAATAGCTATAGGCTATAGCTAGGAAATTCGGTTGTGTAGTTTTAATGTAACGTTTTCTGCCGGGATCCCTTTGAAAAATGGTAGCGTTGCTGAAGACATTGCATAAATATCCTACAGGCAACCGATTAGGACCAACCTCTAGTTTGGAGAAATTTTGCATTACCATCTCTAATTCGCAGCTCTTTTAGGATTTATCACTTGATTCATAGAACTTTCAGATTAGGACACCGGACTTTAAATTTCTTCCCACTTGTGTCGTCATCCAGTCCACCTGCCACCACCAAGTCCGTCTGTCTGCTCGGCCACCGGCGAGTCATTTTGCAATACGGCCTCTCCTCTCGTCGACCCAGCAGCAGTAGAAGTGCTGTTGCTGGCGAATCTAGCCATCCACCCAGTCGCCAGCGTCGTCTAGCCACCTCGTCCATTGGTGAGTTCATCCGCCTCGCTCCCGGCGCGTTTGGCTTTCCCTCCTCTCCTCCCCCAAATACTAGAAACTGGAATGTCCTTAATGGCCAAATCCCGTCGGGACAAGTGGATATACCATCAGGAAATTTGTTCTGGGCGCATCCACGTCAAGGAAATAAAGTCAGGGTCCGCCTGTCAGAGATAAATAAATTTGCTTGAAGGACGTGCGGATTAATTTCCCTGAAGTTTGTGTTTGCTATCAGTTATATGTATATCGCTGATAGTGCTTCTTATCGGAGTTGTGTTTTACTTTTTGTGACGGTTTGACCATCAGGAAATTACGTTTCCCTGACAGCTAAACAACCACATATTGCTTGTCAGGAAAACTATAGACAATTTGCAATGTATAAAAAAAAACAAAATGTAGGTTTGAACCAAATATACTTGGTACGATTTCATAGGTCTTTTGATAATCGTCATGCATCACACATACATATTCCTCAAGTTCAAGTTTGATATTCCTTAACATCAAGATCAAGTATCCATACCACAGTTTACATCCAAATATTATTTGAACATAACCCAAAAGTATTAAAACCTGGAGTTTGTATGGCTAAGAGGCTATTAAAAAACTTAGTACTGAGTTTTGGAATCTAACACTCCATCCCAGTTGAGAACCAATATAAAACATATCCAAAAGCAATATGACAACTCCAGTACCAGTGTATCCAAAAGACTTAGGCCATCTTGCATGGCATGTTAGTGATCTGATTGACAACATCAAGTATTGCAACCATTATTACTGGTACCATTGTTGTCGGTGATATTAATTTGGGGGTACCCATAGAAGGCATATCTGCGCCTGAGGAAGGGGTCGAGCAGCGACCTCTCCTCCGGGCGCGTTGCTAGAGGACTCGAGGCAGTCCGACACCTCCCCCAACATGGGGGCAAGATAGTCGTGGCAGCCCTACCTCCCCCCATCGTGTCGCTAGAGGACTTAAGCCAGCCCGATGCCTCCCCCAACATGGAAAAGGCGGTCAAGGCAGCCTGACCTCCCCCCATCGCGCGGCTGACACGAAAGGGAGAGAGAAAAGGCCTACGGATGGACTTGCCCCCAACTACACAATTAGTGCCCGCCATGTGGTGGGTAGAAACCACTGTGCACCATTCGCACAGTCATTATCTTGAAGGGACAGGGGATGTCCCTTCACATGGGCTGAGCGGCGCAAGGCCATGCCTCTGCCAAGAGACGTGCGTTTAAGGATGGCAACGGGGCTCATCCCCGGCGGGAGTACATCCCCGTCACCGAGAACCGACAGATTCACCGCCACCGAAGCCCGCCCCCGCCCCCGACCTCGGGGCCTGGTTCATCACCGTCCCCGTTCACCGTCAGGGAATGGAGGCCCGATGGGCTTTTTTTCACCGTTTATTCACCGTTAACAAAACCAAAGGAAAGTCAGTAACAAATCAGAATAAATGGGTATCACAGGACAACAGGAAGCAACACCGATTAGTCCACACCTCAAGCACATCAATGTGTTCATAAGTACATAACCATACTACTACATGGTTCACATCTCCACATCAATAAGTTTAAGAAGCTATTACATCAACGCAGTTCTTGAGTGACATATCACTCACAAAATACAATCATACTTTGATAGGAAGAAACACAAATACACTTTGCATTTCATTTCCACCTGGAGTAAAGTAGAGTGGCCCCTCAAATTTTGACAGCAAGGGACATAGCAACTGGAGTTGACCCTCAAATTTTAAGATCCTACAATGTAAAACACCACACATTATTCTTTTAAAGGCTATCAATTCTGGTAAATACACAATATATACAAGTGTTTTAGACACTTAACCTGTAGCCCTTCTTCAATATCTTGAAGGCAGGTCCAGAAGCTTGAAGCCAAACCATCTTCATCATCTGTCACATAACAAAGAAATAGAGCTTAGCCAAAGAAAAAGGAAACAACAAGGTCAAAAAAAATATATAGCTATAACTTTAAATTGGCTACGAAGCCAATCCTGTGAACACATTAATGCTTCCACCATTTTAAAAGTCAGTCTGCTGCGATGCTCACTAAGCAGCCTGCCACCTGTGCTAAAAGCAGATTCAGATGCTACTGTGGTTACTGGAATGGCATAAATGTCACGTGCTATCATCCTTAAAGTAGGGTAACGTGTTCCAGCAACCTTCCACCAGGACAATACATCAAAATTCTCCTTTGTTGTCATGACATAATTATCCTCCAAGTATTTATCTAACTCAGATTTAAACTTCAGTGATGTTGGCCTCTTTCTAGCAACACGAGCATTCAATATAGACATTGCAGCAAGAACTTCAAATTGTGATGCTAATGGAGTTGAAGATTCTGTGTTGTCTTCTTCACATTCTACTTGGTACTCACCCATTAGATCACATAAATTTTTGGTGACTTCACAAACTTTCTTCTCACACTCAGCACCAGTAACACCAAGAAGCATTTCAAAGCAAACTAGCAGCATTTCAGTTTTAAAACGAGGGTCTAAAAGAATAGCAATACCCATTAGCCCCTGAATATCTTCCTAGTACTTATCAAACTTCATCATCTCTTCCGACATATCTTGCACAACTTGGTTGCCACATGTAGACCAATTTCTTATGCACATTTTGATTTCACATATTTTTGGGAAGAATGTATTTGCAGTGACATAATCACTCCCAGAAAATAATTCAGTGACATCAAAGAATAACTTAAGCCTCTCCACATCAACAGCAAATGCCTATTCCTCTTCACTTGGAAGTGTATCATAGTGCTTATCAAGCTTACTCAACCGAATGAAAACTTTCTTATAAGGCAAAGCTACATTAAGCATTGTAAAAGTTGAGTTCCACCTAGTTTTGCAATCAAGAACTAGCATTTTTGTTACCTCCAAATTCGCAAACTTAGCAGTTTTCCTCAAAATTTTCAACTCTTTTAGGGCTAGCAGTCCAATATGCAACACTCTCTCGAATATTTTCTATTGCAGTTTTTATGACATCTAGACCATCCCTAACAATCAAATTTAAGATATGTGCACAACAATTTGCAGTACCTTACCCTTCAACATAAGCTTATCTTTTCCTAGCTTTCCCTTAAGCTTACCAATCACCTTGTCATTTGTAGTATAGTTGTCAAGAGTGACTGTACTTATCTTCTCATCGAGGTTCCATTTGATCAGTGAATCAGCAAGTTCCTCAGCAATAACTTCTGTGATATGTGGAGCTGGAACAAATATGAACCTTCAAAAGAAATTGAATCACTTGGTGTGTTAGGAAATTTTATGATGTGATGTAAAATTCTAATAAGTAACACAAGTAAATTTACCTCATGAGAACACTCCTCAGCTTCCAACTCTCATCAACGAAGTGGACAGTGATAGCCATGTATCCCCTTTTTTGATTGTCAGAAGTCCACATGTCACTAGTGATAGCAACTCGAGCTTTAGTTGATGACATGTACTTGATAGCCTTCTTCTTTTCCTACTCATACAGGTCCATGATGTCCTTCCTACAAATGCATCACACAATAATAAATTAGTCAACTTGAACCTTAACTTTAGCCAAAGTATCTCTTTGATAATTCTTACCGAATAGTGTTTCGGGTCACCAACTTGAACAAGGGCTGAAGTGCAGAAACAAATCTCCTAAAGCCAACATGGTCAACCATAGACAAGGGATACTCATGTAAAATCATCATGTGAACAAGTGCTTTCCGAGCAACTTCTTGGTCAAAAGTATAGCTTCCAATAGATACTTTGCCTGTAGCTTCAAAACCAAACCTAAGTGAAGATTGTGCCAGTTGCTTTTCTGCTTTGTTTGCTGCATTCAGCTTACTCTTCCTATAGACACAAACCTTCAAATGATCATGCAAGTGATGTGTTCCATTACGGGTTTCTCCTCCAAGGTTCTTGTTATACCAGTTACACTTTGCCTTAATTTTACCATTGACCTTCACCCTCTTGAACTCCTTCCAAACAACCGAGGTTAGCTTTTCTTTGAGCCAACTGGGCCATCCTCTTCGTCTTCTTCATCGTCATCCAAAACTTGAACCTCCACCTCTGTCCCTAACCCTGCATCTGAATCTTGAACTGATTCAGGTTGTGAAGCTGATGGCAATGAGATAGGGAGTGAACCGGAATCAGGTTCAGTTGGAATTTGGCCTGAGCTAGCATTCTCAGGGGTCGACATTTTGTGTCTGTAGTTCTGTACACACAAAAACAAAACAAGTTACAGCAGGAAATGACCCATTGCAATAGCAAGATAATTTATAAATGATAGCTGACCAAAAAATATATCTGGGACTGCTAAAAGTACAAGAAGTTGAACACAAAATATTTTTTAGCACTAAATCACTCATTACAGTAGCAAAAAAAAATGTCAGTTGCCAGCATAAAAATAAATCTTGGACCACTGAATGTACAAGAAGCTCACCGAGAAATCATTTTTAAGCACTAAATCACCCCCTTTACAGTAGCAAAATAATTATATGAAGCTAGTTGATAGTAGAAAAACAAATCTGAGACTACTGGAAGTGATGACACGAAGCATGGATCTATACACAAAAATAAATCACCCATTTACTGCACAAACACAGAACTACAAATCTAGAATAAACATGAATCCACACCACCGTACATGCGTTGAATAAAGCATCCTTGCCTTCACATGAAGAAGAATGAGAAGGGGAAGAAAACAACAGTAGAAGAGTGAGGCCATACCTGCAGCAGATCGTGGATCTGGACAAGTGCAGGCATCTAGGCTCTAGCGTTGGTGGTCGCCGAGGTTTTGGAGCAGGAGGACGACCGCGCCGGAAAAGGAGAAGGAACGGGGTAGCAGGAAGACGACCTCGCCACCGCTTGCCGGAAAAGGAGACGGCCAGGCGCTCTCTGTCGCCGGCCACCAGATTCGGTGGAGTGGGTGGCGGCGTGGATCTGATGTGGGGAGGACATGAGGATGGGAGGAAGAGAAGTTAGGGTTTGCATCAGTTCTATACCATATACTTGGACCCCACATGTCAGGGTATACTCGGTTCCCCCGACGGTGAACGGGGCCGGGGAATGGTCTGGCGTCCCCGAGCCCGCCAGGCCTGACGGGGGTAGTTTTTTTGTCTATGAAGCGTCCCCGCGGTGAAATAAAACCGTCAGACCCAAGACCTAGTAGGTGAATTCACCGTCGGGTCTCGGTGATCGGGCCCCCATTGCCATCCTTACGTGCGTCTGACGCCCCCGCCCCATCAGCGGTAACATAACGCCGTATATGTTCGATGGTAGGAGCCGTTTGTGTCGGCCTTCTACCCCCGAATGACCCCCACCGACAAGTGGGGCCATCTGACGGAGTGCCACTAGCCCCGTCATAAAGTTACCATGATGTTGTTCTCACTGTACTTGGGAGCGAAAAACAAGGCCAAGCAGTCCCATTTTCTCCGCCATCTGTATCATCAAGGTCCTTAGCCGTGGACCCCAGACTTAGACATGCACGATGAAGGAGGCAACTTTGTCAAACATAGCGCAGTAAATACACTGTACCACATGTACCATCACATATACCTCTTAGCTACTAGTCTTGGGCCACTGTGGTAATCACTTAAACTATAAAAGAAGCCCCTGGACAGTAGATGGAAGGGGGATTGGCAAAATATAGACTGAGAACAAATCCTCCGGTTGTTCATAGCACAGAAAAATCACCACATACATGCTTGTAACTTGATTCTTAGTTAGCTACAAGCCACATGAGTAGGGTATTACGCTTTCCAGCGGCCAAACCTGTATAAACCACTGTCTCCCGGAGGGGACTAACCACTTAGACCTTTTCTCCCTCACTCTCCTCCTCACGTTCTCACGCTTCGGGTTCTAGCCCGCACCCCTGGGCCGAACAAAAAAGGGGGTCCCATGATCCCCCGCTAGAGGAGTTCACACTCCGACAATTGCCAAGAGCAATATCATAGCCATTGTTGTTATTGATGACACTAATGTCACCATTACCAGATTCAACATCATAGCGATTGCTCTTGTTGTTGCCATTGTCCTCAATTGGTTGTGAGATTGCCTGGGAGGAACTGGTTCCCTACAACAGTTTGAAAAGAAGTTTATAAGAGATCCATCCAATTTTGATTAATAAAGAAGATGCAGCAAGTAGAAAAGCAATGTGTAATACACGGTGGTCTATCAAGTACTTATGCCTTTGCTTTTTTACTATACTAAACAAATCTTGGACAACTATGGCCTTCTAAAAAATTTTATATGCTAAGCAAAATACAAGTCATCGCAAACTAATCTTTTTTTTTCCGTCTTCCCATCTCAATTATATGAGAATGTGACTATAAGGCCAACTATTACAACAATCAACATGAGCCCAGTTCCTCACTGTCATTGCTCCATTGTCTGTTCTCACTCTGACATGCCAATAGGAATTAGTTTGCCATTGTTGCATTGTCTGTTCTCACTCTGACATGCAATAGGAATTAGTTTGCTATTTCTAAACGCAGCCAAATTGTACAAGCATAATAGATATTCGCCTTGTTCATCATTGAATCACGCTACCAATATAAGATAAACTATTCTTTTTAATGTATGGATAATCCAGCCTTGATTTCAAAGAAGCTACAACCACTTGTTATAAAGTTTTAAAAATCAAAAGACGCAAAAGGCTTAAATAACAAGCCATTAATCCACAAGGAAAAAAAAACATGATGTACTAATAGGTGACAAGCTTTATTCAATTCTCTTCAACCAAACTATGCAAAAATTATGCAATAAATATGTTTTCTTCGTACTCTTCATGCCTTTGTAGGTGTGCCCGGAACCTTTCTACTGCTAGATAAAAAAGTTAAACCCTTCTGCTTACCTGTGCAAACATATCATCCTCATTGGTACTTGTTCACCCAACTTTGCATAAAGTGCCTACATTCAAAAAGTAACCAACAGGGGTTTAGATACAAATATTAAAACTAAGAATAGAAGCATTATGCTGATTTCATACCTTTAACAACTTGTTAGTCCGATCCTATTTTTTGCGCGTGCATGTATGCATTCTACTGAAATAGTCGCTCATTTTGTCGATCCATATTTTGAGTTTTTTGGGCCAAATTTTGGAAAGCAGTTGAATTGGCAGGTTAAACATTTCTTGATTTGGATACAACAATAATATTAGCCTTCCTAATAGCTCCATTCGCTATCTGTATGCGATCATGTGGCATGCCACCATTTGTGTTGTACAAGATCGACATTCTCATCTATATAGTGCATGCCACCATTGTAATTTTTATGGTGGCTAGTAATCCTTGTAATAGAAATTTCAATTATTGTGATGGTTCCTCGTCCACGTCAGGAAAATTATAATTATTATGACGGTGTTGTTGGTATGTCACAGAAAATAATAACACTCTGACGGGATGTCATATACATGTCACAAAAGTTATCAACCGTCACAAGTATTTCGGTTGGTGGTAGTGGCACTGGCTTTCCAGTTCATCCTCCATCTCCACCCTCTCTCCAAGTGAGATAGCTTGAGCTCTCCAGCCGTTATGCCTCTCTACTGTTCTTCCCGTCTGTCATGCCTCCGAGCTCAACAAGGGCGACCGCCAGCAAGGATGCTCACGAGGCTCCCGTCCTATTAGGCAGATTGGATATTAGGGACAAAGGGAGGGGTTGGATGCAGCTCTCCATGCCTGTCAGAGACTAGAAGTAACCCGACACGGAGGATGCGGTCGTCAACTCCAATCCTAGTCGCCAATGTCGAGCTTCCTAGCCTCTCGGAGCTAAGTACGTGTGTGGCGGAAGGGGTCATCAACGGCAGCGTCTGTGGTGTGCTTGTTGCTGAGGTTATGGGCATCGCTGATGGTAGTGGCGACGTCGGACAATGAGGCAGAGTGAGAGCATTGGTGGACGAGGGGCCGCCCGCGCCGGGAACAACAACAATGGTGGCCGGCGTCAGGACGATTCAGCCGATGGATGTCACAGCTGGAAAAACAGAATGGTATGAAATGAAGGAAATTCGCATATCAGTGGTAAGTTTTGAAAAGGGTGCGAACTAGATGGTAAATTTTGAATAGATTGCATATTTGATGGTAAATAGTGAAAATTCTCTCTAGAAACAATATTGAAAATATTCAACCCCTGCAACAAAGCACTGATCGCTTGGCGTATGGTTAACTATGTCTAATTCAAAAATTAAAAAAATTAGAGTAACAATAAGATGGTAAATTTTTGTTTGTATCAAAGAATGATGGGCACAAACCAGAGACATGGCTCTCATCCCCAGGTGTATACACGGCTCATGGGCCCGAGTGGAGAGGCAAAACAACGTTTTGTCCTTGATTTTAGAAACCTAACATAATTATATTTAACTTCGGGCGACTCGAGAGGAATTTGGACGAATGGTTATATCCACCCAGGATTTCCACCCAGTACTCATGGTCTCCAAACAGACTCCTGGAATGCTTGTTTTAATTTTTGACATTTCAGGTGGCCCGTGGCCAAAGTGATCTTTTGATCTGCGACATCCTTTGGCTTGTGCGAATCTTCTCCGTTATTTTTTATTGCAATAACATCATCACAAACATTTAGTAGTCCTCAATTATGTAAATCATGTTTACGCAAAGTTAGGAACGCATTCAAAAGCTGGCGTGCACACTCTAGGGAACCGGCATTTGATAACGGGGTAGGGTGGGTGTGTTTTGATCTGTACCAGTGACTGTTATTAAAAAAAAATTGTTGGAAGCTGGCTCCAATAACATATAAGAATACAAATCAAACATACTATTGACTTTTAAATTATTATTTGTAAACATAATACAATGCTCACAGGAGGCTCGTTTGACTTGATTGAAAATAATGGAAAAAAAAAGAAAGAACAAAACAAGCAAGATTGAACAGTTAACAAACAACAGGGATTCACTGGAAAAAACAACATGACTGATACTAGTGATTGACAGCCCGGCAGTTCCTCCTAATCTCGCCATTGCCGCCGGTCTTCACCTCGACGGAGGCCATCTTCACCATAGCTTTCATGAATCTGTCCTCCCACCACCCAGGGACATTAGCATTATCCACCACCATCTTTACCGTGGCAGGTGACGTCAGGAGCGATGCGTCTGAGTTAAAGAGTGCCCTGTGGGCGAGCACATTCTTGTAGTACTGGCTGTCCAGCTTATGAGGTGTCACAACATCCTGCACCACCGTGGGGTCGTTGCTCACTGCGCATTGGGCCCTTAGCATGGCGGCGAACGACGGGTCGATGTCGGATGGCACAGCAAGGCGGTTGGGGACAAATGAGGAGCAGTGTGAGCGACCTACGGTGTGGGAGCCGGAGAGCACAACCATGTCCTCCACGCTGAGCCCCTTTGCGGCGAAGTTGGTAACGAGCTGGCCGAGGTTGAAGCTCGGTGGAGGGAGGAAGTCGAGGGTGCGTGACGCGTTGGAGTATCGCCCGTCGAGGCGGCCCGCCGGCATCTGGAACGCGACCCTGGTGTTGCTGAGGAAGAAGGATGCGTCACGCGCGGCGAAGGCGACGATGTCGGCGCATGAGACGACGCCTGGGCAGGCTGCCTCTATGGCGGCCTTGGCGGCGTCGATGACCTCGAAGCCGCGGAGGCTGGGGTTGTTTGGAGGGCCGAGCTTCTCTGGCTGTGGGTTGGTTGGCGTCGGATCAAGGAGCACGGAGGCATCACATCCCTGTGTATATGGAAGCACACGTCATTGCTACAAAACCCCTAATAGATGACCCTTATATATGTCACGGTTCTCTCTCGTATGTTCATGTAGAAAGAACGTATCGTAGATAATCATTAAAGACAAATGACATATTCATGTAGGTACCTCGACGAAGCAGTCGTGGAAGAGCATGCGGATGAGGCCGGCGCCGACGCCGGGATCCCGGAGGACGGCGGCGCCAACGACGTTCTTGACGATGGCCTCGGCATGTGGGCACTTGTCGTTGTAGTATCCTACCTTGAGTCCACAAGTGGAAGGGTTTGGTGGTCTGTAGTACGGGCCAACCGCTGCTGCTTGGCACATCGTCGTCGTCACCGCCGCCATGAGCACCGCCGTGAACACAGCAGCGAGCTTACTACTACCCATGGCAGCTAGCATACACTCTATTAATTACAGGCTAATTAAGTGGCTACGTACTGAGAGTGTGTGAGTTCAGATTGCTTGATTGATTGCGATGTGTGAGGTGATGAAGTGCCGTTCGATGTGCACGAGTATTTATAGATGGAGATGAGAGCCGGGATAGCATGCGAGATAGAGAGAGCTTCTGGATTGCAGGCTTGTTTATTCAGGCTAGCGCAGGACATGCCGTGGTTCTTGTTTGTTTGTTTGTTTGTTTGAGTACAACTCAGAAGTTTGACCTGTGTGACGTCGGTTGGCTCGCTAAACCACGTGCTGTTCAGAATGGTTTATCTGATTGGAACGTAATTAGTTTATGCATGCAGGCAGGCATATACATATATGATTGGTGAGTCTGGCTCTGGCCTCCATATATATAAGCTAGGTAGTCTCAGGGGAGTGCAAGTCAAACAAAGTCTCTATAAAGCTGGGCAGTGAGCTTGACTAATCCTCACAAATGGTTAGGTAGCAAGACTACGTGGTGGATCAATCAACGTAAGCTGCATTTGGCTTTAATTAATCTTTTCTCCACACTTCCACAGCAAGCACATCGAACCGGGTTGTCTGCAGTAATGCAGAGGCCATCCGCTGTTACGTATGTTTGTTACTCCCCTACTTGCCCAGTTGCCCCACAATCTTCTCTTCCCCAATGGAAGATGTAAACACTTCTTATATACTTTGTATTTAACCTGCTATATCAATAAAACATATGAATTCTCAAAAAATGTGAGAACAATGCTGCCTTGGAGGAACTACAACAACTCTCACATTTACTCAGCACTATAGTCAGAGATGAATGTGAGGACAGTTGGTGCTATCTTTGGAATTCAGACCAATATATCTCGAAAAAGGTTTATGATCTCTTCTTGGCACACCTTGAAGCTCCAGGACCAATCAACGCAATTTTGAAAAAAAAAATGCACCATGAAATTGAAGGTTTTCATCTGGCTAGTGTACATGGACAGGATAAACACTAAAGACATGCTCAACCGCAGGAATTATCACATACAAGGTGGAAATAATTGTATACGGTGCACAATGAATATTCTGGAAACAAGGGGACATCTCTTCTTTTCATGCTCATTTTCAACTCACTGCTGGGCATACTTGGCAATATCATGGAACATCCGTTTCGATCTATCAATGGATCTTATGATTGCGCTGGAACAAGTAAAGCAAAGTTTTGGGAAACCTTTCTTCTCGGAAGTAATGGCAATCGGCTGCTGGAATATTTGGAAGACAAGAAATGACTACATTTTTCAAAATATCCCCGTCTGCTTTAACAGGTGGAAATCAAATTTCAAGCAGGATTTGCTCGGCATATGCATAGACCAAAAGTTTCGGAAAGACCTCTTTGGCAATCATGGCTGGATACCTTGGTCTAGCTAGTAGTAGGTTTAGATTTTTTTTTAGTTCCCCCTGTAAATATTTATTTTTGTTGTATACCTTGTCACTCTCTTTTATTTAATATATTACTAACAGGAGCCTCTCCTACTATTTCACGTTAAAAAAAATCTCAAAAAAGAAAAAAAAGTTACGCTACAGTGATATGTATACTTGAATGCTCTGTATTCTACTCTCAAAACAAGACCGAGTGGTACTGTAGTGTAATACAGCAACAATTCAAAAAATAGATAGTATATACGTAGTACTAATGTCAGCATTTTTTTGTCATGAAGTTTTACAAGTATATGCTTGTATTTTGATCAACGAGGGAATTCGTTTTTTGTGGAAACCCTTTCCCAATAATAATTGGTTCAAGTATGCAGCAAAAATCGTAACAAGTGTTACATACATAAAGCCAATGTCAAATGTAAACCGAAGGGTGGACAATATATACTCCCTTCATCTGGAAAATATTAGACATTATATCATTTTACACGGTCTTTAGCACTAAATTTATTATGGCTATTAATTTGTCACATAAGATATTATGAAAAATAAAAAATTAATATTGTATAAAATTATTTTAAAATAGAAATCTAATGACAACACATGCATAATACTTTTAAAAAATCATTAGTTTAACTATTAGTCAATGTTTTAAATATTGACTTTGCGGAAAACATGGATGCACGGGTGTTGTATGTCATTTTGCCATTACAAAGGATCCCCTCCCGACATTGTGATTAATAATTGTGTAACGCACACAGTTGTTTTTTTTCATAAAATTTTGTTTATCTCTAGTTGCATACCCATTTTCCAAAAGTACTGGCAAATTAAAATCTAATAGAAACATGTAATGCACAACCAGGACCAACAACTAGTACTCTATTCAAATCCCAGAAATTAAATATATAATCTAACGCCCAGCCGGTGTGCATAAGCATGGTCGACGAACCGACAAAAGTATTAGGATGATAGATTGGTTCTTTGACCAGTACGTACGTTCTAGCCGACCAATAATGGTCATCAGTTCGATAAGTACGTATATATGTGTATGATTTCTTCCACAATAGATAATGGATAGTATATTAGTATGATAATCCGCATGGCGTGTTAACTTCCCATGATATAAAAACTAGCGACGAAGTATAGAAATAATATCCTACTCCTACTTTTAATTAACTTTTCTACGTTATAATTGCAAACAAGCGCAAGTGAGGTTTGACATATATCGAGGCAAAGCTTTTGTTCCATTTCAAAAAAAAAAGGTGAGGTTTGACAGACCAGTCGTTTGACAATGCAAGTAACCAATGTGTCACTGTTCATTATTATTTGCTTAAATAAAAACAATTGATAAACACACAATTAAATAATTAGTTTATTCATCGTTTAGTAACATCCGAAGCTAGCTTGACCTTAATTAGCAGTACATGCCCCAATATACTGTATTTGTTTAGTTGTAAACGCATATTCATTTATAATAATTTTAAATTTTCAATAAAGTAAATAAACTTGTACTGAATTTTGAAACTATTATCGAACAAATATATAACTAAGCATACATCATGCATGTATAATTCTCTACAATATAAGCAGCTTTTGTAAATGTACATTAATTTCTATAATATTAATTGTACTACTCAGCAAGAGTGCTTAGCATGAGTGTGTGAATGCCAGGAACTAGTCAGACAAGGTCACTTAGCAGTTGATTGTGCGTTACAGCTGTATTATAGAAAAGTGTTAGGAAGCAAGAGGTTACGTGTTGAAAGAAGTTCTCTTGGCAAGTTGGCAGAAATTAAGAGTTCTTTTCAGAAGACATAGAAGTGACTTAGCATGATTGAACAGTAGACATTAATATGACAATCAAATTAACAATTAACCAACCAATAAACAAAAAGGAAAAAAAATTCTACCAGCTAGCTGTGCATGAATATATCAAGTACTAAATCATTCAGTGTGATAGGTTGATTGAAAGAGCTTACTCCAGTCAACTCATATATAATGATATATGTCGCCGCTTTACCTCTGTATGCATGTCAACACTCTGTTTTGTTTGTTCTTTGCGTGTAGCATCGACTATCCGTGCGTGGAAGAGTCGTTCAAGCCTAGATTAATTCTGTGATGCCACATGCGTAATTGTGGCCATGCAAGAATAATATATATTCACCTAATTAACTTAAGCTCTATGCTTAGTCGAACACCAAAGCTTGCGAGAATTAGCAGAAGACAAATATTGCTCCCTCCAGACTCAAGTTATTAATATATCTCATGCTAATGGCTACAGATCGGGATAATTTCAATTAATATATTTTTAGAAAATATGGCTCTCTTACGGTACCCAATACTACTCCTACTCCTAGGTGGGAGTGGTATGGATTAAATATATCCGTTAATTTATATGGTTGTTATAGTAATTGATTTATTAACTCAAGAAATTATTCACCACACCATCGACTTTTAAATTTTAAATTCACGATATTTAGCTTCTTGCATAACGAGATCGTACAGTTATGACCGTCCTTTCTATACAAATGTTCTACCGTATACTAACCACTAGTATAATTTAATCTTTACCGTTCATTCACTAGTATAATTGGCCAGTATACAATAGAATTGGGTACCATAAAGAAGCCCAAAAAATAAAAGAAAATTCTAGGAGAAGAACGAGAAATAAAATATAATGTAAGGAGATTATTGAAGGGATCCCATCATATTTTATTTGGATGATAAGTGCACAGAAAGAATATAATCTGTAAAACTTAATTTGGTGCATAGAAAGAATATTTGAAGATTACCTCTTGTTGGAAGGGACATTGATTTTTTAAATCTTTGCAAATATACACAGTAAACAATTTCGTACAAAAATCATAAGCTTAGAGATATCAATGAGAGATGTAGAGTGGTGTGTATCATTTATCCAAGATCATATATATTAACATTAGAAAATTAAGTCTGATGATATAGTACACCCAATGCCAATCTTTTTGGGTCATATTTGGAGCCTGTTTGAGGAGCTTAAGCTTCCCACAAGAAGATGGTTAGAATCTTGCTTAGTAAGAATTTGGAGAACCTGGAAAATTGAGTTTCTCTATATTCTGGCTTTTTATTTTTTTTTCTAGGATTTGTAACTAAAAATTTTCAAAAACTAAGTCATAATCTGGATTGTTTGAAGAGATTCTGGCAACAACAGTTTCTAAAAAAATTTGGACAAGTCAGAAGCTCTCCAAACAGGGCCTCGGTCATCCTCGTGCTCTAGGTTAGGTAGGTGTTACATCTATTAGATTGATCAACTAGTGGTTTTCATTAACGCACTAACAAATTGGAAATAGTATTAGCCGTGACTAAAGTTTGAGTGGAATGAGTAGATGTAATAATCGCGTGCACGTATAAAAGAACACAT
The DNA here is from genome assembly GCA_000325765.3 of Leersia perrieri. Lineage (NCBI taxonomy): Eukaryota > Viridiplantae > Streptophyta > Magnoliopsida > Poales > Poaceae > Leersia > Leersia perrieri. The sequence goes on along the minus strand of CM002481.1, from coordinate 12,247,864 downwards.
GTACTGAAAAGCTTAAGGGAATAGAGAACAGTTCTATATATATATTTTTTGGGAAGCCAGTGGTTCGTACTCAACGAAATCTGCATATCTTGTGCTTTTCCATGGCCGGGTCGCCTTCCAAGCTGAACCAATTTGGAAATCCCTAGCTCCCCCACGCTGCCGATATTTCATGTGGCTCGTTTCTCTCCGTCGGTGCTGGACAGCAGATCGGTTGGCGAACCGCGGCATGCCTCATCCTCCCAAGTGCATGCTCTGCGACCAACAAAACGAGACAATTGATCACCTACTTCTGTCGTGCCCTGAATCCAAGCAACTTTGGTGGACAACACTATCAGCAATCAAGTTGCCGCAGCTGTTCCCGGCCGCCGATTCCTCCTTCTCAGCTTAGTTCCTCAGTAGCCGGGAGAAACTACAAAGGCAGCACAGACGAGGTTTTGATACCGTCGTTGCCCTATGCGCGTGGTCGATTTGGAAGGAGAGGAACAACAGGGTCTTCAATTCAGCTCGCAGAACGTGGCGGGAGGTAGCCAATGCGATGGCCGCGGAAGCGATGCTCTGGCGTCTCGCGCGGACGGGAGTGCCAGCCTTGGCACTGTAGCGCATCCGGAATGCGATTTGGTACATGGTCGCCACATTGGTAGTGAGATAGCAGCCTCCATGTGTATTTTCCCTTCTCTGTTTTTCTCCTCAAACTTCCTTTGCTGTCTTGTTTTTGTAACACCTTTTTACTCCTCTTAATATAAAAGATACGCAAGCTTTGCGTATTCCCAATATATATATATATATATATATATATATATATATATATATATATATATATTTCTTTTCTATCATTAACCGGAGAAAAGTAAACTGGACAGGTATATTGCATTATTAGGTTTTTCTTACTGTGTCAATTTGCAATGTTCTACCTAGCTACCTATATAATGCACGGAGGATATTTTTTTCTTGATTAGACAATATTGACAATTTGCTAATTTTTCATGTTTCTTTTGGCTTTTATGGTTTACTTTTGTGATAAGTGACGTTGCCCTTGGTGATGTAATTAATATGACCGTGTAGAACATCCTTAGCTGGTGAAAATTAAGCCGGGGTTCATCACTTTACAACATAAAAAATACATTTATAATCATGGTGAATAAAGTCATCGAACCATAATTATGTCACTACACAAATAAATTTTAGTAATCCATGCATCGATTTCCTTGGCTCAAAATTCAAATGAACATCAACAGGGACTGGCAAAGTTTCTTAAGCCGAATTTACAATTACAAGTACATACAACATTGTTTGGGCGGCATCGCTAGAAACAAACAAATCCATAGGAAATCAAACAATGATGACAAAAGAAAGAGGGAAAAATCAACAGCAACGCAAAGCAAATTAAAGTCACGTCCAATCACCAACATCAACACGCTCGCGACTCAATCATGGATGGAACTGACAAGCAGAGACCGTGTCGTCGTACGTCATGCATCCTTAACTGAGCACTTTCACCAGATAAAACATGCAGTTAAACTTGTTAATTAAGACCTCTCAGTGGTTGACCACCCTGCAGTTCTTCCTGATCTCACCCTGGTACCCGGTCTTCACCTCGATGCTAGCCAGCTTCACCATGGCCACCTTGAACTTGTCCTCCCACCACCCGGGGATATTCGCGTTGTCGCTCACCATCTTCGCCGTCTCCGGCGACGTCAGCAGCGCGGCGTCCGAAGTGAACAACACCTTGTGCGCCAGCACGTTCTTGTAGTACTGGTTGTCCAGCATGTTGGGCGTCACGAAGTCCTGCATCACAGTCGGGTCGTTCTTCCCAGGCGTCGCGTCAAGCGGGCACTGCGATTTCAGAAACCCGGCGAATCCGCCGTCGATGTCGGAGAAAACCGAGGCGTTGAGGCGGTCGGGGACGAAGGATGAGCAGTGGGATCGGCCGACGGTGTGGGAGCCGGAGAGCACGACCATGTCCTCGGTGGAGAGGCCCTTGGCAGCGAAGCTGGAGATGAGGTCGGTTAGGTTGGAGGTCGGCGGCGGGAGGAAGTTGATGGGGCCGGAGTCGTTGCTGAAGCTCCCGTCGCGGCGGCCGGAGGGCATGTCGAAGTGGACCTTGCCGCCGCTGAGGAAGAACGTGGCGTCGCGCGCGGCGAAGGCGATGATGTCGGCGCAGGAGACGACGCCCGGGCAGGCCGCCTCCACGGCGTGCTTGATCGCGTCGATCACGTCGAATCCACGCATCGACGGGTTGTTCGGCGCGCTCAGCTTCTCCGGCATCGGGCTGACCGGGCTCTTGTCCAGGAGGATCGACGCGTCACAACCCTAATCAAATCAATCACCATCTCGATCTCTTAATTAGCTCGCCGGAGAAGAATTAATTAAAGCTAATTAATTGAGCTTAGGTAATTACTATTACTAATTTACTACTGACCTCGACGAAGCAGTCGTGGAAGAGCATGCGGATGACGGCGGCGCCGTTGCCGGGGTTCTTGTGGATGAAGTGGCCGACGACGGACTTGACGATGGATTCGGCCTGGGGGCACTTGTCACGGTAGAAGGCCAGCTCAAGTGGCCAGTAAGGGTGGGCTTGAGATGCCACCGCGAGCAGTAGCAGGGCACACGTCACCAAAGGCAGCCTAGGTAGTGTTGCCATGGCTAGCTTTTGCTTGAGCTTAGTGGGTACACTATGCTTAGGCTTACTGTCCTTTAATCGTGTGCTTAAGCTAGCTCTGCTTGATGGACAGAATTAATAGTTGATGATGCTCTGATGTCTTAACTGAGAATGTATTTATAGGAGACAAATAGTCTGGATCCTATATGCATGCATTGACCAAATCAACAACTAGCATTTCTCTAAAAAAGAACAGCAACTAGGATTTGTTTAATTTTGGCTGTACATAAATAATGCCATGTGAAATGACCAACTAATGATTCTGCCCTAATTGTGATATTATTGCAAGTTGCGACTTGCGAGGCCGACTTGTTGCATGGACCCTATTGATCCTATTTTCATTAGTTTTAGTTGGGAGTTTAATTTGTTGTTTTCCAGTGTGAAACTAACAAAATGGGATTTGGCAACTTGACTTTCGTTAGACCCTAAATGGTGTCATGTTGGATCTCTCTCTTTCATTTATTTTTCATGTCAATAACTCTCGTTCACACACTGCATATTTCACTCATTTTTCAAGCAAACCTTCACTTCAAAAAAAAAACGGATTTTTTTTCCATAATTGAAATAAAGGGAAAATAAGGTAACTAAACATCATAAACAAAAATAAGTTATGAAAAAATTCTGAAATTCAAATAATTAACCAACCTCTGCATTTGCAGCAGTTAAGGGTGTTGTTAATTATATTGCACCAACAGCGACAGAGGACGACAGTGGTTCACTAACCCTCTTGGTGAGTATACGGGTTAATACGTTGACTTGCTACTTAAGAGAAGAGTTAACTAAGTTCAAAAAAAAAGAGAAGAGTTAACTAATTAGTTAAGAAATTACTTATATCCCATGTTCCTTCTCTCATTAGATATTTCTACTGAATCTGTACACGTCAATCGATCTACCAGTTGCAGATGGGGATGGATCTTCTCCCAGTCGTTAAGATGTCAATAATCTTTAAAGCATTTCTCCTTACCGGCATTTGAGTGTGCGCGTGATAATTAACCTACTTCGTAAAATAATTTGTATTTCATATTATCTCCATTCAATTATTTCTATAAAATTAGGTACGTGCTTACATCAAAATTTGATATCATGGAAATAAAATCCGAATATTTCTATTTAAACAAATCAAGATACCTTACTGGAGCTTTCACGTTAGGTGGTATTGAAATAACTCAGATAGTGAGGGTAAATAGGGCACTATATACGAAGTTGCAAACCCAAACTTCCAGTATGAAAATAATTCGAGAGAGCAGACTCCACATGAAACTTTGAGGTTGTGATCTGAAATTTCTGTCAAGTTGGTTTGCGGCTTTTTGAAATATTTGAATTGTGTTGGATTATACTATTTTGAGGCCAAATGCAAAGGTATTTTTATGCAGACTCGAGCTGCAAGACCATCCCTCCTTATAGGGTCCAAAGACGTTGAACCCAACGATCAAATATTCAATTTACTTTTTTTTTCTGCTTTTCTAATATTCTACTAGATAGTTTAGCTTGCTTTGGTGATTTGTCCGGTCAATTATGGTTTTCTTAACAATATTAAGGTCTATATTTTGTTGAATTTATCCATTGGATAATTCAAATATCTCTAAGAAAGCGAGAAATTAAAGCTATGTACCGCTATGAATTGCATTCTCGCATAGACCGGAAACTGATCTTGAGGCCAGAATTTCTTGTCCAGCTAGACTTATGCAGGTACTCGCCTGTTGATGTCGCGTTGTTTTTTCGTTCACCGGTATGTTATATATTATACGGGATTGCTCGGTGCACCTACATTGCAACTATACATGTATATGTAGATACAGCCGCAGCTGTTGCAACAAAAATCTTTGCTGAACAGTGCCTATATAAACTGGTAGAGCCATGCGTGGCAAAATCATCTCTTAACTGGAATATATTTGGAATATAATTAAGTAGAATTTTTTTTTAGACAGCTTGCTATTAAGCTTTCTAGAGGTGAAACGCGTACAGTCCGCAAGCGTCACAAAAACTAGCCAGCTTGCTATATAATCTGCTTCTTCTTTGACCTGAAAATTTGTAACTTTTGAGTTAGCTAATTAAACATGTTAAAAGTTAACTAATCTGACGTGTACTACGCCAGTAAACTATGCTACCACTGATAACGCGTGCGATAAGGATAGCAGTAGATTGTGTTGCGCTCATTTTTATCCCTTCCTTCTAGAAGAAACGAAAATACATCTATGCTGCTTGGAACAACGTGTTATTTTATAATTTTCACCTAATGCCTAGGGTTCTACGGCCATATTCCACTTAAATAGACGCATAGTTAAAGAAAAAAATGCAAAAATGAACTGTTAATAATTTTTTTCCTACACCTAGAGAAAATACAATAGAATCTACAAGAAAACAAAAATGGTTATAGCTTTTTTTGAGTGTATATCACATTTATATTTTTTATATGCGTCGTGAGTATATATATAATCATTATTTATTTTGGTATTTTTTTAATTTTTATATAACTGTTTATATTACATGGTACATGCATCTACTAGATGGTCAAGAATAAAATATGCCCTTATGGGATTGAAACTGCTTCGAATAAAGTGGATAATTAATCAATCCTGTTTTTAATTCGTCCTTTTTCATGTTATTTTTTTTGTTTGGAAGGATCGATCTTGTTGATTGTTTTTTCTACATGGGCATGGTCGTTGAAGTTGACGACGTAGCTAATTCGATTGATACATCATATTACATTACGGCCTCTTGAAGAGCTGATAATTCAATACGACTTGACAATGCTGACTGATGAACTCACCCATGGTAATAATTTGGTCCTAATTCGATTTCTGCCCTGGCACGTTGCTAAAGTGTACATTGGTCTCCCCGAAAAGAAAGGGAAAAAATTAAGTCCATTCGGAGTCCCTCCAGTATAGACTGAGTTTGATTGAGGTTCCTCAGGCCTCAACAGAACAAATCAGGGTATAAAAAGGCCCTCGAATACGACAACCTCCGTTTCATAATTAATATAAGATGTTTGACTTTTTTTTAATGTGTGACTTACACTACACCAGTTTTGACATTTTCATGAAATTGGGACGTGTTTTTTGAAATAATTAATCTTTCGCCACTCTTACGGATAGGATGGCATACGAAATACCATCCGGACCCACTTTCAGTGACTCAGCCGATCCCATTTGTCATAGACTCAGTTAAAGTGATATCAATAAAAGTGGCAAAAAGTTAAATGCCCCACATTTTTCATGCAGTTGGTCCGAACCGCCTGCTATCAATCACCTGCGAAGATTTACGCACACAACATCCCAACCGTCCGGAAGGTGGCCCACTATACGGATCGTCTGCAAATTTTTGTAGAGAGTACACCCTATGCCCCGCATGCAAAATTCCCCCGCAATGCCTTTTTTCGGAGAATTTTCAGATTTTTGTCACCCCAAAATTAGAAAATTTCAAAACCAAAGCTGGCTGCACTCGCGTCACCATCGTCGGACGCCGTTGCGTCATTGCCATGTCGGGGCCGCCATCACTCTCCCCCCACCCTGCACCTGGCAGCAACTCGCCACATCGGATGCAGCCGAGCTTGGGCTCACACCCGTCGTCACTCTCAACATCGTGCGTGTGCTATTACCGAATCCGGCTTCTCAGGGTTGCCATCATCGGGTCTGGCCTCCCGAGGTTGTAGCGGCCAAATCTGGTCGCGCCCGCCCCTGCTTATCACCGCTATCGCTGCCCGTCGTCCACTGGCCACACTCACATTTAATGTAATATCCCAGAGTTCAATAAATGAATTTCGGAAAGTAATTTATGATGAAGGCATAAAATTCAACTCTTAATCCATTGCTCAAATAGACGATCGGGAACTGTGGTTGCGTCGGGAACTGTGGTTACATAGAACTCATCGAGTAGTACGAAATAGACTATAAGTTTGTGGCGTTTGAAGTCCGGTTGTATTCGCCAGTATGTATTCCCAGCTCGTTCCCGCCTCGCCAACCTCGCCGCAACCGGATGCAACACCCAGCACACGCATGGTGGCCAACACATCCGTCGAGGCCGCGTCGGTCGTCACCACACCACTCTTGCCGCCACTTGTGCCGGCACCATCCGCATCATTAGGTATCCGCCGCAATGGGGGTAACCTGGAGGAGGAAGGGGACGTAGGAGTAGGTGGTGAGGTAGGGGAAATGCGGCCGCTCTCGACGCTAGCGCGGCTTTGCTTGCTTGTATCCGGCACTGGTGTCGTACTTTTTTTTTGAGAATGGCACTGGTGTCGTACTGGTAGAGAAGACAGGGACGAATGAGGAAGGTGATAAAAGAAAAGTCAGTATGTCACTGACCTGTTGGCCCACTATTTTAATATTATATTTTTTGCTAATTAGATGTCATGTCAGCGAAACCACACGTCTATATTTTGAATGGTTTTTGTAACCTTTAAGGTTTAAGATTTTAGGTATTATAAATGAGGGATGATTTTGAGACTCGGTGTCAATTTGAGAGACTGAAAATGAATTTATTCCTTTTTATTAGGGATTTTCCCGAGCAAGTACCATGTGGGCTCCAAGTCGGTTGAAGCGGATGGATGCGATCATGCGAATGAAACTCTGTCCATGGGCCGTGCCATGTTGTTAATCGTGAAGTATTCAGTAATCAGTAATCAGTAATCCGTAATCGGTATTCACTTTCTCAGAAACAAAAAAAAAAAATCAGTACACACTAAACGCGGCGGCCCGGTGAATCGACACCGACGCTTCGTAGTAGTGTGTCTAAGGGCCGCTATATATCCCCCAGAGCCCAATAGCCCATCTGACGGTTTCTTCTGTCGCCGCCGGTCATTAACAAGATCAACAATAGAATATAAAATCAACATTAAAGAAGTGCATGTAATTGCTTTACTTTTATTCATGAACAAAACCAAGTGATAGTACAAGCCAACATCCAAAAAAAATCAACAAATGGAAACAACAAAACGATAACAAATTATCTCAGGGGCATGAACCCCTTCCTCTGACCCCACACACCATTAAGGAAAAATTAAACGAAGCCCCAGAAACAAAATGATCAGCAACAACGTGGATGATCCCATTGCATCCCATTGAAAATTAGTTAATCTTCTCCGATCATCCGTGATCATTAGTTGACGACCCTGCAGTTCTTCCTGACCTCACCCTGGTACCCAGTCTTCACGTCGACAGCGGCCATCTTCACGAACGCCTTCTTGAACCTGTCCTCCCACCACCCAGGAATATTAGCGTTGTCACTCACCATCTTCGCCGTCGCCGGCGAGGTCAGCAGCGCGGCGTCGGAGGTGAACAGCACCCTGTGTGCCAGCACGTCCTTGTAGTACTGGTTGTCGAACGCGTTCGGCGTCACGATGTCCTGGTTCACGGTGGGATCGTTCGCCGGCGTCGGGCTCGCCGGGCACCTCCTCCTGAGGAACCCGGCGAAGCCGCGGTCGATGTCGGACGGCACGGCGAGGCGGTCGGGGACGAAGGAGGAGCAGTGGGCGCGGCCGACGGTGTGGGCGCCGGAGAGCACGACCATGTCGTCGGCGTCGAGGCCCTTGGTGGCGAAGATGTCGATGAGCTCGGTGACGTTGAAGAAGGGTGGAGGGAGGTTGTCGAGGGCGTCGGAGGAGTTGGAGTGGCGGCCGTCGAGGCGGCCTGCAGGCATGTTGATCTTGACCTTCATCCTGCTGAGGAAGTAGGCGGCGTCGCGGGCGGCGAAGGCGACGATGTCGGCGCATGAGACGGTGCCCGGGCAGGCCTTCTCGACGGCATCCTTGGCCGCGTCGATGACTTCGAAGCCGCGGAGGCTGGGGAAGTTGGGTGGGCTTAGCTTCTCTGGGGTTGGGTTCGCCGGAGTTGGGTCCAGGAGCACTGAGCCATCACATCCCTGTTTATACATGTATAGGAAGTATAAGTATTCGATATGATACGTCGAGCTCACGGACATGGAAATTAATGTTAACTAATTAGATGTAGTATGTTCCTTTCACTACGATATGATCTTTATTTGTACTCCAGTATTCTGACACACAATGCAGTGTGTGCAAGTTTCGGCATCTTTGTAGGGTTAAGTATAATTAAGTAGCAGGCCTATTTAAACCCTGGATCAGACCGGGGCCTTTAAAAAGCCCGGCCAAAAGTCCGGTCAAGCCCAACAAAGGCCGAGCTCGAGCTCGAGCCCGGCTTGACCCATCGGTTTCTCGTTTTCCTTTTCATGTCTTCATCATATGCAAACAGACACGAGCCGGTCCCAGTGCTCTATCGGGCTGGGTAAGGGTTTTCCGACCGGGGGCTAAACCGTGCCAGTCAACTTCAGCAGAACTAAGCTGCTCTCTTTTACTAAAAAAATGTCTGTGAAGAATATAGCGAAAATGTTCAAATTTAACCAACATTTAGAAAATTTCTGATTTCTTTTAGGTTTATGAATTATAGAACCGTGTGAGGAGGCACCACAAATTAACATCAATTGAAAATTACGGTACCTCCGAGTGCTTCCTCAATGACCGTAACATCACAATTCACATTGGATCAAAAAAGTTCAGAACTAATGCAGCTGCACAACTATATATAGCTTTGGTTCAGTAAGGTACCTCGACGAAGCAGTCATGGAAGAGCAGACGGATGAGGCCGGCGCCGATACCAGCATTCTTGTAGACGAACTTCTTCACCTCGGCCCTCACAATGGTCTCAACACGAGGGCATGTCTTCTTGTAGTAGCCAACCTCCAGGCCGCTGCACACCGAAGCGAGGAGCAGCGTGCATGCCACCGCGACGGCAAGCTTAATCGTATGGGCAGCCATTAGCGTAGCTTTGCGCGCTAATGCTGCTTAATCTGCTAAGAGCTAGCTTGCTTTGAACTGATAAGATGAGGTGGTGGTGTGTTAGTCCGTTGCGATGGGTATTTATAGGTGCGGAGAGACGAGGTCTTGGATGTGACATTGTCATTTGCTAGTTGATTAAGAGGGTGAACAGTAAATTATGGGAACAAATAGCTGTGTACTGAACATGGAAGCCACAAACCCACTACAAACTGGGCAAGCATTTGTTATTTTGCTGGAGCAGAGGATATAGGTAGCTAGTATATGTTTAGGAGTAAACTATATCTGGACTGCTCTGCTGCTCTTTTATCTTTGTTTTTCTGGAACTCTGTTTCATTAATCAGGACGATGAATGCATCCTTTTTCTTGAAGAATTAAGAGAGATTGAGCAGCCTAATTAAAGCCAGCTACTCCATTTAGCAGCCTGTTTTACACAAAAGTGTAAATCTATAAAATGCACTTTTTGTGGACATTTTCTCTTGAATTCATGCTCGGCTCTTCAATTCTACGGAAGAGAGCTGAAAACTTAAGTGATGTAAGAGTATATATCTTCCTTCCACATAGCCACCAGGCCTTTTGAATCACTCTCCATAATTAATCCATCTACCCATACAACCCAATGTACATTTTCTCTTGTTAAATGATAAAATGACAATAATGTTTTATTACATGAGACATGAGTTGTGCTGATTTGAGATTCAATCTGTACGAAGAGCAGGTCAGTCTATCCTTGATCTTTTAGCTGATGCTATGCCAGGTTCAACAATTAATATAGACCTAGCTAGGCTGTCTCTCAGCAAATTGTCATATCATATAAGATCTTAGTGGCATATAGAGGATGCAGAGAGAATGTTCCATTAATTATACAAGATTTATTGGAGATGGAATGATAAAGAAAAACTACCGGAACACTGTTGTGATTATCTAAGGCTTCTTTTATTATGTTTGATTCCTAAATGAATATTTTGTCTCTTGGGAGTATCTAGTGGCCATAAACAATAAGTTACATATAATAGAAGTATATTGTTGTAACATATTGTTAATTTGATATCCTGCCAGACAATTGTATCTACACGGGTCATGGTTGTCACCAACAACATTCCCTAGCTATCGCTCTGACTCGGCAATATTCATATTCCGATAATAGTGCCAAGCTAGTGGCGATAAAATAGCATGCTGCAGAAAATCTTGGAGATGGTCTACTTGTGGTTTAACTTGGGCAATGACATAAATATAAATTTTTTGTAGGGAGATACATGCAAGTATATTACTCTAAGGATTAATTGGTAAAATGTATAGAGTTGGCAGCTGTATGAGTCTAGCCGTTTAGGTGTTTTATAAAAAGTAAATTTCACTTAACTATATGTTTTTGGTCCAAGTTGCAAAAACACATATATATTTTGATACTGTCACTAGTACACATATCATGTATTAATTTTAAAAAACTACACTAAATTTTTATAAAACTACACTATTAAAAAATTATTTAATAGTGTAGTTTTGGTAAATTCAGTATAGTTTTGCAAAACATTAATACCATAATATGTATAGTTAAGTGAAAAGAGTCAAAAAAATATATATATATTTCTGTTGCACAGTTTTGTAAAATTCATTCTTTTTTTAATCCACCCTAAATAGTTCAGGGTGAAAAACATCCAGTTTTAAATTTAGAGCATAGTCACATGAATGGGGTCAAAATCATGTTCCTTGTCCCGGAAACATGGAAATGTAACACATGGTGGTTTCTAACAAGTGTGATAGCAATTGTATTGGCACACTAACAGGATGATGCGTCAAACAGTTCAGATATAAAAATAAGTCTTATAAGAGTTTGTTTTAATAATTATATGTTCAAATAAATAATAAATAAATAGTATTCGATGGAATGTTCTGCAGAAATAATCATTGGACTGAACTTATAAATCCAGTACTTTACTGTGAACAGAAGAAGCGGCTCCGAAATTAAATAAATAAAAAACGAGTACAGATCTGGTCATGGAAATGACTGCGACTGTTTGGGCATTGTGTAAGGACATCCATAATGTATGAAAAAACCAGATATTAGGTATTAAAATAGTTTTGCTACCGGGTAAAAAGCATTGTGAGAGTGGTTCATAGCTAGTACTGGGTCAAAGTGTTGTTACCGGTGTCTAAGAGATAAAATATATTTTGGTACATGGGTTCCGACACATGGAAGTACATAGAACAAGGTAGCCATTGTTTTTCACCGTTTATAGCAAATAAACTAAAATACTTTCTCAAGTGGGTCCCCCTTATCTCTTGTTATCAAACACAAACGTTGTGGGTGCTGCAAGAAACTACTGCCCCTGCCTCCTAGGCCCACACTACTACTGAGTTTGAGTTTAGTAAGAAACATTATTGATGCCCTAAGTGCTGAAAATGGAAGAATTCAGCCCGCCTCTCACTTACTATACTAGAGGGGGCATTCGCTGGTACAGATTGGGAACAATATTGTCTATTTCAATAGTAATTTTTCTCTTATTTTCCGCAAGCACACTTTCTGAACTGCTAAACATTTTTTTTAAAAAATATGAAAGTTATTTAAAAAGTCAAATTAATCAATTTTTAAATGTATAGTAGTTAATACCAAATTAATCACACGCTAATGTCGTTTCTTATTTTGCATGCTACCACTGTTATAAATAGCTGGCTTCCCGAACCTAAAAAACGAACATGGCCTCGAACACGGCCTCTGTACTCTGTAACCCAACAACAGTCCTCTAGGATAGAGTAGCATTTTTCAGGAAGAAAAAGAAAAGGAAAGGCATAATTACTGTACCATAATGGGCTGTTCACAATGCCAGGATATGGTTGATTCAGTTCAGCTAGGAAAAAACAAGCTGATTTTTAGCCATACCTTCTACAGCATCCAACATTATATGGAGCTCCTCTACATGTGTCCTCCTAAATCGTTTATGTGGCAACCTGATCAAACATGGGAGGGGACTCAAGACAACATGATCCTCTATCCCCCTCCTCTTTGTCATTGCCATCGACCCGCTCCTATATCCATCCTTGCCATTAATCCCTTGCACGCCTGCACTAACTTATTGACAAAGTGACTAAACAAGGATATCTTTCGCCACTTAATAGGAAGACTAAGCACCTAGGAACATCCCATTATGTTGATGACACGGCCATCTTCATCCAATCAAATGTGCATGACATGGACAATCTTGCCAATATCCTCTTATCCTTTGGTAAGGTCACTTATATCCATATTAACATGCAAAAAAAAAGCCAAATTATGTCGATCCTTTGGTGCAAATATAGACCTACAACATGTTCTCAAAGTTTTTTGGCAAATATCATCCACTTCCCAATAAAATACATTGGCCTATCTTTGGGGGTGTCAAATCTGAAGAAGTACATGGCCAACCTTTACTCGATAAGTGCCACACAAGGTACTTGACAAGGTAAGCTAATGACGACGACAAGTAGAAATATGCTAACAAAATTGGTGCTTACTATGCAACCCATCTATCACCTAACGACTCTAAAGATGCACGTACTAATTTTGAGCACAATAGAACCTAGGAAGCTTCTACTATTCATTCGGGCAGGAGGAGAAGACAGCTTAGGTTGAAAATGAAATGTGTAGGCTAAAGAACCTAGGAGGCTTTGGCTTCTAGATATGGATCATTTCGCTCTAGCATCGGTATTAGATAAATTTTGTACGAGCGGACAGCCCCAGAAAAGTGGCACCCTAGTGCTTTGTGGCCAACTAGACAAAAACACCTAAGTGGCAACACTATAACCTTGGGAGATGACAAGACTGCAAGCTTCTTGAATTTGAATTGGCCACAAAACAGGATGTTCCAGTTTATTGGGCAAGCAACTTTATAGCTTTGAGGCGAAAAAATAGATCGGTACATGATGCCTTAACATCCAATACGTGGATATGGGACATACAACCACTTCGCATCACTGAAACTCACCACCTTCGATAATTTGTGGACCTTTGTTCCTTGCTATAAGGGGCCGGACGTTAGTAATGCACCATGATACCATTGTTTGGAAGCTCACCTGTAGTGCCCAATGAAGAATAGTATGGTGAAATCTGTATACCGGATTTAGTTCTTGGGAGCGGTGGTACCAACCTTCAACCAGACAATCTAGAAATATTGGGCTCTACCCAAGTATAAGTTTTTGGCTAATTTTCCAAAACAGAGTTCGGATGGCAAACTGGCTTTAGAGAAGGGGTTGGGCGAACCAGTGGATCTACCTCTGTGTCGAACGACTACAGAACCGGAGTTGCAACTTCTTGCCTATTGCAGACTTTCACAGAGGATTTGGTCAGAGGTGTGACGATGGGCTACTTATGGTCTTATGCAAAAAAGGGACAATTGGATGGATGATTGGTGGCACTGTCTGCTACGAGCACCGCACAACCCAAGTAAGCCGCTAAAATCACTGATCATGCGGGCCTAATCGTATGTATGTGCGAGCAGAATGCAACGATCTTCAGAGTTTAGACACGTCACCACCACAGCTATCACCATCATTGCTGAGATTAAAGAAGAGACGAGGACATTGGTAAATGTGGGAGCGACTAAACTGAAGGAGATATAATAACTATCTTAATAGTGCCGTGTAAATTTGTCAGTGTGTCCATTTTATTGGGCACTTATTTTACTATTTAGGTAGTGCCATGTAATTACAAACCCTTTCACCTTGCTGTGTTAACACACGAGTATAAGGCATAGCGTTTGCTTCTCTTTTTTTGTAATTAACTTGTACAGTTCCGGTCTCGAACCTGTACCTACTCTGTTTTAAAAGCAGGGAAAAAAACAGAGGATCTTCTGCAAGAGATGAAAGGACAATGCACGAGAATGACCTGAGCAGGAAACATATATCCTGTGTGTAATTGATCCATGAACGTAAATAATTGATTGTAACCTGTCAGCCTGTCTTAATGGTATGAAGTCTGTTAAAATTTTTTTCTGGGGACGAAATGATATAAAACAATTGAAGGGGATCTTTCGTTCTATGGATATAATTCTTAAGCAATGAGTAATGGCATGATCAGAGGGACGCGTCCTCCTCTGGCGTCCACGCCGGCGAGAGCCTGATGCGGAGGACGACGCGCTTCGCCGCCGCCGCGGAAGACGGGAACGCGGCGGCCGAGGCTTCTTGCGCCATCGCGATGTCTTCGATCTTCTCCCTCTTTTGGTGATTTGGGTGAAATGGCAGAATTGAAAGCACGCACACGCGGCTACTTATGCTGGTGGGTTGCTTCGATTTGACGGTGGCCATGCTCTCCGACTCGGAGTCTTCTTCCTTTCGCTTTGCCGCCATGGCGCCAATGCCGAGATTCCGACTCCGATTTGAATTCGGATGGCAATGCCAACATTGCCGATTGCAGACTAAATCGCGTATTTTTTTTTCCTGTTCTATTTCATCGATTGATTCATGCAAGTTCCAACCAGACACAAGGAACTCCATGTTTACCAAGCGAAACAGCATGAGAATGAAATTGATTGTTGACTATTGAGATGATTTTATTACTCAACCACGTACAGTTCACTGTTACAATTGTTTTAGAAGGATAGTACAATTGTACACAAATGTACAGGCCGTACCAACGGCCGAAAGAACCAACAAATGCAGTACGTCATGTACAATAGAATCAACGGATCAGCAGAAGGAAGCCATGGAAATCAAACGAATCAACGTAGATGATTGCATATATCAGGCTGAAGTAACTGGCTTGAGTCAGGTTGGTCCCATCATTAGTTGACAACCCTGCAGTGCCTCCTGATCTCACCCTGGAAGCCGGTCTTCACCTCAATGGAGGCCATCTTAACCAGCGCCTTGGCAAACTTGTCCTCCCACCACCCGGGAATATTAGCATTGTCATTCACCATCTTCGCCGTCGCCGGCGATGTCAGCAACGCGGCATCCGAAGTGAACAACACCTTGTGCGCCAGCACGTTCTTGTAGTACTGGTTGTCAAGTGCGTTGGGAGTGACAACATCCTGGTTCACGGTCGGGTCATTGGCCGGAGTCGGGTTGGCAGGGCACCTCTGCTTAAGAAAGTTAGCAAAGCCACCATTGATATCGGAGGCGACAGCAATGCGGTCGGGGACGAAGGAGGAGCAGTGAGAGCGGCCGACGGTGTGGGCGCCAGAGAGGACGACCATGTCCTCGGTGTCGAGCCCTTTGGCAGCAAATGCTCCGATGAGCTGGGTGACGGTGAAGATGGGTGGTGGCAGGTTGTTGAGGGCGTCGGCGGAGAGGGAACGGCGGCCGTCGAGGCGGCCAGCCGGCATGTTGATCTTGACCTTCATCCTGCTGAGGAAATATGCGGCGTCACGGGCGGCGAAGGCGACAATGTCGGCGCATGAGACCACACCAGGGCAAGCCTTCTCAACGGCGTCCTTGGCAGCGTCGATGACGTCGAAGCCACGGAGACTGGGGAAGTTGGGTGGGCTCAGCTTCTCCGGGTTAGGGTTCGCCGGAGTTGGGTCCAAGAGTACGGAGGCATCACATCCCTATAGTCAGATAGTCACGTACACATCACATATTAGTCTATGATATAAAAAAGTTTTAAAAAAATCCTTATAACTATTTAAGCGAAATGCAAGAAGAGAGGGCAAGAGATGTCTCCTCGAGGGATTAAAGCATTTAATTTCCTACTAGGAGTATATGCAATGCAATGTACCTCGACAAAGCAGTCATGGAAGACGAGACGGATGAGTCCAGCGCCAATGCCGGCGTCCTTGTAGACGAACTTCTTCACCTCGTCCCTCACGATGGCCTCAACGCG
>CM002481.1:12146543-12231525 GCA_000325765.3 Leersia perrieri | reverse complement strand
ATTGTAATTATAGGTGTGTAATTATAATAGGTAGCCATTGATTTGAGGCATGTAACGCCTGTGTGGTTGGCTTGTGAGCTACCCAGCCTCCATATATATATGTGCACATTTGTCAGGGAATAGAATCGATTATTCTTCCCACTGCAACACTTTCATGGTATCAGAAGCGGTTCCGATCCGCTACTCTTCCGTAACCCCAGCGCTACCGCAATTCCATTGCCAGTGCCGGTCTCCCGATCGCCCGCCCCGTGCTGCTCTGTCGCTAGGTTCGGCCGCTGATCCCCGCCTCCAATCGCCCGCCCCGTCGCTGATGATCATCACCGGGCGCGGCCGCTGATCGCCCCATGGCCGCCGACAATGAAGTCGTTGCTGCCGCTGCAGCCCACGCGGCACGCCAGGCTGAGGAAGCACGCCTCCGTGCAGCTGCCTTGGATGAGTACGAGGAGGCGCACAAGGCTCTCTGGGCGCAAGCCACTGCCGTCGTTAGCGTCAAGGCCCTCATCCCCATCATCCTTGACAAGGTCACGGACACCTACACCAAGTGGCGCGGCATGTTCCTCACCGTCCTCGGCAAGTAAGCGCTCACCCGCCACGTCCTCAGGATGAGGCGTTTCCCGATCGCTCGGCGTGGACCCAGGTGGACTGCTGCATCCTCACATGGATCTACGGCACCGTCTCTAACGACCTGCGGCAGTCGTTGATGATGCGGCCAGGTTCCGCACGCAATGCGTGGTGCTACCTCGAGGATGAATTCCTCGGACAGAAGGAGTCTCGTGCCCTTCTTCTTGAAACGCAGTTCCGTACTTTCCGCCAGGAGGCCCTGAGCATCACCGACTACTGCCATCGCCTTGATTCCATGGCTGCCTCCCTCGCTGAATTCGGCGACCCCATCAGCGATCAGCAGATGGTACTCACGCTCCTCCGTGGCCTAAGTGGCAAGTTTCGCCACATGGTGCTTGTCCTCAAGATGCCCAGGCCGTTCCCGACGTTCTCTGAAGCCCGTACTCACCTCCTGCTGGAGGAGATGGAGATCGACGCTCGCCCTCCATCCCCACCGGCCGCCCTTGTCGCTGCGACGCCGCGCCCAGCAGCCCCTGGTGCGATCGTTCCTCCACGTCCGGGAGCGCCTCCTCCTCCGCGCCCCGCTGCATCGACCGGTGGCTAGCGCAACGGCCGTTGTCGTGGCCGCAGTGGCCGTGGCGGACCAGCTGGTGCACCCCCGACTGGACAGGGCAGCGCCCCTCCCGGTACGGGCATGTACCCGTCGTTCGCCTATCCTTGGGCCGGCACCATGCGCATGTGGCCATACGATCAGTCGGGACGCCCTCAGCCGCCACAGCCTGCGTTCCACGCAGCCCCGCACTATGGCGGATTCAGTGCTTCTTCTGGCACGTACGGAGGAGCATACAGTGCCCCACCGCCCCCATACGGCACGTACTACGGGGGAGCTACACCGTCGATGTTCCAGGCGCCCTCACCAGTGTACCAGGCGGCTCCCTGGAACCCCACTCATGGTGGGTCTTGGCACCAGGACTCCTTGGCTCACTCCTTCAACACCATGACGCTAAACCCGCTGGCTTCGACTTATGAATGGTATGCTGATTCAGGTGCCTGTTCACACATGACTTCGGATATTGGTATACTCTCCACCATTTCCCCACCCTCTTCTTCTACTCCTTCGTCTATCATTGTGGGAAATGGTGCCTTGCTTCCTGTTACAGCCACTGGATCACATGTTTTTTCTTACCACAATGTAACCTTGCTCTTAATAATGTTCTGGTGTCACCCAACATTATTAAGAACCTCATTTCCATTCATCGTTTTACCACAGACAATAATTGTTCCATTGAGTTTGATCCTTTTGGTCTTTCTGTGAAGGATTTGCAAACCAGGAACATGATCGCCAGGTGCAATAGCTCCGTTGACCTCTACCCATTCTGTGCACCTTCCACCAGCACCTCCGCGCTCATCGCTGCACCCACCTCCCTTTGGCATCGCCATCTCGGTCACCTTGGGCGTGAAGCTTTGTCCAAGCTTATTAGCTCTAGTGTTATTTCTTGTAATAAAGATGATATCGATCATATCTGTCATGCGTGCCAACTTGGCCGTCATGTCCGTTTACCCTTCGGTTCTTCTAGCTCTCAAGCTACTCGTAATTTTGATTTAATACATTGTGATTTATGGACATCTCCTCTTGTTAGTGTGTCGGGATACAAATATTATCTTGTCATTCTTGAAGACTTTTCTCACTACATTTGGACTTTTCCGCTTCGCCTAAAATCCGAGACATTTTCCGCTCTTTCTAACTTTTTTGCTTATGTCCACACGCAGTTTGGCCACACCATCAAGAGCGTTCAGTGCGACAATGGCTGTGAATTTGACAATTCCCAGGCCCGCACGTTCTTCCTCACTCACGGTGTTGCCCTCCGCATGTCGTGTCCATACACCTCCCAACAAAATGGTAAAGCAGAGCGTTCCCTTCGTACCATAAATAACACTCTACGTTCCATTTTGTTTCAGGCAAGTCTCCCTCCAGCTTACTGGGTTGAGGCCCCTCACACTTCCACATATTTAGTGAACCACCTCCCCACTAAAACTCTCGCCTCCTCCACTCCCTACAACGCTCTTTTTTCTGCCCAACCCTCTTATGATCATCTCAAAGTTTTTGGGTGTGCTTGCTATCCTAACGTGTCCTCCACCACGCCCCACAAACTTGCTCCCCGCTCCTCCTTATGCGTTTTCCTCGGCTATTCCTCAGAACACAAAGGCTATAGGTGTCTCGAGCTTCAGTCAAATCGCATGATCATTTCTAGACATGTCGTTTTTGATGAATCTTTTTTTCGTTTCTCTGACATGTCTACCACACCCATGGCTCCCTCCGCCCTGGACTTTCTCGTTGATGATCATGATCTTACCGCCTCAGTTCCTGGAGCTCGTTTTGTGCGTGCAGGTACCGCCGATCCCTCGGCGACACACCTCGTGCCCGAGGCCGCCCCTTGCCACACATTACTGGCACAAGACCACGGTCCCCTGGGTCGAACACAACTGCCCATGGTGCCACCACCTTCAGCCGCCGTCCGCATCGACTGGAGCTGCTGCCCCTGTGCACCCCGCACAGGTAGCTGCCAGCAGCGCCATCCCCACGGCACCCACGCATACTACCAGTTCTGTTGCCCCTGGTGCTCGGGCCTAGGTTGTTGCCAGCGGCACCGGCCGTACAATTGACACTCGACAGATCGCCATCCCGCCAGTCACCAATGCACACTCGATGTGCACACGAGGCAAAGCTGGCATCGCACAACCCGTGGATCGTCTCAACCTCCACGTTGTGCCCATGTCACCTCTCCCACGCTCCGTTCGTGATGCACTGTCAGATTCCAATTGGCGCGCTGCTATGCAGGCCACGTATGATGCTCTGCTCGCCAACGACACCTGGAGTCTTGTGCCACGCCCTCCCGGGGTCAATGTCGTGACTGGAAAGTGGATATATCAACACAAGTTGCTCGCAGATGGGTCTCCTGATCGCTACAAGGCATGTTGGGTCCTTCGGGGTTTCACACAATGGCCTGGTGTGGATTATGATGAGACTTTCAGTCCTGTAGTCAAGCCTGCGACAGTTCGTGTTGTTCTCTCCCTGGCATTATCTCAGAATTGGCCCATTCATCAGTTGGATGTGAAGAATGCATTTTTGCATGGCACTCTTACTGAGACTATGTATTGTGTGCAGCCATCTGGTTTTGTGGATCTCTCTCACTCAGATTATGTCTATCGGCTCAACAAGTCCTTATATGGTTTGAAATAGGCTCCTCGTGCTTGGCATCATAGGTTCGCCTCTCACTTGGTGTCACTCGGATTTGTTGAAACAAAATCCGATACTTCGCTCTTCATATATCGTCGCGGACTAGATACTGCCTATTTGTTGCTGTATGTGGATGATATTGTTCTCACTGCCTCCTCTGCCGGTTTTCTGAAGCATATCATCGCAGCACTCCAGCATGAATTTGCTATGACAAACATGGGCCAGCTACATCATTTTCTGGGGATTTCTGTGACACGCTCTACAGATAGTCTGTCACTCTCTCAGCGGCAGTACACAGGATATTTTGGAGCGCGTCGGGATGAGTGCGTGCAAGCCTTGCAGCACTCCTGTGGATCTCCACTCCAAATTATCTGCTGATGGACCTCCTGTTGCTGACCCCACACAGTACCTTAGTCTTGCTGGCGCTCTGCAGTATTTGACTTTCACCTGTCCAGATATTGCTTTTGCAGTTCAACAGATATGCCTCTATATGCATGATCCTCGGGAGCCACATTTGGATGCTCTCAAGCGGATCCTACGCTACTTACAGGGGACATTGTCTCTTGGATTGACCATGCGTAGATCTTCATCTAAAGAGCTTGTTGTGTACACGGATGCCAACTGGGCTGGATGTCCTGACACTCGTCGGTCGACCTCAAGCTATGCAGTGTTCCTCGGGGACAACTTGGTGTCCTGGTCCTCCAAGCATCAGCACAATCCAGTGCCGAAGCTGAATATCATGGTGTGGCAAATGGTGTTGCTGAAGCTACTTGGCTGTGTCAGCTGCTTCTTGAACTTCGCCACCCACCTCGCCGTGCCACCCTGGTCTACTGTGATAACATCAGTGTTGTATACCTCTCCGGCAATCCAGTGCAGCATCAGCAGACAAAGCATATTGAGATTGATCTCCATTTTGTTCGAGAGAAGGTTGCCCTCGGTCACATTCGGGTTCTTTATGTTCCTACGACATCACAGTACGCCGACGTCTTTACCAAGGGCCTTCCTACCTCACTATTTCAGGAGTTTTGGTCCAGCCTGAATGTTAGCGATGCTCCCGATTAGACTGCGGGGGAGTGTTAGCCTATTGTAATTATAGGTGTGTAATTATAATAGGTAGCCATTGATTTGAGGCATGTAACGCCTGTGTGGTTGGCTTGTGAGCTACCCAGCCTCCATATGTATATGTGCACATTTGTCAAGGAATAGAATCGATTATTCTTCCCACTGCAACACTTTCATCTACGTCCACCAGATGACGTTGGCAAGAGAACTCACTTACAGGCTGGGAGTTGCAAGATCTGAAGTGATTGGATCCGACCGAAGATAGTGATAGGTTGTCAAAGGAGACGGTCATAGTTGGATGGAATGTGGATGAGGGGGCGTAGAAGTGCGGGATGCGTACTAAGATTGAGGGTGTGTTTGGTTTGCCGCCACACCTTGCCACGCCACACTTGTGGCTGCCACAAGTTGCTAAGCAGATGTTTGGTTCTCTACCACAGTTATGGTTTGCCACACGTCCCACGTGTCATAGACTTATATTTTTTGTCAACTTTGTCATACTTTGTAGCTAACAATTTTATCACCACACGTTTCATGGCTGCCGCAACTTACCTAAACTTAGTTGTGGCAAAGTATGGCTAGCAATCAAAAACATCCTGAATAAGTCCGAGCATCTGAAGATCGAAGATTAGTCTTTTCTTTTCTTTGTATTTTCCCTCAGTTATGACAACAAGAAAGTGATTATCATGTAATTTTTGGTTTGGTTGTGTATATCCACATGTGGATAGAGGCCTGATTTATTCCCTCGGTTATGACAACAAGAAAGTGATTACCATTATCTACAACATAAAATTTTTATCAGTTATCTAAAATTTGCATATTGTAAACCTTAAATTATAGTGTTACGCAATGTGAAATTTTATTTCATTTAATTTTAATTTGTTGTTATATACTGTTTACTTTAAAAATCCAAGTTTGAATACTTCATGTTTTATGAATATATATACACAATCACAATCCATAACTTCACATATAGGATATGACCTTGTACTCCTCTTACCGTATCTCCAGATATACGACATAGCCCCCTTGCCATTTCACCTATTGGGCAACTCTTACGCTATATTCCCTCTAGATTTTTTTATTTGATGTTGGTTAGTTTAAAATTAAGCTAACCAACATCAACTAACTAAAACCGGAGGGAGTATAATTTAACTCTTATAACTCAAATAAAAAAGTTCATCAACTATATAAATTTAAAGATCCCTCTTTGAATTCTACAAGTTTTATATAGATCAGCTTGTCTATCTGAAGTTGTTTGAAAATTTTAATATTTTGTTGTGTCCAAATATATCTACGCACTTTATAAAGCATATTTGGATATATAGATGGAACACAAATGAAAAGGTTGTCAGCTACAAATTTGTAGATCTTGTCGAGTTCTATCAAGTCATCAGACATATTCAGCATGTTTTTTTTTTGTTTTTTTTTACAAAGGGACATATCGGCATGTAAACAACCCCACCCCATACCATACGCTGCTAAATTGCTTTGTCTTGTTATTCTTTTCACTACTATACTCTGTTTAGATATTGGTGATCAGTGCAGGACATCATATCCAATCTTACTCACAAAAAAATCTCCAACATCATACCAGAAATCATCACATAGGCTTAGCATTTACAAGAATTTGGTTGAATTTGATGATAGTTTTCAAAATAAGACTTTTTGAATCGGATTTTCCAGTTGCATTTATTTTTGTTTTGCGGTTAAATGGAAAACACACAAGCGCGTGCACACACACTACTACACAAGTTGTAGTACATAATTCAGTGAGTGCAATGATACTAAAGCGGATTTTCTATTCTTACCATATATAATGCATTACACATCTTGTGTTAAACAATGTCGTTATATTACAATACAATATGGCACTAGAAAATAACGTTGCAATGTTATTACATGATATTGTCGTATTACAGAATTACATGGTAGGAGAACATAATAAACAAGACACAATATACTAGATAAAAGAATAAATAAATATGAAAACAATGGTAGATGTGTGAGCCTGTGAAACAACTTGATGGAACACATACACCGGTCTCATCATTAGTTGACAACCCTGCAGTGCCTCCTGATCTCACCCTGGTAGCCGGTCTTCACCTCAATGGAAGCCATCTTGACAAGTGCCTTGGCGAACTTGTCCTCCCACCACCCAGGGATGTTGGCATTGTCATTCACCATCTTCGCCGTGGCCGGCGATGTTAGCAGCGCGGCATCCGAAGTGAACAACACCTTGTGTGCCAGAATGTTCTTGTAGTACTGATTGTCAAGCGCATTAGGAGTAACGACATCCTGGTTTACAGTCGGGTCATTGGCCGGAGTCGGGTTGGCAGGGCACCTCTGCTTAAGAAAGTTAGCAAAGCCACCATTGATATCGGAGGCAACAGCAATGCGGTCGGGGACGAAGGAGGAGCAGTGAGAGCGGCCGACGGTGTGGGCGCCTGAAAGCACAACCATGTCCTCGGTGTCGAGCCCCTTGACGGCGAATGCTCCGATGAGCTGGTTGACGGTGAAGGTGGGTGGTGGCAGGTTGTTGAGGGCGTCGGCGGAGAGGGAACGACGGCCGTCGAGACGGCCTGCCGGCATGTTGATCTTGACCTTCATCCTGCTGAGGAAATAGGCAGCGTCGCGGGCGGCGAAGGCAACAATGTCAGCACAAGAGACCACACCGGGGCAAGCCTTCTCAACGGCGTCCTTGGCAGCATCGATGACGTCGAAGCCACGGAGGCTGGGGAAGTTGGGTGGGCTCAGCTTTTCTGGGTTTGGGTTCGCCGGAGTTGGGTCTAGGAGCACAGAGGCATCACATCCCTGCAAACACACATATGGTCTGTCATATTCACAAACTTGTAGAAGTCAAATTTCAACTTATATGTTCGTGAAGTGATATATTACCAATCTATTTTATTATTTTTAATCATTTGTACGATGCGGAAGCTAGCTTCCCTCGAGAGATTAAAAGAATTTCCCACTATTTAGATATGTAATGTACCTCGACAAAACAGTCATGGAAGACGAGACGGATGAGTCCAGCGCCAATGCCGGCGTCCTTGTAGACGAACTTCTTCACCTCGTCCCTCACGATGGCCTCAACGCGAGGGCAAGAGTACTTGTAGTAGCCCAGCTGCAGGCCATGGCACGCCGAAGCAAAGGCCAGCAAGCAGGTCACCGCCACGGCGAGCTTCATTGCAGCAGCTGCCATTGCTAGCTAGCTAGTCAGCTCCTTCCTACGCTTTTGCTCTTAAGAGAACTGATGGTGAGATTGATGAAGTGACGCTCGGTCGAATGGCTATTTATAGATGGAGACCATCGTCATCACCATATAGTGGCTGGGATGACGGATTCGATGTTGCTTCTACTTCGTTAGATTGATTTGGGCGTGGACGAATCAATCATTGGTGAACAGAAATCTCAGCTAGCTGGCATGAACATGCATGGCTTGCTGCCCATAGTTAACGAACTAACAACGAGCAAGCTTATACAGTTTCTCTCTTGGAGTTTATTCCCTTTGTGAACTGTACTGATTTTTATTTTCTTTCTTCGAGAGAAAATAAAGTGCCATCGCATGATTTGTTGCAAATAACGCAACTTGCTCTCCCTAGAGCGGAGCTGTATCATTACTGATTACTCATTATTGGATTTAAAAGTCAAAATAGACTATATATATACTTATATGAATAGTCTTTTCACTGATCTATCTTAGAATGGAGCTGTTAGCTTTGGTCATTATTGGATTCACAAAGTCAAATTATCAAAATAAAAAAAATCCATATGATTAGTTTTCTCACCGTTGTTAGAGCTTGCATTGTTTGCTGAAAGTATATTTTCCACAAAAGTTATAAATAAAACAGACTCATTTTAAATTAGCTCGGCAATTTTTTTCTCCCTCTGAGTACATTAATTAATCTGAAAGCACTAACTTCTACGACCCCAGTTTCTGGAATGTTTCTTATATTATGGTCAAACAGGGATTACTTATAAGCTATTGCTGCTGAGCGATTAAGATAAGAGCAAGTCTCATAATAATCTAAAAATAAAATATAAGAGCAGGTCGTCGAAGCTTGTATGCTCTATGCTAGTTTATACCTGGCATGGCGCACCAACATTCATTCCTAGCTGGGATTTCGTGGGCAGGGCCGCCCAGGCTGTCCTCTACCACCTCATTTAGGGTGTATTTTTTTAACTTTATTTCTATTTTTATATTAATACGAAGATAGTTGATCTAGTTTATAAGAAAAATCGGGTCTAAAACTATACAAATACACGGTTAATTCCACAAAAAATGGTTGAAAACCTAAACACAGAGCACCCAAACCTTCCTAGCAACTACAGCCGTAGTGGAGCCCAACGAAGAACATTGTTGTGAAGCTGAACACAAAGATAACAACAGCTACGACATCGCAAAAGAGGTATTATCGTTGTCAAGCTTGTTGCTCTAGTGACACAGCAGCACCGACTTCACAACTTCAACATTGTAAGCTCGCCGACAAAGCGAAAAGTAGTTCCGACATCCTACAACAGACATCAGCCAAGCCACCAAAGTGTCACTTCCTTCGCACAATCAACACCACAACTGTATGGAAGAGACTGCATCATGCCATCGTTGTTAAGCATCACCACACTCCATCAGCGAGCAGCTCCAATTTCACCTAGCAAAAACAACCAAAGAGCACAAGTCGCCCTCTGCAAGGACGGAGATGAACCAAGAAGGCCCTACCAAATATCAAGGCCAAAAACTTTTGAAATGACATAGCCCACCAAATGTATGCACTAGGAAGCTTTTCCAATGCGGCGTCCTAAGGAGGAAACAACACAGAATGCCACCGCCGCTCGTCCAAATGTCGGAGCAAGACTTTCACCTAGAGATTTGTGGGGGATAGAAGAAACGCCATAACAACGTCTTTAAAAAGGAAAATGACACCACGGATGTTGTCGTCGTCAAACCGGCCAAAGACACGACAAGACTTTCATCAGTATCCTCACGCAAGCACCCATACAAAGACAATCGTCGAAGAAACCACGTCATCTCACTAGCGAGCAGGCCACGACCAGTAGCCTATGACGGCAAAGACAAGTTCACAACCTCCCTAGTACACCGCCAAACTGCCACCACCTACAACACACAAACCTCCATTCTTCTTTAAGGTTGTGTTCATTTGTGAGTGTTTAGAGAAATGGCAAATTAGAATAGTAGTGCACGTAAAATGAGAAACATCATTAGTACTCGATTAAATGAGTATCAATTATTTTAAACTTCAAAAATAGATTAATTTGATTTTTTAAAACAATTTTCGTGTATAAAATTTACCAAAAAAATACATTTGGGAAACATGCGCACGGAAAAAGAGAGAAAAATACTGTGCTAAGTTGCCGGCACTGTTTTTTTCCTTTAACAAATGAACGCAGTCTTAAGAGTTTTCGCCAACTAAACAGAATCCGGTCAAAGGAGAGTTTTCGCCAACTAAACAGGATCCTTTAGGAGTGAGGATGCTCGGCCGGCAAAGGAAAGACAGGCCACCACGGACACCAGAGGTCATTGGCCATGACGTTTGGTCATGCACTAATATTGTTGGAGCTTTCATTAATTCTAGGTAAAAATCTTCATCGAATTTACCAAACCACCACGTGGACACGCCGAGACTCAGCATGCACACTACAGTACAAGAAGAATCGTTGGAGGAGACGGTTCAATGAAATTATGCTATTGGGCTATTTACAATCGGGTAGTGCGGGCTGTATGCTGCCTGCCTCTCTATGCTCTGCATGCACATGCACGCACGCTTTCAATCAGAAAATAATGAAATTGTCTAATAAATATTAACATGTCAGTCGTGATGCATCTATCTATCCTACCAAATTGCAGTCAAAAATATATTCTGTATACAAAGTAAAAAATATATTGTTAAGGTGTAAAGTGGGCTATTTTTTATAGTTTGTGGGGTAAACTTAGCTAAAATTTTTTAGAGGTTAAGTAATCCAGAGAAAGAGTTAAAGAGAGTAAAATTGACCTTTTCCCATATAAAATTAACTCTAGAAATAGATTTGTCTTTGGTAGCAATCATGTAGCAAAATTCCATGACTTTGTATATATCTTTGTAGAACGAATTTCATCCGGAAGTACTATTAGTTGACTATTTAAAACAAACTTTATTAAAAGTGTAACTTCAAGGTGATGAGAATGCAACTTTTAGGTTGTTTAAAAGTGAATTAATATTTTGGAGATTTCATTATTACAATGAAGCAACTTAATGTTATGGGATGTAAATTTAATGGGTATGTAATTTTTGTTTTATAAGATAATTTTTATTAGAGAAAATGTAAGAAATGTCATCGACAAGCGTCTGATTATAAGAAATACAATTGACAAGTGCTAGTTCCAAAAAAATGACATTGTATAAATGATTAGTTTTAAGAAATGTCATTACCATTAGGATTCCATGAGCGGTGTATTTTATTGGCGTGGGTGGACGAGACCCTAATGGCGATAACATTTATGGATAAAGTAGCGCGTATGATGGCGTCTTGTAGAACTTTTACTTGTCAATGTCATTTTTTTATAATTAGGCGTTTGTCAATAACATTTCTTAGATTTTTTTTTCTTTTTATTATGAGTTAATTTCACAAAACCCTAGATATTAGGGCTTCCATAACACAAACCCCATACTCGTTAGTTTGTTTTAAAGAACCCTATGTTCTGGGGCAAAGTGTTACGAGAAACCACATATTTATGTAAATTCTAATATTTAAATACTATATATGATTATTTTTACACAACTTCACATTAGATAATTCAAATACACATCTCTTGTCTACTTTATTTTTTCCCAAGTTTGTAAGGCACTATTAAAAAAACTAACATAACCCAACTAAAAGTGACATGAATCACATGATAACATACTAAATATATAGACAAATGCTTAGAAAAACGATAACAAATGCTTGTTAAAAAGTACCTGGAATGTATATGCACCAAAAAAAATATCATATGCATTTTTTTACGGTTATTATAGATATAAATATTAGCCAAATAAGTGATATAAGCTTATACCTAAGGTTTGTTGAACCATTTAGTCCCAAAACACGGGGTTTTGTGAAACATATTACAAAACATGTGGTTTTATGTTATGAGTGTCCCCAAAACCCAATGCATGGTGAAATTTACTCTTTCAGTATATAGGATGTAACTTTTGGAAGTAAGTGTTGTTATTACGGGAATGTAACTTTCATGTTTATTGGGACTTAAACTTATATTTTCCTGATTCAGGTAATATAAGATGAGAGGTAAATACACTGTATGTTATTTTTGTGTGACTAATGTTTCATAGAATTAACTTTTACACGACTCCGATGCAACTTTCTTATGCGATGAATAGCCTCAACAAGATGCATATGCTTAAAAAGTATTCTGCCATCTCTGTTTTAAAATATAGTTATTTCTGTATAAATATGACATATAAAAACATGAATGTATGTCTAGATTCATAGTTTTAGAACATGTTACATCGGTATAGAAATACTTTATTTTTGTACGGAAACAGTACTTCCTATGTCGCTAAATCATCTACATTCACGTAATTTTGGATACATTGTCTTAAATACTTATATTTAACAATGGAATGAGTATTTTTATATGGCAGGTCGAAATGCACATAGGTATGTCCTAGACAATGACTTTAGCCTATGTAACACAATTTCTCTCTTAAATACCAGACCACTTTGCGTTATAAATACATTTATGACTCCCTTGAAGAAAGATATGCTTTCTTCCTCAAAAAATATAAGCATTTTAGATAAAATGTAACGCAACTTAAATTTCAACACAAATAAATATAAAAAGATTCCAATGATATAAAATATTTGAAAAATAAAGAAGATACAAAATTATAGCACAAATGGTCCAATTACCTTTTCTTAATTTACTTCTAAATAAGTGACAGCACAACACCAACCATACGCTCCGTACGTGTTTATTGACACTGCTGTTCGACTCGTTTGAGTGGAATTCCACAACGCTTTTCAGATGATGGTTTTGTCCCAAAACAAGAACTTGGAGAGCTCGGCGAAACTTTAAAATGTTAGGCAAATTATGGAAAAAATTTGGCTATTCAACTTTTGTAATAGTTGTGATCAAGAAAAAATGTACAGGAAAATTTCCATGAAATTTTACTGTAACAGTACATTGAAAGAGGAAGATTATTGGCAAGAATCACATCGTGCTTCTAGAACTGACATGCATCAAAGTTATGCTGAAGAATTTCATCACAAGTGGAAAGAGCAAACTAAGGTAGCAGCTGTAAGTGATATAGAGCAGTATCCATGTTCTGAGTGCAACATCCACCAACATAAAAAAAAAAATAGTATCTGGAAAATTGGTCCATATCACCACAAGAACATAGCTCTAATCAGACTTTTTTATACACAATTCGGAGCATAGACAAATGTCATGGATGATTTTACAATCTTATTCACTCCACTTATCTTCACAGCAATTGCGACGCCCTACAGGCAGACAACAAACAGAGCACTAGAGGTCTGTCACTTCGCACTTCCTGATAATATGGGAGAAGAAACCTTAGGAAGTAGACATGCCCCCCATTAGATTACTGTGCATATTTCAGGGAAGCAAGAACTTCAAGAAGGGAAGCGACGAAATTCATCTGAACCTCCTCACTGATTGTTGTGAAGAGGGGGAAATGGACAAACAAAGACTTGATACCATTCTGTTCCGCAAACCTAAGAGATTGATAATAGACATAGTTGCATACAAATCGACCAGCATCATCTGAAGGGGCCACATCAAAGCCCATCTGTTGTAGGGACTTGTTCACTTCATTCACAGGCAGGGTAGTCTGCTTGGTCATAAAAAAATATAGGACAATATGCGGTTAAGACGATGCATATAACAAGACAATAGAAAATTAGTAGGAAGAGAAAGACGTTTAAAGGCTTTACCACCAAGTTATCCAGTTCAAGTAACTAACCGCCAAATTTGTTTAAAAATCAGCTGATAAAAAGTTTGATGTGTTGATGATGAATTACAAACCAAAAATAACTTATGATAACAAAACATAACACAGCAAATGAAAATCCCCCAATGCAAATGTTCTGGCATGGTAACCTAATAACAAAGGATCCACATGCAGGTCAAAATGTTGGCCCAATAGTCAATATATATGCTTAAACTATATTCATCAATTAGTTGAAACATGATTTTTCTTGCTCAACATTGTAATGTAATATCATTTTCAGTTCACTAATATATCATGATGCAAAATCATCAAGTGTTAAGTCAACATAAAGGAAAACCAGACTTATGCGTTGAGGGAGTGCGGAGATGATTCATGGATGGAAGTTATATTTCAGTACACAACAGCAAAATTCTACCTTTCTTGTATTCGAGATGCTTCCATCAGAAGACACAATAGGGGCTCTCTGTAAAGTTAAAAAATGAAAAAGAACAGATAAGAGTGGGAAGGCTGTTTGTGTACACGTGGGAAACATAACGGTACATGACAATGAAGACAACCTGTGGTTTCCATCCCAGCTCATCAGGGCAACGAAAAGTAGCTTCATTAACAGCTTGATTCTCAAGGGCAAACTTTGTTGTGCCACTGTTGACTCCAAAATGGAGCTGAAACAAATCCATAAAGTAATTGGTTTCCATCAGAACAATATAAAGTTAAAAGGTAATTCTCTTCAACACAGAAATGTTAGCAGAATTCAAACTTGACAGATCTTTAAAATTAAAATATAAAAAAGTTTTATAATTTCTGATTAAGAGTAAATTTCAGGTGCAAAATAAGTTTGAATAAAGCATCCAACTACATTTAAGAACACATAAAGCTTGTAAAGTCATTATTGTGGACCTCCCAGGATAAAATCATAAATTTTCTAAAATGTACTATCAGGTGAAGTTGTAAAGATAAGAACTCACCAGAATCACTTGCCCCTGATCATTTAATCCGTACTCTTTGTCTACAATAGCTGATTCGAACACATCACGCAAAGGACCCAGTCCACCCTGCCCAGCAGTCTCAAGAACAGTACAACTTCCAAGTGTTAAACCTTTCGGCAACCCCCTCTTCTTCATAAATGGTTGGAGATTGCGCACAATCTTCTCAGTCGGATTCTCAGCAACTCCATGGAACTTCTTAAATCCAGTAATGTGAACAGTTACGCCAGCAGGTCCTTCAGAACCCATCTTTTATGAAACAACGTTGTCCAAGAAAAATATGTGGTCCCAGAACCTGCAGAGATGGAGGTAGCACCAGATTATCAGTAAAGCAATTTGGTTCATGGAAATTGAGCTATGCGTAAGGACAACAAACAGAGCCTTAAATCCAGAGAAAGGAAACGTGCTTGTTATGGGACTTGTGGGAGAATGTTGCTGTGAAACAAAATGTACTGCAGAATGCAGACAGTGCTGACCTTCCAAAAAGAAGGGATTGACACAAACAGCATGCAAGTCGTACTATACTTTTGAGCAGTCAATAACACTGACGATTTGGCAATGTCGTTTTCTAAAATAAACAAATGCTTTCGAGTAGTTGTTTACTTTGTGTGATGGGCAGAACGCCAGCGGAACCACGCTGGACCATCTCAAACTGGTCGACCCAGACGTCACCGTCAGCATTCAGCAGGTAAAGGAAAACCTTGGCAAGCAAAGAATCAATCGCATCGCGTCTACAGGATATGCAAATTATGGAGTAGATCGAAGGATAAAAAAAAAACTAGCACGCGAGTAGTAGGTTCGAACAGCCACATCGATCTAAATCCTAAAGGAAGCATTTATGTCTTGGAACAGACAGCTCTCAAGTACAGTAAATGCACTAGAAGAAAAATCGTTTGCTAGCAAAGGAACGATCGAAATTTAGTCTTTTTAGCGAACTAGAATCTAACACCTTAACAAGATTTCTCTCAGAAAATAAGCTTAGAAGTGACTAGAAACAATCATAAGCTACAACACGACTGCAGACATGACACGAACATGTAACGAATGTAGCACCATTAACTAACTACAGTGCTCCGGAAAAAATTCGTAGCAGAAGCAGCATCAAGAATCCATCATCGCGCAACCCACAAGAAGACTATGCGTTTCGATTCTAGCAGGCCAAGATTTCGCAGCAGAGAGAAGAGAGAATCTCCCCCAAAATCCAACCAAAGGATGCCTCAAAATCAACCCGAGTCCCTCCCAATTGTTCCAAGAATCAATCGAACCGAACAAGAACGCTCTCCTCCCCTCACTCCCATCCCCAAAGCTCACCTTAGCAACGACGGCGACGGGTCGACGATTCGCTCCGGGAGAAGAAGAGGAAAACGGAAGGGAGGAGAAGACCAGAAGGGGAGGGAATCGAAGTGAGGTGAGGTGAGCCAGTGCGTCCTCCTCCCTCCCCCTCCCCTTCTTTAAAGGCGCAATCCGGAACAGATCGCTTGCTCGCCGCGGCGGCTTACCTCATCGGGTGTGGGCCCCGCGTGGCAGAGACTGTGGGCTCGCGAGGAGATAAGCCGGCTGCGTTGCGTTGCGTCGCCAAAGTCGTCTTTTTTAACGCTGTTGCGGCGCATCCGGCTTTGGCTGGCTGCAGGTTTTCGATGACCCGTTTTCTTCGTCTCCTATGGTGGCACGCACTCACACTCTCGAGATACTGCGGTGCTCCTGCGGTTTTGATAATCTAAAACTTTGCTGGTGTTTCTCTCTCCAATTCTTCAGGTGTGGTGTTTATATATATGGTCAAAGTTCAAGACTACACTGATTTTCATGTAACGAAGTTGTGAAAAAAAAAAGTTGTCTTTGATTATACTGTTCCAATTTATGCAATGTAATGGCGAAAAAAAATGCATTTGGTATGCGTGTGTTTGGTGACATTGAAATCCAACGAGTATATTAACATTGTATATAAGAGTGGCCATACGTACAAACGACTAAAATAAAATAAGATGGCCATACGCTGGTTATGTGTTTTTTCCTTGGCTTTTATTAGCTGCCAACTATTAAAGACTATAAAGGGAGTGTTCTATCCTGGTTCTCATGCACGCGTTTCATCCTTATAGAAAAGTAGTGTTGGCATTGGTTTTACATGCCACAAAGCTTTACATTTATCTATTTATCTATTCAGTTTCCTAAGGAAAACTAGGGATGCCATTGCTTTTTGCGGTTAACCAGACACAAATACTGGTTTCTCTACCAATACTTATATAAGACATGCATTGTTTATATTATGTAGTGAGTACGTCACGGTATTGCATCTATAAGGCCACCAGTGACAAACCCGAGTCTGGAATGGAATCACTTCTTCAAGTGTTTTGTTTATATATATGGGCAAAGTTCCCAAAAGCTACATTGTTTGATTTTCATATAATGCAATTGTGAACAAAATTGTCTTCGATTATACTGTTTAATTTTCATGTAATGTAATGGTGAAAAAAACTGTATTCAGTATGTGTGTTTGTTGGCATTGAACTAATCTAATGAGTATCTTAACATTGTACATAGATAGAAATTAATTGATCATGGGATAAAAGAGTTGCCATGCATAGAAGCAAATAAAATAAAATAAAATGGTTATTCGTTTCGTTATATGTGTTTTTTACTTGACTTATATTAGCTACCGACTATAAAGGGAGTGTTCTCTACTGATATCCAGGCATACGTTTCATCATCGTTATGGAAAAGTTACGTTGGCATTGGTTTTACATGCCACGAAGCTTTCATATTTATCTATTTCAAAGTTTCTCAATGAAAATTAGTGATGTTGCTTTTCGCGCTAAACCAGGCACAAATATTGGTTTCTCTACCAATACGTATATAAAGGTGTGTTGTTTATATTGGGCAAGTGCATGGGTACTTTTACAATATTGTACCTGTAACGCCACCGGTGACTAACCCAAGCTGACCTGTTAGTGACAACTTCTATAATTATAACACGTCACAGAATTCTCACCCTCAGCAAGGAACCTAATGCGCCTGTGATTACCATGGTCATGGTCCAACTTTAGCTGTTGTACTAGTGACAACATAAGCTGCATGTTGATTGGTAGGATTGGCCTCTTTTAGTGCTTAGATAATCTGTCAAATGCCGTAGTCTACATTGAATGGAAATCCATACGGATAGCTTATACGTACTCGGTTTGATATCATAAGTCCTTTTATGTTTTTAGGAATAATTAATGTTTTATCACTTTTATGGATCCGTGGCATATGAAATACAATCCGAACCCGCTGTCAGTGACTCAGCCGGTCCCGCTTGTCATAGACTCAGTTAAAGTGTCATCCGTAAAAATGGCAAATAGTTAAATGCCCCATGTTTTTATCTCAACTCTCAACTCAAATTTTTCTTTAGCTTTGACACGGTTTACACAAACAGATGCATCAACATCTCCAATAACAAACAATCAGTATGAAACGTAGGGGGTATATTTCTTAGCACACAAAGCTTTTGGAATAACGATTAAAAATGTGGGCTGATCATTGCTTCCGAATATTGTCCCGGCCGTCAACTCAAGTAACTTCGTCCTCCTCATCAATGTGCAAGTGAATTTGACGTGCATGAACTTCTTCCATACAAGTGAATTTCAGAGTGGCTGCGTCGGGTGTTGGTGACGATGGCGGTAGTCAAGCTAGCGAGATCGATCAGGAGACATGGCTAAGGCTGTCACTAGTCGTTGGAGTGTAGGTAGTGATCGGGTTATTTGTATCTGGCTTAATAGTTTGATGATGACCTTATGGTGCGCAAGATGGTATTGCATCTGTTTTTGAAATGATTATAATTTTTTTTTTTTTGAAATGAGATGGTATTGCATCTGTTGGACAACCATGAGCTTGTTTGTGGTGTTGGGGACAATTAGGTATTGGATCTAGGTGGGGCTTCTTCTTCGCCTCCCCTGACGGCATCGGCGAGCAAATGTACTAGCAACTGGGACATGTTGAACCTAGATTGTGGATCAGGACGGCGGTAAAAGCAAGGTAAAAGTAGTCGGTAGGGGTTGTAGGAGCTCAGGTTGCATCTCAAGATCATCTTTGGCCGCGTTTACTTTCTTGGATAAAATATGTCACATCAATATTTGGACACATATTTAAATTATTAAACATAGACTAATAACAAAACAAATTACATATTCGGACTGTACACTGCGAAAAGAATCTTTCGAGACTAATTACGTTGTAATTAGCCATAAGTGCTACAGTAACCAACATGTGCTAATGACGCATTAATTAGGCTCAAAATATTCGTCTCGCAACGTACAATCGAAATATATAATTTCGAAATATATAATTTGTTTTGTTATTAGCCTATATTTAATACTTTAAATAAACATTTTTTTCTTGGTGTGACAGCTCGTCAGGAAGCAGAAGGCAGAAGATTGATTTTTGATAGAACGATTTAGACATTGAAGTGGCTAAGTAAACGGGTGGTGTTTTGGTTGTTGTTCCATAATATTGAAGCAAGTTTAAAGAAAGAAAGAAGAAGATTTAAAGCTTAGCCTTTTAGTCTTTTCTTTTTATTTCATTTGCTTGTTCCTTAATTGTGAGGCTCGAAGGCCAGATTTGTATAAATTATCTAAAGTGGCATGAGTATTCAGCACATTAATATCCGTTCACTATTATCACAAATAAGTGTTGCTTGAGATCTGTTTTATCAACCAACTTAAGTTCAATATGAAATATACATTGTGTATATGTAACTATTATAACCCTGATTATCAAAGTTATGTTTTAACGACCCATACTGGTACAACATCGTTAGCGGTTTAATTTCAAGGCCTTATTTGAATGGGTCTGAATTTTACCCTACCCACGCGGGTGAGCCAAAAAAAATTACCGAAATATGTTTTTTAATAATAGATAATCCGGCTTTAACTTCAAAAGAAGCTACAACCACGTATTATAACCCAAGGTTTACACATAAGTGAAAAAAAAAGACCAAGTCTATAGACGCAAGTAATGACAATAAGACATTGGAATCTAAAGGCACACCGAAATATGTAAAGGTCCAAAGGCACATCGATATATGTAAAAGTAGTTTGATCAGGATTAAATCATATCCAAACAACTAAAAGGCATGTATAATGGTTGAGGCAATGTTGTAATTAATTTTTTCCTTATCATCTAAAGATAACGACATGGTGTATAAATAAGTTGTCTACTCAGTATGTAACATAGTATTTGCCCCTAAAGCTGTAGTAATCACTCAAATGGCGAAAACGGAACCTTTGTTTCCACCCTTCGTCGGTTTATGCCATTGCCGCGAGCAGCTGTCGGTTAATCTCGTCGCAACAAACAGATCAAATCAACGCCAGTAAATTGCGGACAAACCGTTCGTTCTGCACACCTCGTACACGATATATATATACATCAAAGCCAACAAAGCATTTCCATTTTTTTTTATCAGCAAAAGTCGCCATTAGCCATCACAAGCAGTACACTGAACATAGTTTACAGGCATATGCAGGTGCAGCATATCGATTAAGCCACGAACTTCAGGCAGCGAGTATCGTTGTGTATTACCTGACAGCGGCAAGAGCAGAACCTCGTCCCACACCTGACGCACGTGTAGTTCGCCGCGTTCCCACAAACGGAGCAGTAATAGCGCCGGGACGAAGTGCTCGGCGGACCAACGGCGGCCCTGGAGTATGTTGGGACATGGGGAGGCAGAGATTCAAGGTTTGCCTGTAATAACAACAGTACAAGGGTGAAAGATATTCTTCAGCACCACGGCGACATAGAGGCACACAGCAGGTAAGGAATATAAAAAGATGAAAGATCTTTTGACCGTACTTACTTCGTGTAACACATCCATGAAAGATCTTGCTGCCTTCTTCTCCAATGCCTTCCCTTGTCTTGTCTTGCGTTTCATGTTCTTTGACTGCTTCTTTTGCATGAGAACTGTAGAAAGGAAGATAACAAAAGAAAAGGGGATTATCACATTATAAAGATCAGAACACTACATCATTTTCTTTTTCGAAATGGGCTGACACTCCTGCAATCTCCCAAAATTTCAAAACTATTCTAAATTGAAAAGTGAAAGCATTAATGATGAACAAACGACTGATTATGACTACATGAGTACATGCGACTTGAAATGTGACTGCATGACCAAAACCTAAAATGCTGGGAATATTTATAGCAGCACCTGCAAAATAAGATGTGCTAGTGGTACAGATAAAGTTTGGTGCCTTAGGCTTCGTTCGATATAGATGAATGGGTTGGGCTAGTTAGTGGCGCGAAAATGAGACAGATGATTAGGTCATGCTTAATTAAGTATTAACTATAATGAACTTGACAAATGAATTTGTTTGATTTTTAAAAGAAATTTGTATATAGAAAACTTTTGCACGAAACACACCGTTTAGCAGTTTGGGAAACGTACTCATGTTATACAAGGAACTAGCCCAGCTCAACAGGTAGAAAAGAACAAAGCCTGCCATAATAGTTTGTTTGCTAGTATATCTTAAGTACTTTTTCATTCTTTTACATTTTTGTGAGACGAGATCATGTTTAAAAATGAATCCTTTTCCATTCAATTACTCCCTCTGTCCATTTATATTTGACGTTGATTAGTGCAAAATTGCACTAACCAACGTCAAATAAATAAATATGGAGGGAGTATTCACAAAGGCAGTATAGGTTGATTGGCTATTCTATTTGCATAAGAAATCTATGGGCTTATATTATATTATAGAGTGGCACCTGATTATAGACCATATTTACTTTGTAATCTCAAGTTAAACGTTTATTATATTTTTCATACTTAGCCTATATGATACTTACTGCTTGGTATGTGATTTTTCCACAAATCTTAGTACTCCCATGTTGTTGTATCAAATTCCTAAGCTTTAAGAGTAACATATTTATGTGTACATAGCAATATTTTTAAGTTTCACACAACACTGAATATTCTTATTTAAAACTTTAAAAACAATAGAAATCTCTATGCACGATAGTTTTGTGATAATTGCAGAAAGCTGCTAGTTTGCAATAACATTTTTAGAACCTTTCATCAAAAACATTTTAATGACTTCACTACGAAGGCATGAGAATAGTGATTAGAGATGCTCACACTATGATTACCTCACCCAGATTTGTCTTATCTATTAAAGAAGAACAAACAGTTTTCAATAGACTACCATGTGAAAGATCATCTAGATCAAATTCATTAATTTGTTTATAAGAAACAAAAGAGAATGATGGTTGTGCAATATTGTACTCAAAGCTGAACCAGCACCTAGGAATAGCCAATTTATTTCTAAGTAATATAGTTTCAAATGATTAGCTTCTTCAGTTGTAAGTTGTAATGTAATGTGTGTTATCTAGGCATTATATTGACTTTCATGTCCTCAACATCTACATGACACTCGCATGACCGCCTATAATAATCAAATAATGGTAACTCAAACAAGGATATGAGAAAGAAACTACATTAGGTACTACTGACCATGGTCTTCCTCATCATCAGATCCATATTCATCATCATCGTTAGGATCTACTACCTCAGGCCCAGCATTGTCATTCTCAAGAGCTTCAAGACGAGCTAGTGCAGCCTGCATTCCATCAAATAAATGGAGACAAAAATTAGAGAAACTAAAGAGGCAGGAATCAGAAAATTTGAAACATTTAAAGGATACAACAGAAATTATTTTATACTGAAAACTTTCAATTCTCTACAGAAACCAAGAAAATATGAAATTAAGAGTAACAGGCCGTATCAAAATCTACAAGAGTATAAGTTTCCTGTACAAATCATTCTTTCACAAAGGGTCATAAGCATATCACAAGTAGTGGTATAATTCAGTCAGAACATATTGCCACATATATGAGCATTAGGAGAAAATTGATATTATAGGCTTCTCAAAAGTGGGTTTCGTTGGAACGCCCTCCCACAAATGGGCTTCGTTAAAATACCCCGTTCAAACGAGTTCATCTCGCTAAAATGCCCAAAATGAGGTGTTTTTGGGTGTTGAAGTGGATGGAGTTTGGGTGTTTTAGCGTGAAGGACTTGTTTGAGAAGGGTATTTTAATGAAGCCCATTTACGGGAGGGTATTCTGGCGAAACCACTTTTGAGAAGTCTAGAATATCAAATTTCTCGAGCATTAGAAACTCTAAACACAACTCTCTCTCTCTTCTTGTATCTGCAGAGAAGCACAGCATTTAGAGAACGTGCCGATAAAGAGTAAATACACTGACAGAAAGGTACATTTCGAACTCTAAGATGAACTAATTTATTTTTACTCTCTACCGTAGCTAATATTGGTACTCTTTGAATGGTTACGAGAACTAAGACAAAAAGAGGAAAAATCTGATACACCAAGAGGCAAGAGCTACATCAACATAAGATCCACTAATAAGAATGAAATGCCAATGTAATATATTTTGCATCCCACAGTAGCCACTAAAATCCTAAATCAAGCATGCGCAATAAAGGAGGCATCGAAGCAAAAGCAATGTGAATCAGAACATAGTAATTCGTACAAGTAAGAAGCATCTGTGCTGCCGAAAAAGTAAATCAGATGAAATGAAAGGAACCTGCGCGCGGTTGTCGGAGCTGGCGAGGGCGGAGGCCATGCGCGTGGCCATCCGCCGCGTCCGCGCGCTGGTGCGGCGGAACGGACCCACGTTCTCCTCCTCCTCCCCCTCCATCCCGGCACGGGGCAAGAGAGAGGCTCGAACACCCTCGCCTTGAGGAGGATGGGAAAGTTGCTGGAGCTGCGGCAGGACGGAGGGGAAGGGGGCCCCTGCGAGGAGGAGGAGGAGGAGGCGGTGGCGCTCTCTCAGTCGCCGGTGCTGCGCGAGGAGGAGGCGGCGGCGCGGCGTGAGAGGAGAAGTGACGTGCGTCGCCACTCGCGAGAGGAGACTCAGGAGTGGCGACGGAGAAACCGGGAGGAGGGCTGTTGGGCTCTTGGTGGGCTGCTAGAATTTTAATGGGCTCTATGCAACAGTTTGGTTTTTTCCGTTAACCCGCGGGTCAGACCGACTAAGGCCCCGTTCATTTCAGCCTACAATAGATTTTGTTTGCCTCGTTTTCCATTAGCACGCTTCTCAAAATAATTATTCGTGTGTTTTTTGCAAACGAATTTTATATAAAAGTTTATTTAATAATTCATTGTATCAATTTTGTAGTTTTTAATAGTTAATACTTAATTAATCATATGACAATGATCTTTTTCGTTTTGCGTGTCTAAAATAATCCATCTCCACCATCTGTTTCAAACTAGGCCTAAACCGAAGAAAATTCGGTTAGTAAGAGATGATGACTGATATTTTCAGTTTGGTTTTCCGGTTTTGGTTAAATATGCCAAACCTTTCCCCGCAAAAGAAAAAATATGCCCATCCTTGGATGTGAGGGCGGATGGGGGATATGGCAGCCTTACTCATTCATCTTCCGGCGCAACAGTGAACAGCGGGCGGCAACGGCGGGAGAGAGAGCACGCTACGCTTGGTCAACAAAAGAGCCTAAGACTTCTCCCAATCCAAAATCTGATATTTCAACTGTCAAAAAAAATCTGATATTTCACGATGACAACTGCGATAGCTAGGGGTTTGTTTGTTGGTTGCCTGCACCTGCCTGGCTCGCATCCTTGCATGCAGGCATCGGTCTGTTAGGTTGCTTGCGCTAGCCCACGAGCCAAGCCATCGAAAAAAAAAAAGAAGAAGAAAACCATCCGAACTTCGCTGGTCGACCAGGCTAGGTGGATGCAGCAATTCTGCATCCGCGCACCCCGGCGCTACACCGGCGGCCGGCGGGTGCAAAAGTTACCTTCCACCAGCATTAGAAAAAAAATGACCTCCTCACCCCCATCCTCATTTTCACTGAAGGGAGAAAAAAACAGTGTTAGCTCTCTTGTTCCCTCCGAGAGGTCGTCCCTGTATTGACTCCACCCCCCGCCACATCGACTCCGTCGCTGTGCCTCAATCTCATGTGCTGACCATTTAGGAGGCCTATGAATAAAAGAGATCCAACCAAACTCTCCTTTCTCTTAGGATTAATCCATCTCCAACGGAAGCTGGCGAGAGGCCTCTCGCCCATGCTCGAGGAGCTCGCGTGTAATGGACTTGGGCTGGTCTGCTGGTCCGGCCTATCAAACTCAAAGTAGTTACAACTTACAAGTAGCCCAAGTCCCCTTCCCATCGAAACTTTTTTTTTTTTTGAGTGCATCTTACTTTGAAGTGTTTGAACTTTGAAGTGATCACAAATCCAGGACGACGATAACTGTTTCTCCACAAACCTCGCGAGATCGTCGGAGGTCTGGACTGCTGCCTCCGCCCAATCCCAATCGAAAACCCTAGTAAGTAAAATAGTAAGCGAAGTTTGACGACGACAACCGCTTTTCCAAATCTCGCGACGACCTAGTTAATTTCCGGCTATGGAGTACGCGGCGGCGGCGGCTCTGCCGGACGACCTGGTTGAGGAGATACTCCTCCGCCTGCCGGCACGGTCGATCCTCCGGTGCCGCGCCGTGTGCAAGTCCTGGCTTTCCCTCACCTCCTGCCCGGACTTCCTCCGCGCCCACGTCCACCACGCCCGTTCCCGTCCGTCGCCCGCCGCCGCCACCGCGTGCACGGTGGAGACAGCCGCAGTTTTCTGCCACGAGATGACCACCACCGTACGCATAACAGAACGACGTCTCACCGACGGTGACCGCTCCGCGTCGACACCGCGCACCGCCGTGTCGTTCGCCGCGATGTGGGGTATGCCGGCTCTCTTCGTCGGCTGCTGGGACGGCGTCACGTCGACCTGTACGTGCTCTGCAACCCGCTCACCAACGCCTGCACCACCGTGCCGTCCCCGATTGTCACCACCACACGGGGTTTCCTCATCGCCGGCCGGCTACGCCCCCCCGGCCACGTACGCCACGCTTCCACCTCCTGCATGCCGACGGCTTCGCCTCTACAACGGCGACCTTCCGAGTCCTGCGAGTAGGGGACGGCGACAACAACAACGTGTGGTGTCCGATTTCTGCCGGCAATACGGGGCCGAGGTCCTCCATTAGATTCGGCATTGACGCCGCTCCGCCTCATGTTAGCCTGCACTGGCCGTCAACACGACCACCCCTCATCTCCGTGTTCAGCATGGAACGTTAGGAGTTCCGGCTAATGGATCAGCTTCCTCACCAGTGGGCCAATGCATCGGCTCTACAGATCGCCGACCGCTTCGTCAAGCCAACGCGTTGAGTATGTGGGTGCTTGAGGACTATTTTGACCCGACGAGCTGGCGGCTGGAGCGGAGGATCGACTACTCATCCTACTCGTGCATCGCCGCTTTTCGCGAGCTCTTCTCGACGGCCACCGCGGTGGAGGTGCTGCCCAACGGCGTCGACGACGACGCGGTGCAGCAGGTGATGAGGAGGTCCTGATCCAGTCCCTCCCGTCCGGCGGGGAGGAGGCCGTGTACAACGTTGGGCGCGCGGCGTGGCGTCGGCGGACGTTCCCGCGCAGCACACCAGATGTGTGATGATGCACCGGGAGAGCTTGTTGCCGCACGAGGTGATCTTCGGCGCGTCGCGTGTCCTCGAGGGGAGGAACATCAACGGGCATCCTGGTCC
Organism: Leersia perrieri; assembly: GCA_000325765.3. Taxonomy (NCBI): domain Eukaryota; kingdom Viridiplantae; phylum Streptophyta; class Magnoliopsida; order Poales; family Poaceae; genus Leersia; species Leersia perrieri. The sequence goes on along the minus strand of CM002481.1, from coordinate 12,205,129 downwards.
TGGCTATCCCTCGTACCCCTCCGGTTTTCACCAAGTATTCTACTTCAATTGGAGAAAGTGGTAAGGATCGATGATCGTACAGACTACGACCCTGTTTGATACAAGGATTTTTTTTAAGTCCTGTCACATCGGATGTTCGGACACTGATTAGAATTATTAAATATAGACTATTAATAAAACTCATCTCATATTTTGGACTATTTCGCGAGAGAAATCTATTGAGCCTAATTAGTCCATGATTAGCGAATGTGATGTTACAGTAAACATTTTCTAATCGTGGATTAATTGGGTTTAAAAAATCATCTCGCGAATTAGCCTCTATTTATGCAATTAGTTTTATTATCAGTCTATATTTAATACTCCTAATTGACGTGCAAATATTTGATGGGACATGAACTTAAAAAAAATCATTGGATCCAAACAACCTCTACGCGCACTACTTTTTGTTGTGTGGTTATCGGTAAACTCAATTTGCAATATAAATGTACGAGCTTCTATGCACTTTACCGTTTGATTTGTTTTAAAATTGGTGCATGTGGTACCACGATAAAAACACATTATAGTATATGAATCTCAATGCAATATTCATTAGTTTAGAATCTAGGTGCACATGTATGTAGGTTGCAAAAATACATCTGGTTAAGTACTATTCTTTCAATCCAGAAATGTAAGAATTTTTATTTTTTTGCAACGTTTCACCATTCATTTTATAAAAAATTATGGAAATATTATTCATTTTGTTTGACTTATATTACTATCAAAGGTACTTTAAGCATGACTTATTTTTTTTATGTTTGTACTTATTTTTTGAATAAAATAAGTGATCAAATGTTGCAAGTAAAAAGTCAAAACTTTCACATTATGATACGGAGGGAATACTAGTTAGTACTTAGTAGTCACTGGTCTTGCATTCACTAATCATAACTAGTTGGAGGAGATCTGTTTGAAATATATTTTTGTTTTGAATTTTGTCACATGTAATTTTGTATCTATTCTTCCTAGTTGAACTTTCATTTTAACTCAAATCCATTGACCCATTGTGCCTTGACGAAACTTCATGAAATGCTGATATTACTCATTGCAAAACATCTGAACTTGAAGGTCCTGACATCGGGCTCGTTCAGCACCCTCTGAATGGTGGCCTCAATGGAAGCGTCGTCCCAATCAGTGCCGATGCCGGTGTGTGTTCGCATCGGGTCCATGATCCTGCGATAGGACCACATCGGCTCGCGGTGCTGCTACAGCGGGGCGATGCGGCGGCGCAGGTAATCGCTGAAGATGACATGGCTCGTCACCTTGGCTGCGCAAATGCCCATGAGGCGGTCGAACACGGCATCGTACTCGGACCTGAGCACCGGCCTCTCAAGCCAACATGGTCGCCGCTCTGCCCCCTCGGTGGGCAACCGAAGACGGGGATGGTCCTCCAACACGGTGTAGAACCAGTCGTGCTTCCAGTCGTCCCACTTGTTGCGCGGGATCAGCACGATGTAGGCGTTGGGGCACTTGGGTCGCAGCTGGAAGGCGACGCTCCCCACCAGCGTCGAGCTCCCTTGCTGGCTCAAGAAGAAGAAGTGCCGAAAAAGGGGGAGCGACGGCCTTACCCCAATAAACATCTCGCACAGATATACGAAGACAGCCAGGATGTAGACAAAGTTGGGGTGAGGTGAAGCAGTTGGACTCCGTGGAACTCCAGGACATCGAAGAAGAAGGAACAAAACGGTGGGACTAACCCCAACAGGGTGTACGAGGTCAAGTGCACCGATTTCCTTGGGTACACCGGCCTCGGTTGGTCCACGCCGAAGATGACGGTGTTCTCGCCGGGCTCCCCCGCCAGAAACTTGCGAGGGAGGCCATCATATGGTTAGTAGTAGTAGTACTTTAACTTTTGGTCCATGTGGATGTCCTCTGTTGTAAAACTAAGTGTACAGAGTGATGTACAGAGTGTACAATTGCCTAATGATTGGATGGTTATTGAAGGTAAATTGGACTTTTGGTTGTAATGTTAATTTGGCTTTGGGACTCTAGTAGTGCTCTTTTTATTGGACAGGGGAAGTACTTAACAATATGTTAAATCAAATGATATGAAAAGAATTAAAAATGGTGAGTGTTTTAGTTGGCATCATTGGGTTGCCGGTTGCCGATGCAAGAATCAGGAGCCACCAGTCCTCTACTCGGTCGCAGACGCGGTCCAGTGTTAGATTTCGAATTAAATTTCAAAATATTCATTTTTTATTTTGAATTTACAAAAAATATATCGAATTCATTTGCTTGCCTTGCAATGATTCAATGGCCCTGGGGCCTATAACAAATTAGCCTTGATCATGTCCTAAATAATTTCAAGCAAATCTCGTTTTCAACTATAGTTCGATCGAATATTCAACGGAACATAAATAGAGGTCCAATCCCATCTAAAGACATGGCTTAATTAAACCCAGCAGTACTCATAGGTCACAGCTAGTATATGGGGTAGCAATACTGGCCGTCAATGCCCCTCGCCCCAGGAACCAGCAATGCATCCCCAAAGCTCACCTCATGCGGCAAAATGCACTGCCTATGCATCATCACGCGGCATCCAGTCGACGGCAATATCCTCCTCCGCCGCCGCCACGCCGCGCTCCGAACGTTGTACACGAACTCCTCGCCACCAAACAGGCCGAACATGAACAGGATCTCCTCGCCGCCCACGTCATCGCCGTCGTTGACGCCATCGGGTAGTACCTCCACCGTGGTGCCCGCAAAGAACCGGACTCGAAAGCCGCGCGCATCGATTAGACCGCCAACGACACCTGCTGGGTAGTTGATCCTCCACTGAAGCCGCCAGCTCCTTGGGTTGGGGTAGTCCTCGAGCACCCAAATCTCCAACGCATCGGTTTCGTCGGCGGCGGCGCACAGCTTACCGCACCGTTGGGTCATGTATACTGTGCGACACGCCCATTTCTTGGGGGCCTCCATCAGCCGGAACTCCTCGCGCGCCATGTCGAACACGGCCACGGCGACAGGTGGCGCCGTCGAAGACGAGGGCGGCCAATGAAGGCGGCCGTGAAGTTTGACGTGTGTAGAGCTGACGCCGAGCTGTTCGATGCGGACGGTGCTGCACGGCGATCTTCATAGGTGTGACGGTGACGTCGTCGTGTATATGGCGGCGGTGGCCGGGGAACGGGCGGTGTAGGTGCGGAGGAAATCGGGACGAGAGGTGCGGGAGCGCCAGGAGTTGCACACGGCGCGGCAGCGGGGGATCGACGGCGCCGGCAGACGGAGGAGGATCTCGTCGAGCACTACCTGCAGCGCCTCCAACTCTCCGTACAAACTATGAAAATTTTCAATCTAAGTCACACGATGTTGATCCAAAGGTGCGCTCAATAGAGGTGGAAGGGGTGATTTGCAAAACTCATGTGAGGTGGGAGGGATGATTTATAAATACGCTTTTGCAAATCACCCCTTCCATCTCCTTTGAGCGCACCCTTATATCAACATCGTGTGGCTTAGATTGAAGTCTTGATAGTTTACACGAAGAGTTAGTCTCTATCAGATATGTTGCCTGTTTAACCTTGCAGATCGGCGAATGCTGGGGAGGGGTACTGGGCTACTTATGGGCTGAACCAGCGAGCAGCCCAAAGTTCACTGCTTCCCGTATATACACATATACCTCGACATATCGGTACGCAATGTACACATATACCTCTCTCGCCGCCGCACGCTGCCCGTGCCACACGTGTACGACATTGACTATTAGAGAAAATTTTCCAATTAATTACAGTACTACAGTAGAAAGATGCACTAGTTCATATGGCACAACCCGGTCAGGAAAGAAAAATAAAACATCGGTTGAGGCTAGCAACTAGGAAACGATCACGCTGATAAGCTGAAGCTGCAGCCCAAATGGCCAAATCCTCTATACTCTGACAGTAACACGGCTATTAGTACTTCTTAGTAGTATACGTATCTTAGTGTGTTTACTCTTTATTATCGGTGCGTTTTCAGAATGTTGAGCTTCTCTTCTTGCAACGAACGACTGTTTTCTTCTTATTCGAAAGGAGGGTTTTTACGGTCTTTATATAGTATCACAAGGTATCGGTATTGCGACGTACTAAACAACATATATTCAACCATTAATTCAACATGATAAAGTCGTGACGTTAGATAATTTTTTTATCAGATCGTTTCAGCTTCTCTGTCCGCACGTGCAGGAGGCATCCTCGTTCTTTGGAGTAGAAATCTTTTTTTTTTGACAATCTCTCCCTTTTAGAATTACTATTTTTTTGGGACGGATGGAGTATACTTTTATGCATATATATAGTTTTACATATTTCATAAAAGTTTTATAATAGAACGAACGGTTAAACGTGTGTCAAAAAGTTAATGGTGTCAAATATTTAAGAATGAAGAGAGTACAAGTTTGGCTCGGCCAACGTGTTGATGGTGCGGGCTGATCGATGGCGCGGACGGTGACATTGGCAATGAGGAGATCGATCTAATCTTGCTTAAGCATGAAGATGAGTTAGTGTACAACGTTGGGATCGATCTTGGCACAAACTAGGAGCGCCGTGGTGCACGTGGAATGCATTTTGCTTGGAATTATTTGTGTCATGTGTGGTTCTGTACATTTTGGCCCAAACCTCAAATTGAAGCATTCCAAGATAACCCCAAAGGCTAGCTCAAGCATTTAATTAACCTAATCTGAATCAAACAAAACCCCATCATCAACTCATTCCAGTTTGCCTCGATCGACGAACCACGTTCCGATCGATGAAACTGCTGATCACATCATCATATCAGAAAAGGCGTACGTATTTCCTTGCAATATTGGGTTCTTGTAGTCTTTCGCTTCCGAAACGAACAAACGAAAATATATGCACGTACAGAGATACGCGCGCGACAAACACGACATCACGTCGCCGCCGCACGCACGCACTCGATCACATACTACACACGCCAGACCGTCGCCGCCGGCGTCCGTCACGCGTAGGCCGCCGGCTCGAGGCGCGGCGTGACGAGCGCCCGGAGCGGGACGGCCTTGGGGAGCGCGAGGCCGAACGTCTCGGACATGTCGATCTTCTCCTCGCCGCCGCCGGGAACCCTCCACTCGAACGCGTGCACCAGCGTCCCCAAGAAATACTGCACGAACACCATCCCAGCCAGCTTCCCGGCACAAATCCTCCTCCCGGCGCCGAACGGTATGAGCTCGAAATAATTCCCCAACGGGTCCACCCTCTCCGCACCACCACCCGGCATGAACCGCTCCGGCATGAACCTCTCCGGCTCCTCCCACGCCGACGGGTCGCGCCCGATCGCGTAGATGTTGATGAGGAGGCGCGTGTTCGCCGGCACGCGGTAGCCGTCGGCGCCGGGGATGTCGACGTCGCACTCGTCGAAGGAGAAGTGGGGGAGGCTGAGAGGGGTGGAAGGGTGGAGGCGCATGGCCTCCTTGCAGACGGCCTGGAGGTAGGGGAGGTTGGGGATGTCGGATTCCTGGAGGAGGCGGCCGCGGCCCACGACTCGGTCCATCTCCTCCTGAGCCCGGGCCATCACCGACGGGTTCCTCAGCATTTCTGTCATCGCCCACTCCACGATGATCGACGACGTGTCCGTCCCCGCCGTGAACATGTCCTGCATGCACACATCGGTAAGTTTTAAAGATGAGTTTTTTATCATTTGAATTACTAGTACTTGGTCATAATTTAGGAAAAAGTAGAAGTGTGTCTGGCTGTAATTGATTTCTGAATTGGTTAGTGCTGTCATGAATTGTTACTATGCCGATCATATGGCAAAAACAGAGGTGTGACTGTAACTAGGCTCTAAATCGATTACTAGTCCTAATTAAATCCTCCAGAACAAATTGATATGCGTTGTCTGGATTGGTTAGGTGGCTGGAGATCTCATTTTAGGTTGAGGTTGGTCCTTGACCTTAATTATTATATCATCATGAGAAACATCGCCACAGTTTTGAAAGGCAAAATAGTGCATGAATTCTTCGGACTATTGGGCCTATTGGCCCGATTTTCATGACTGTTGGGCCAAAGCCCAAATGCAGCACAGTCCCGTATGATTAATAGAATATAGTACCCCATGGCGCTGTAGATCAGGCTACTGTAGCGTAGGTCAGAGTCAATGAAAGGATTATGTTAATTTCTTTCTTAGAGGTAACCATTTATACAAATAAGGATGTCGATTTTCATCGAGCAAGCTAGATATAGATCAAGATCAAGGTCCCTAGGGGGTTCCTCTATCCCTTATGCATTGTATTGTTGTTTTGGATGGCTTCTAAGAATCCTTTCTCTGGCAGCGCATTTGGCCGTCTACGTAACTAAAAAAAATGATATCCAACAATACTAGTCTGTAAAAAGACGAAATGTTTTTTTTAATAAGCAAAAATCCAACATTTATGAATTGAAAGTAAAAGAACCCCAAAATTTACTCATGACAAGTTTGGTCTACCTGTAGTGGAAGTATATAGGATCGATATTTATTCGTGTATCCATCATTTAAAGATAAAGCACAACAAAAGGGTAGCCACTCTGCACCAACTCGATCGGTTGAGCACTACCGGAGTCCGGACATCAAATGCGAAGGCCGACTTCTCGCCAACCCAACAATGACTAACTTATTAGCTAACATATATATCCTTGATGTCTTGTTGATATCAAGTGAACAATTTTTTCAGACCGATATTATGATGATGGGTTGCTTTCAAGAATGGTCAAGAAAACTGAAAAGGGCACGGCGTGGCTCGCCATTACTTAACAATTTTCGGTTGGAAAAACTGCAGCGCGTTGAAGGTAAGCGAGATCGACAGACGTAACTTGGCATATTACTTGATAGGAGTAGTTAATTAAGTAGCCATGTATAACTGTATAAGCCCTCCCAGTGTATTTACTCAGTTCCAAAATATATATAATAAGTTTTAGAAAAGTTAAAATCAAATATTTTAAACTTTAATTATTAACCGTGACAAACTCAAAATAAACAGTCATGTAAAAACGATGCTATTAGATTCATCATTAAATAAACTATTATAATATGCATCTCTTTTAATTTGAAATTGTATATTTTACTAATATTATTAGTCAAAATGGTATCTCGAAGACCGTGACTAGTCAAAACTGCTTATATTTTAGGACGAATGTAGTACAATCTGAAGGTGCACGATGTATTAATTAGTCAGGATTTAGATATAAAGTTTTTTTTTACAGGATACATATTTTAATTACTAATCTCGGGGGTCCAACTCCAACCAATCTATCTACAAAGTGTCAATGGTGATGAAATCAATGATTAAGTACCACTACTAGTACAAAGAAGTAAGTAGCTCTTGTCCTGTTTTTCTGAAGCTTTAATTGTAGTTAAGCCAAGTGGCATGGTTGCTGTATTTGTTAGTAGCAGTAGTCATCTTAATTTGACTCTCCGTGTGGTAGGTTCGTCAATCAGTCTCGCACTTGTACCATCAGGCAACACTAGCAAAGTACTCCCAGAAATGGTATAGTTGTTATCCTGAAGTCAAGTATTTGTGTTTATGCACAATTAAGGCATCCAGTTTTTACGAGTAGTACAGGAAATATCTAGTTACTTCTCACAAGTCACAACTAACACTCATATATACGTACCGTATTGCTTATTTGACGGAATACGATATAAGACTAGACTACTAGTAAGAGTTGATCTAGACTTCGAGTCCTGCAACATGCATGCTGATTCTAATCTGAACACTGCCAAAGCTAAGGAACATTATTAGCACCTTGATTAATTATTGATCGTGCTTTAAATTAATTTGGTTGCAGCGTCAAGCAGATGTTGATTACCCTTCATCATCAGAAGGTTCCTTTATATGCAGGTTATGCATTTGTTCGCTAATCCTTTAACTTAGGTGAAATTAATTAAGTTGAAGCGCATTATCTCACATCATTCTAGCACCAATAATGATGCCATGGGCGATGTACTGATTGCGTGTTACTTCGAGTTGACACTACTTACTACTACTAACTCTGAAGGTTTCTATTGAGATAACAATTAAGTTGTTAATTAATTTGTGTGTTGGAGAAATAGGTAGAATATTGCAGTTGAAGCATCTCTCTCAGTCACTCAGTTTTCTGAAGTGGTTAGGTGGGTGCAGTGGGGGCAGACCGGAGGTCCGGAGCTAGAATTCAGAAATCTGGTTTTCAGAAAACAGCTGGAAGCTATAGACATCTGTGGTTTCTAGCTAGACATAATCAGTTTAATTAAATCCTGATTGTATCTGGAATCCTGTCATTTCTTCTTTTAACTTCTGGAGATCAGCAACAATCTTTTAAGTTGTTAACAACCCCCGCTAGTCGTGAACGGCCAAAATTTAATTAGTTCAACAGTAAAACATCTTTTTGCTGTGGTGGCCTGCAGGTTCGGTTAATTTCAAACAACTATCTGGAGTGATGTGCTAAATCCACACACCCTAAAGAAATTGATGTACTACTACTGCTTTTGCTCCATTTGGACATGAATAATTAGTCAAGTTTCCTTGCGATTGGTACAGCATGGAAAATTTCAGAGGGCTTCCCTATTCTTGACATTTAACTAAGTGCAGGTATGCGCCCTCCTAAATATGACATATTGGAGATATTCCTTGGGGAAAAATAATAATGAGTTAAGTTGGCATGTGCATTTCGAGTGTTTATGATATACTATCCTTTTCCAACAACTCCACTACACTGAAGTACCATCATCAGCTAATGAACCCACCCACAAGCATGCAAAACACGTACTAGTACCATCGTAGGAACCAGGAAGCACTACCAGGTCAACATATGTGTAGAATTCTCCGTTACATTGCTCTCATGTCATGCACACGTAAGCTTGCTAATATTCAATTTATGCAACTGGATCTATGTGAAAATTATACAGTGTAGACACCATATATAATTAGTATACACACTGTATGTGACGTTTTGAGAATTTTTGTCAGGTTAACGGTTTTATCATTGAACTCTGTCAGTGAATACTAAACTTAAGGGTCATATTCACAGTCGGAATTAAGTAGGAGATGGCGTATAGTGGAACTTGATAAAGTCGGTGATATACTGTTGAACCAGAGATAAGTCATTGTTTTAGGTTTGTACTAAATCGAATTTCAACTACTAACTTATAAAAAACGCATAGAAACATTTTTAGCACGAAATAAGTAGACTACAGAAATATATTCAGTGTGATTTTAATTAATATAACTAATTTTGGTGTTGTAAACGTTGTTATGTTGCTGTAAACAATTCATCAACCTTACGTACATTAGTTCGACTTATAACAAATCCAAAACATACACCCCTTGATATCAAATGAAAAAAGCAATTATTAATCGCAGTGTCCAGATATGGACATACGGATGGAGGAGCACTTACGAAGATGAGGCCCTTGATGTTGACCTCGGTGATTGTCTCGCCGTCCTCGTCGTCGACGCCGATGGCGGCGCGGAGCCGGTCGACGAAGTCTGGACGGCCGGCGCGGTCGCCGGCGGTGGCGGCGTGCTCGGCGAGCAGCTTCGTGATGAGCTCGTCGAACTTGTTGTGTATCCGCCGCAGCTTGGCCTGAACTCCCTGCAGATCCAGCCTCGCCAGCGCCGGGACGAAGTCGCTGATGTTGAACAGCCCAGCGCCCGTCAGCAGCGACACGATCATGTCCTTGTAGCTGCAACACATATATGATCAATATGTCACTAATTAGTGTATGTTTGTGTAGTAATTGAGACTGTATATTTCTGTAAATACCGTGTAAACTAATATAGTTCTGAAGATTTTGTCACGTACTAACGTATACTACGTTTGCACGCGTCAGTTGTATTTGGTGTTTCGCTTTCGGTAAATTGTAGGCGAGACGACTGTTGATTGACATATGACTCATTCGTATGCTGACTTGTGCACGCATATTACCACTACTCTATCTCCCACCTATCTTATGAAAACTACGTACTCCACTAGTGCTACCACTCCAACCACACCACCTTAACTCGCATTATCTTTATGTACAATTTCTTTCTAGAGAACAAAAAGTCACACACATTGGATCAATTTGTACACCATTCTCTCCCTCCTCTCTTCCACTAAAAAAACGAGAACGAACGACAAACTTTATATGCATTGGATTAATTTGTAAACCATTTTTCTAAACCAAAAAAAGTTACTCCCTCCTTCCCTAAATGTTTGACACCGTTGACTTTTTTATAAACGTTTGACTGCTCGTCTTATTCAAAAAAATTACGTAATTATTAATTCTTTTTCTATCACTTGATTCATCGTTAGATATACTTTTAAACACATATATAACTTTACATATTTCACAAAATTTTTTGAATAAAACAAGAGGTTAAACTTGTGTCAAAAAGTCAATGGTGCCAAATATTTAGAAAAGGAGGGAGTAATTAGCAGAGATCACAGACGGATCATCAGGTCTCACGTACCTGTTGGACTCATCTCCCTGCGCGTCGAAGACCCGCTTGCTGACAGTGATCTGTCCGACGATGTTGGCGAGCGCGCAGACGAGCACCTCGGGGATGACCACCTCCCTACCCGCCGCGGCCGCCTCCGCCATGCCGCGCACGAGCCGCTTCGCCTCGTCGCGGCGGACGCAGGCCCAGTCGGCGAGCGCGCGCGCGCCGAGCAGGTGGACGCTGGCCAGCTTCCGCATCAGCTTCCACCTGGCGCCGTAGTCGGCGAACACCATGTTCTGGCGCCCGTACGTGATGTCGCCCGCGCTCGCCACGTCCGGGCGGTTGGCGAACCGCGCGTCCAGCGCCTTGAGGAACGCCCGCGCCGCGCACGGCGACGACGCCACCGCCACGCCGCACGTCCCCATCTTCAGGTACATCACCGGACCGTACCTGCGCGCCAGCGACGCCAGCCCCGTGTGCGGCGCCGGGCCCACCAGCGGCAGCGCCCCCAGGATTGGGAACCCCGGTGGGCCCGGAGGGAGGCGGCGGCCGTTGTTGCCGGAGGAGCGGGTGGTCGATCGGAGGGTGAGGTGGAGGAGGAGGCAGAGCAAGGCGGCGCCGAGGACGAACGGGTCGGTGCAGAGCGCGGCGAGCGACATGGCCATGGCGTCGGCGTCGCGGCGCGGCGTGGCGTGGCGTGGCGAGCGGTTCACACTGGTGGGTGTCGTGCGCTCGCTGCCGAAGGGTGGTGCTCGTGGCGTCTTATATATATTTTGCGAGCCGTTTGTTTATTCCTGTTTTTGCTGAAGCGGTGCGCGAATCACGAGGCGGGAGTCGAGTGTTGGAGAATCGAGGATGGTTACGCAGATTTTGTAGTAGAGGATTTGGTATATTCAGGGGAAAGGTGGAGTTTTTGTAGAGAGATAAAAAGCGGGCAAGACAATAACAGGATACGGGTGTGGAGTATTTAATTTGTCATATAAGGATTTGGCCAAAGATCGATTAAAGTACTAGCTTGCTAGTCTCTTGCATTTCTTAACTAGTGCTATGGTGCGTGAACCCTGTGGCGAACTCATCATCCGACCAACTTCCATTCCTCCTTCTTTTTAAGAAAAAATCATCCGACCAACAATTAATATTATGTGTTTATCTGGAGTCATGGACTGTTAATGTTATGCTTGGCTCCGAATGTTGGTAGGAGGGATCATTACTACTCCCTCCTTCCCCATAATATAAGAACTTTTGTCTTTTGGTTTTTTTCACAATATAAGAACTTTTAACTTTCATTAAATGAATTTATGGCCCACGCATCTATTATTAACATAGTTAAACCTTCCATAGTAAGTTATATGTTTTCATGCAGACATCCAATATCTATATTTCAATCCTTTAAATTATGAAATGTGCCATGTATATTTTCATATATTAATTGAAAAATCAGTGAGACCTATCTACTGTGTGGGGATATTGTGGATAGATTCTTATTATTTTTCAAAACGACAATAGTTCTTATATTATGGGACAGAGGAAGTACGATCAATCTACAACTAACTTACATCTACCTTCTATTTTACTATCTAGATTCTACCAGTACATATTGTTAGAATGTGCAGTTTGGTAGCTGTAGATTTTAGAAGAAGTTGTAGCGGCCATCAACTCCCTTAAACAGACCATGTATAGATATTAGTTGTACCGGTGGATACCCAAATAATATTATGCTATTTTTCATAGCAAAGTATATTATCTATAGTTAGGTTTGCTTGCCTTTAATTTTCTTTTCTGTTGCACCACTTCTTAAGGGGGCTTTGAGCCAAGTTTTCGATAAACTCGACTGAGAGCGAAGTCATGTCTTACTATATGTATTAATACACTTGAGTAGTATATCATAGAATAATTTCTTCTTATGGAATCTTGCTTGAACCCTTAAAAACTTACCCCCTCCAAAACAAATGGATGTGAAGATATTTTAGATATTAATGTTGAGCTGAGCAATAGTTATAATTGTTTAACATGCAAAAGTAAATGAAAAATAGACGAGGGAAGTTGATTGTTTGAGACAAAAAAGTAAATAAATTATTATCATATTCTAGAGACACTAGATGTCCTTAAGTTTCTGATCAGGGCTAGGGGGTATCGCTTTTAAGTCTTCTTTTATTTTCTTCACGTATGTTCACCTTATAAACCACGCGCCATAAAAATGGCTTCCACCGTTCCACGCAAGCAACACGAACATTCATGGCACATTCACAGAGTCTTACCCCCAAACCCAGCATATCCCTAGTTCACATCCTTTTTTATATGCCATGACATCCGTGTCTTCAAATTGACACCATTTATGCGTGCATTAGGCAATACTCAATGGAAATAAGGACAAGTGAGGTGAGTGGGAGAGTAGTAATTAAGCACGTGATTTTACTCCTATGTGAGTGTTTGTGGCCTTGTGGGCATTTTTCCTTACCATTTTCTAACCCAACGTGGGAGCTTTGTCTAGACTTTTCTTGAGAAATATTATCTTTTTAATGGAAAATTGTAAAAATAGAAGTCGAGTGGGGGAAATTGCAGAAATAGGGTACTGCCACCGCACGGTCTGGCGGCAGGACCCCTACCGCCGGGTGGTATGACGGCAGGGCTCCTACCGCCTGGGGGTGGGACGGCAAGCACCTGCCGCCTGGCGGCGTGGCGGTAGGCACCTACCGCCAGGGGGAGCGGCGGTAGGGCATCCCGTCGAGCCCTGTGGCAGGCCTACCACCAAACCTCCTAGCGGTAGGCCCTCTCAACCACCAGGCCACCGATGCTTTCGGCGCGCTGTCGGTGCTTTCGGCGTGCTGTCTTTTGTTTTCTGCGCATTGTCGGTGTTTTCAGCACGATATCTGCTCCTCTTAATTGATTTCACAGCACTCGAAGGCCTGTATAAACACATGATCGGTCGTATATTTTGCATCAGTTGAGCTTCATGCTGTAAGCTTCCCGTAGCCTCCCCAATTCGCTAAGTAAGTGCTATAGGGAACATCTTATACCAATCAGAGGTATAGACGTCTTTCATATTCTGTATCTGATAAACAAAATCAACAGAATGTGAAGGGCGTCTATACTTCTGATGGTATAAGATGTATTTTTTTGTTAAATTCTGGCAAGGAGTGCAAGTGGCAGCACTCGAAATAGTATATGAATATATCAATTGGTGGTACATCTGCATTCGTTTAGCAAGTCCTCGAGGAAAATCTTATACCCGTCAGAAGTATAGACGTCCTCTATATTCTGTATCAGATAACTAGAATCAACAGAATGTGAAGGGCTTCTATACTTCAGAAGGGTATAAGATGTAATTCTCGTTAAATTTTAGACGAGAGTGCAAGTAGCAATCAGGTGAGCTGGACATGGTCGAATTGGTTCTAATCATTAAATCATTCTTCGTTCATCCTTTGCTTTATATGTATCGTGTTGTTGCAGCGTTTTATTATGTTACCGTACGGTAATTCTTGAAGTGTGGGAAACGACGAAAATTAACTGTGTACTTATAATACCAATAGATAAAGAAATGAGTAGAAAATAACAGTCAAGATAGTTAGTACTAAAATAAGCAACACATGAAATAGTAGTACAGGATAAATCATAATGCATAAATATTTTCTTCATTTAAATTATTGAATACAGAAGTCTAAGTACATAAAAGAGATATACACACCCTCATGGCGGCCCATGTTTCCCCCGTTTGCTTGGGCCGGCCTTTTTTCTTTGACGTACCTGATTTGCAGAATACGTCAAAGGATCGGGGATGCCTGTCACGAACTTGAAGGGGTGGTTTCGAGCCTACCGGCGGCTTGGTTGGCTGAGTCGACTGCGTCAGCGAAGGTGCATCACCCCAGTAATTCTGAGCCTCAGGGTAGTCAGGCGAGAAAAGACACTCCACGAAGTGCTTCGCTGGCATCGTCGGTGATGCAGCCGCTATGGACAAATCGGACGCGACGTAAGCTGGATGATGAACATAGCAATATTAGAACTAACATAAATAATTTAAATGAAGCGATTTAATAATGTATTTTGTAGTTACCACTCGATGGTACCGGGAAGCTGTAATCTCTGGCATCTACAAAAGGGGCCGTAGGGTGTACTATTTAGATTTGCTTCAACCGATGGGTAGAAACTCAAATCAACCCCACTATCACAGTATTGAATAAGGTGATCGCCAAAATAAACATGTATCATAACTTGACCTGACATCCTGATGGAATAATAATTAAATTAGCTCTTCAGCTAATATCGTAACCAAACCATAATTCATACTAAATATTTTATTTCATCTTATCTACTAATATCTTATATGTATTTTATCTGCTAATATGGTTATCTGCTAATATTTTATTTCATCTTATCTACTAACCACTTCCTAGTTTTATCTGCTAAATAATTTATTTTATCTATCTCGTAATATTTTATCTTTTTTTCGCGTGATAATATTTTATCTGCTAACCACTTCCTAATTTTTTCTACTAATATTTTATTTGCTAACCACTTCCTACTTTTATATAAATATTTTCTAAATTTTTCAGTAAAAATTATCGTAATCGTAAATGTATATATTTTTTCTCAACTACGATTAATTATGCTCTCGGTCAACTCTACTGAAAAATCCAAATATGTATTTTTAATGTCTTAAAATGGATTTACGGTCAATAATATAACTATTCTGTAATTTGCTAACTTATTCCCATCATCGAAAAATTATGTACTCACTACATCTGATTGCAACAAACATATACTAGTTTTGTTCTAAGTCTAATACTAAGTACATTACATGGAAGGATTAAAAAATATAGCTAACTAACATTAAAAAAATTATATATAATTATACTAACTACTACTGTAAATATACTAACTACTATTGTATCTAATACAAATATTCTCTCTCCTTAGATCTCAAAAAATAACTAGATTACAATTCAAAATGACAGTAATCAAATAAACCACTAAACGAACTATTTTAATACCTGCTAATAGGAGTATCTATCACAAACTTGTCGTCTCCTCACACCAGCAGCACGACCTCCCTCCCTTCAACTCCACGAGCTGTTGCGTGCGTCTCAGGTAGCAGCAACAATGGTCCGCGCCCGTCGTCGTCTCCTCCTTTGCTCGGGATGAGGAGATGAAGCTCGGGATGAGGAGAGGAAGAAGAAAATGCAGCGACGAAGTGGTCCTGCATTGCTTTAAATCGGTGAGCACCCGAGCCTACCGCCAAGCGGCCT
Source organism: Leersia perrieri (assembly GCA_000325765.3). Classification (NCBI taxonomy): domain Eukaryota; kingdom Viridiplantae; phylum Streptophyta; class Magnoliopsida; order Poales; family Poaceae; genus Leersia; species Leersia perrieri. The sequence continues at coordinate 12,189,499 of CM002481.1, read as the reverse complement.
GGCGGTATTAGCGCCCGTGATTGCTGGAATTGGCGCCGAGCAGCGCAGACGGCGGGCCCTACCGCCATACCGCCTAGCGGTACCCGCCTCCCGCCGAACCGTTTGGCGGTAGGGGCGCGTGCAGCTCGGTGGTGGGCCTTGCCGCCATACCGGCCGGCGGTAGGTACCCTGCCGCCAAGCGGCCTAGCGCTATCAGCGCCCCCGTGATTGCTGGAATTGGCGCCGAGCAGCGCAGACGGCGCTACCGCCATACCGCCTAGCGGTACCCGCCTCCCGCCGAACCGTTTGGCGGTAGGGGCGCGTGCAGCTCGAGTGTGGGCCTTGCCGTCATACCGGCCGGCGGTACGGGTCCTGCCGCCAGACCGCGCGGCGACAGTACCCTATTTCTGCAATTTCCCCCATTCGACTTCTATTTTTACAATTTTCCATTAAAAAGATAATATTTCTTAGAAAAAGTCCTTTGTCCAAAGAGGATCTGTGCCGTGTTACTGTATGACGTCAAGTTGTCTACATTATTATATCTCCGCTCTCGAGTAGATACTAGTAATAGCATTCAAAGGCTTTGTTGATTCCAACTTTTCTCTTTAAACTTTCAATTTTTTCCGTCAACATCAAATATTTGACACATGCATGAAGCATTAAATATAAACGAAAAAAACCAATTATACAATTAGCATGTAATTGCGAGATAAATCTTTTGAGTCTAATTACGTCATGATTTGACAATGTGGTGCTACAGTAAACATTTGCTAATGATAAATTAATTAGGCTTAATAAATTCGTCTCGCAGTTTATAAGCAAAATCTGTAATTTGTTTTGTTATTAGTCTATTTTTGATACTTCAAATGTGTGTCCGTATACTTAAAAAAAATTTAGGTGTGGAACTAAACACGGCCAAAGCTTGTACAATCAAATCTTAAGAAAGAACCTGAACTCACTAGTAAATAAAATTATTAAAATTTAATATGTGAAAATGGAAGTACGGTGTAACAGTTTTAATTATTAATAACTGAGATACTTTCATATATATAGTTATTTTTCAAATATTTTTTTATGACAATGTGAGTAGAAATAATGATCAAACGTATGAATTGGAGACTCTGTCGTCCTAAATGACATCTTAGAAGAACCGAGGTACTACTACGTACTTAAGTCATGTCCTGATTTTTTTCGTTTTGTTAGAAACAAATATAAATTGATGAGCTATCGCTGCGAAATCTAATTAAATGACCACTGTTCACTTATGGTGCTTAATTAAGTGTTGAACTGTTGTAATAATTTTGGGCTGGAAGCTCTGGCGGTTTTGTCTCTTAGCGTAACTGTACTATATATATATGTGTTGTATTCTAAAACAGTACACAGCGCATATGATATATTACAAGTGACCCATGCTAATTGTGCTTGAATATACAAGTAAATCAACTGGATATCATGCTTGGGACCGCTGGTAGGTGTTGAGAATTAATAATTAGTATAGTTAACTAGTAGGAGTAAAGCTAGGAGAGATGCACACAGGTGTGAGAATCGAGTTATATATATTTGCTTCAACTCATCCGCTGACCGCTGCCTTCCTGGAAAGCGTTTACTCGTGACGCCAGTGTCAAAGTTGTGATCCAAATACAAACAACGAAGGAAAACCCTTTGTATTGGAGGATCCTAATTTAAAGGAGAATGGGTAGTATTTGAACCCATAATTTCTATTGTGATCATTTGGATCATACGATTTCTGGAGGTGTCGAATTCCGGTACCTTGATTCCATTTACAGTGGCGGAGCCAGGAAATGCAATTTGGAGGGGCCTAAACTAATTGAAGAAGGGCTAATACATTATTTGCTTAGTTTAATCACGTGATTACTTATATAATCATATGCAAAATTTGATTTGTTGGAGGGGGCAAGGTCACTAGCCGCCCCCCGGCTCCGCCGGTGATTCCATATAGGATTTTAAATATGAGCTCACGTACACCTTATTACTTATTTTCCTTTCCTATGTTCAATGCACATTCTCTCTTCCGATCTACCCTCTCTTTCACGTAGGAATTTCTATAAATTCATGTGTTTCAATTCCGATGAACCAAAGACATCAATTTGCCTGTTCCTTTGTTTTGAAATCATGTTTCTACTAGCTTGAAATTAAAGTAACAAAAAATAGGGCGTCACTGAATCCAGCAAAAAAAATATCCCTTCGGTTATATAGGAGGATATATTTTTGGATTTTTCAATGTCAATAAATTAAGTGCATAGTTCTTTGTATAAAAAAAATGTAAACATGTGTGACATTATGAAAGTTTTTAGTGATAAATATATGCCCAAACAACAAGCAATAATTATGTTTTAATTTAACTTCTGTGATATTCTTTCGGACTAATCTTTTTTGAGATATTTATCTGCATGTGTTATATAATCCATATATGGGGCCAAAGTAGATACTGTTAGTTGGATGCACTTAACAGCTTTTTTTTTTTGGGGGGGTNTTTATTTTATCTATCACAAAAAATATCTCGTAATATTTTATCTTTATTTCGCTTGATAATATTTTATCTGCTAACCACTTCCTAATTTTTTCTACTAATATTTTATTTGCTAACCACTTCCTACTTTTATATAAATATTTTCTAAATTTTTCAGTAAAAATTATCGTAATCGTAAATGTATATATTTTTTCTCAACTACGATTAATTATGCTCTCGGTCAACTCTACTGAAAAATCCAAATATGTATTTTTAATGTCTTAAAATGGATTTACGGTCAATAATATAACTATTCTGTAATTTGCTAACTTATTCCCATCATCGAAAAATTATGTACTCACTACATCTGATTGCAACAAACATATACTAGTTTTGTTCTAAGTCTAATACTAAGTACATTACATGGAAGGATTAAAAAATATAGCTAACTAACATTAAAAAAATTATATATAATTATACTAACTACTACTGTAAATATACTAACTACTATTGTATCTAATACAAATATTCTCTCTCCTTAGATCTCAAAAAATAACTAGATTACAATTCAAAATGACAGTAATCAAATAAACCACTAAACGAACTATTTTAATACCTGCTAATAGGAGTATCTATCACAAACTTGTCGTCTCCTCACACCAGCAGCACGACCTCCCTCCCTTCAACTCCACGAGCTGTTGCGTGCGTCTCAGGTAGCAGCAACAATGGTCCGCGCCCGTCGTCGTCTCCTCCTTTGCTCGGGATGAGGAGATGAAGCTCGGGATGAGGAGAGGAAGAAGAAAATGCAGCGACGAAGTGGTCCTGCATTGCTTTAAATCGGTGAGCACCCGAGCCTACCGCCAAGCGGCCTGGCGGTATTAGCGCCCGTGATTGCTGGAATTGGCGCCGAGCAGCGCAGACGGCGGGCCCTACCGCCATACCGCCTAGCGGTACCCGCCTCCCGCCGAACCGTTTGGCGGTAGGGGCGCGTGCAGCTCGGTGGTGGGCCTTGCCGCCATACCGGCCGGCGGTAGGTACCCTGCCGCCAAGCGGCCTAGCGCTATCAGCGCCCCCGTGATTGCTGGAATTGGCGCCGAGCAGCGCAGACGGCGCTACCGCCATACCGCCTAGCGGTACCCGCCTCCCGCCGAACCGTTTGGCGGTAGGGGCGCGTGCAGCTCGAGTGTGGGCCTTGCCGTCATACCGGCCGGCGGTACGGGTCCTGCCGCCAGACCGCGCGGCGACAGTACCCTATTTCTGCAATTTCCCCCATTCGACTTCTATTTTTACAATTTTCCATTAAAAAGATAATATTTCTTAGAAAAAGTCCTTTGTCCAAAGAGGATCTGTGCCGTGTTACTGTATGACGTCAAGTTGTCTACATTATTATATCTCCGCTCTCGAGTAGATACTAGTAATAGCATTCAAAGGCTTTGTTGATTCCAACTTTTCTCTTTAAACTTTCAATTTTTTCCGTCAACATCAAATATTTGACACATGCATGAAGCATTAAATATAAACGAAAAAAACCAATTATACAATTAGCATGTAATTGCGAGATAAATCTTTTGAGTCTAATTACGTCATGATTTGACAATGTGGTGCTACAGTAAACATTTGCTAATGATAAATTAATTAGGCTTAATAAATTCGTCTCGCAGTTTATAAGCAAAATCTGTAATTTGTTTTGTTATTAGTCTATTTTTGATACTTCAAATGTGTGTCCGTATACTTAAAAAAAATTTAGGTGTGGAACTAAACACGGCCAAAGCTTGTACAATCAAATCTTAAGAAAGAACCTGAACTCACTAGTAAATAAAATTATTAAAATTTAATATGTGAAAATGGAAGTACGGTGTAACAGTTTTAATTATTAATAACTGAGATACTTTCATATATATAGTTATTTTTCAAATATTTTTTTATGACAATGTGAGTAGAAATAATGATCAAACGTATGAATTGGAGACTCTGTCGTCCTAAATGACATCTTAGAAGAACCGAGGTACTACTACGTACTTAAGTCATGTCCTGATTTTTTTCGTTTTGTTAGAAACAAATATAAATTGATGAGCTATCGCTGCGAAATCTAATTAAATGACCACTGTTCACTTATGGTGCTTAATTAAGTGTTGAACTGTTGTAATAATTTTGGGCTGGAAGCTCTGGCGGTTTTGTCTCTTAGCGTAACTGTACTATATATATATGTGTTGTATTCTAAAACAGTACACAGCGCATATGATATATTACAAGTGACCCATGCTAATTGTGCTTGAATATACAAGTAAATCAACTGGATATCATGCTTGGGACCGCTGGTAGGTGTTGAGAATTAATAATTAGTATAGTTAACTAGTAGGAGTAAAGCTAGGAGAGATGCACACAGGTGTGAGAATCGAGTTATATATATTTGCTTCAACTCATCCGCTGACCGCTGCCTTCCTGGAAAGCGTTTACTCGTGACGCCAGTGTCAAAGTTGTGATCCAAATACAAACAACGAAGGAAAACCCTTTGTATTGGAGGATCCTAATTTAAAGGAGAATGGGTAGTATTTGAACCCATAATTTCTATTGTGATCATTTGGATCATACGATTTCTGGAGGTGTCGAATTCCGGTACCTTGATTCCATTTACAGTGGCGGAGCCAGGAAATGCAATTTGGAGGGGCCTAAACTAATTGAAGAAGGGCTAATACATTATTTGCTTAGTTTAATCACGTGATTACTTATATAATCATATGCAAAATTTGATTTGTTGGAGGGGGCAAGGTCACTAGCCGCCCCCCGGCTCCGCCGGTGATTCCATATAGGATTTTAAATATGAGCTCACGTACACCTTATTACTTATTTTCCTTTCCTATGTTCAATGCACATTCTCTCTTCCGATCTACCCTCTCTTTCACGTAGGAATTTCTATAAATTCATGTGTTTCAATTCCGATGAACCAAAGACATCAATTTGCCTGTTCCTTTGTTTTGAAATCATGTTTCTACTAGCTTGAAATTAAAGTAACAAAAAATAGGGCGTCACTGAATCCAGCAAAAAAAATATCCCTTCGGTTATATAGGAGGATATATTTTTGGATTTTTCAATGTCAATAAATTAAGTGCATAGTTCTTTGTATAAAAAAAATGTAAACATGTGTGACATTATGAAAGTTTTTAGTGATAAATATATGCCCAAACAACAAGCAATAATTATGTTTTAATTTAACTTCTGTGATATTCTTTCGGACTAATCTTTTTTGAGATATTTATCTGCATGTGTTATATAATCCATATATGGGGCCAAAGTAGATACTGTTAGTTGGATGCACTTAACAGCTTTTTTTTTTTGGGGGGGTAATTGCACCCATGCCCCCACTTTGAATCTCAATTACTATTTTACCCTCATTTTTTAGGGCTTGCTATTTTGCCCCCAATTTTTAAAAACGAACTTACAGTTTGCCCTCACTTTCACTTGTGACAACAAAGTCAACGGTGTTAGTTTTATGGTTTTAAGATATTTATACCCTTGCTTGTTTGTGCATTTTTTCTCTTTTTTTTTCATCTAGCGTGATTTTGCCCCTATTTTGTTGACATAAGATGGGCATGTCGTGTGATGTTTTTGTACTTTATCAAAATTCAGTCAAAATTTGTTTAAATCTATACTTGGCTAGTATTTACCACATTTTGGACAGAGTACAAAAACATCACACGACATGCTCATCTTATGTCAACAAAAATAGGGGCAAAATCACACAAGATGAAAAAATAGAAGAGTAAAAAATGCACCAACAAGGGTATAAATGTCCTGAAACCATAAAACTAACACCGTTAACTTTCTGTCACAATTGAGGGCAAACTGTAGGTTCATTTTCAAAAAGTGGGGGCAAAACAACAAACTCTAAAAAGTGAGGGTTAAAATAGTAATTGAGGTTTAAAATGAGGGCATGGGTGCAATTGCCCTTTTTTTAAGGGATAACAGCTTATATACATCAATGTAGTTCCTCTAACGTTATGTAAGATGAAGCGATTGACATGCGGGCCGACGGTGGGCTCACATGTCAGATAGCCGTCGGGGTTCACACGGAGGGCCTATTCGGTTTGGAGTTTTTTCACATGAATTTCAGAGGAATCCTGTTCATAGGATTTTTTCCCTTTCCCCACCATTCGGAACGATCTAACAAGTCCATAGGAAAGCTAAGGAAGATTTTCTTTACTGTTCATCGCAGTGAAAAACATAGGAAAAAAACATCCACTCCCACCTCTTTTTTCTGATTCCTTCGCGTTGTTACGAGGCAATCAACAACTAACCCATGCCATTAGTGAAGAAGGGAGGAGGAACAACAACAACAACAACCAGAAGGAGAAGAACGTGTTGTTCACAACTTCGAGTCCGATGGTCGGCGTGGAGAGACCGACGACGACGAATCGAGGCCCGCGCAGTTTCACGGAGGCCGACGGCTGGTGATCGAGGTTGGCGGCGGCGGATCGAGCCCGCCGAGGCGTGCGGAGGCCCACGGTGGCGGATCGAGCCAGCGCCGGTCGCGCGGAGGCCGACGGCCGTGGATCGAGCCCACTATAGTCGTGCGGAGGCCCACGGCGGCGGATCGAGCCTGCCTCCGTCACGCAGAGGCCGACGGCCGAGGATCGATCCCGCTTTGGTCGCGCGAAAGCCGGCGATGGTGGATCGAGGTGGCGCTGTCGTGCGGAGGCCGGTGGCGACGCATCGAGGCCGGCGCGGAGGGGAGCCATAGGTGGAGTTTGACGGTTGGAGGTGGTTGCTAGTCGGCGGGACAGGCGGGGCCGGTGACTCTGACATCAGGAGGGAGGATGAGATGGCGACGAGATTGATGGGGAAGAAAGGAGTGGAATGATCAGTACAGTGATCTAATGTGATTATTATTCCTTTCCTACAGTAATAAAATGGAATACTACTTTTTTCCTGTCCTATAATCTGAATGCTCTCCATGCGTATATTACTCTGTTATTCAATCATCTGTTTTACACATACAATCCTTTCATATTCCTATATTTTTATCCTATGTTTTTCCTATCATGTAAACCGAATAGGCCCAGAGTCACGGACGTAAGAGAATTCCATTACATATATATCAACCTAGCCGATCACCAGCTACAGTTTGACTCCCAACAATTTTAGGTTGAAGAGTCATTTGTGTGAATTAATTGTTAGTCTCTGTCACTGGCCGGGTACGGTGCGCTTTATTGTATACCATCTATCATATATATTGTTTTCAAATGCCAAATTTCCTAGATATGTGAGAGATGATACTTCAGAGAGCTTGAGTGTACGCTCGATTTTTTAATGAATAGTTAGTAACATTTTACATCCCATTAGCTTTATAACCAAAGCGTGAAAAACTGGATGGTTCCAAATTTTCATCCGAGAAAAAAAAAAGAACATGTCTACATTTATGCAAATAGTGGTATGACAATTTATTTATGGGCATAGATTTTGGAAGAGACAATGACGACAGAGTTGATTTCTTATTTCATTTCACAGAACTCGAGTAAGAGGATCTCGTCAACTGGATGTAGTGGTAACATAGAAAAAGTCACAGGGAACTTGAGAGTTGAGAGTCAAATTGGTTGTACTACGTGTACGTGTGGGTGACGTTTTCAGGGGGTTAGGTGAAGGAGAGTGATGGACAATCTACAAAACATAGTTGTAGTAGAGCAGTAGTCCATCCATGGACGACTGTGTCCCTGTCTCGGTTTGTTGAGCTTAATCACTTAACCCCGGCCATGTATCTAATCCCACAGACACGACAACTGGATTAGGGAGTCAAGATTTGATTTGCTAATTAATCGTGAAAGACACATCTTATTAATTTATTAGCTTTTAAGTAGTTGTTAATTGAGTAGTCGGTCGATATGATGCATGTGCCGGCGAGCAGTTCGATATGATTATCTGAGACGGCTCATGGTCCAATTCCGAGTATGGGGTGGCCTGGTCACTCTTTTTCAATATTATTCCTTTTTTCTTTGAAATATCACTCTTCCAACAATATACACCTTCTTGTAGAGTTGTAATATGTAGGTCTCAGGAGTCATGACGACCAGACAGATTTTCCGTGAGCAGGGCCAGGTGGCAAATCTAGCTTACATTTGTCTGTAATATACTGGAGATTTTATCCAGCATCTACACAGATAACACTTAGAAAAAAAAATCTACACACATAAAAAGCAAAAAAGAGACAATTGCATATATCGCATTAGTATGCTCCCATTGTGAATATACCACTGAAATTGTCACATTGCTATATAATGCCATCGGATTGAACCCTTAGTCACATGAAACGTGGAACATGGGTGGGTTCCTCGTATCGGGAACTTCGTCCCGGGAACGGGAACGGAAACATCGTGGGACATCATTCCAAATACGACTAGATCACGGTCTCAAATACATTGTACAATGTGGAATAAGTATGTGTGAGATTGTGAGGATAAGTACAAAGGGTGGTTTATAGAGATGGAAACAGATCATAATGCTTACAGCTAGCAGCTATCTAGATTTATTCAGTAGATATTGATGCAAAATATTGATAAATTTCTTTATATTGTGGTACTATAAACCTATGTTAAGCTATATGTTCCTCAATTTGAGTACACCATTCCGGATTAACGTTTCAAAAAATATATATAGAAACACGTTCCATCTCTTAAAAAAAGGTTTAATACTCCCATCGTCTCATACTTTTAAGAGATAATGTACTGCGTTTCATATTCTAGTTCCTTGGTCCGGGAATTTTTATGACTTAGATCGAACCCCTCTACCTTTGACAAATACGGTGAGTCGGTGACATAAGGAAAACATTCCCACTCATTTTTTATCTTTGCTAGACAACCCAAGGTGTCCGCAGTAAAATGTTTTGTGTACAGATCTCATCACCTGCTTCTGCATCATGCACATTGCCTTCAGACAATGAAACCAGTCTTTGTCGTAAATTATATTGGAATGGAAACCAAATCAATGTCAGTTTGTCTTGATATATTTGGTGGTTATAACAAACTGCTTTATTAAAATGAAAAAAACGGACCATGATATATTCTGACGGGGCTATAGTTTGATGCTTGAGGATATGCTTTCATAACAGTCAGCTATTAAATAAATTCATTGACTAACACTAAATCATGTAAAAAAAATTAACAGCTTTATATGAAATTCCTGCATTCGAACTATGAATTGCAGCAGTTGCAAAATAATAAATTTCCAAAAATCAATGCCAGGACGTATGCCTTTTTGCATAAACGGGTGAGACAAGTGCATTTGGTGTGGTGATGGGGTATTGGAGTTGTATTAGGTCATTCTCAGTGCATAGTTTTATTGTGTGGTTTCTAAGAGTGATACGTCATTTAATGGCTTTGGACTTGATGAATGAAACTATGTTTCACAGCAGAAAGTTTCGTGTCATGATTTTATATGTTAGCATATCATTTAAATTTAGTATTTATGTAACCAATAGGCAGTGGAAAGTTTTGTGTCATGACTTTATATGATAGCATATCATTTAAATTTAATATTTAAGTAACTAATAGGAGTGTAGAAACATTTGGTGATGAAACCAGAAACCTTCTCAATGGGAGTTTCATATGGTTTTCAATGCCTTCGAAATGGTGATTACCCGTTTCATCCTCAGGACAGTCTCAATGGTGTATTGATAATGGTTTCTATCCTCATTAAATAACTTGTCATGTAGACGAAATAATGACATGTCCATGTAATTAATGAAGAAAGAGAGCTACAATCCTAGAAATGGTTTCCTCATGAAGAAACTAACTCTTATCTTCACTCAATGCACCAAAAAACCATAAAATTGTTATTAGGAAGAAACCACCAGTTCCTATAGGGTCTATGTCGCCTCACCATTGGTGTAAGAAGATAGAGTTGGAAAAGAGAAAGAGAAAACAATTATTACTCGAAGACATTACCACTATGGAAGATAGTTTCTATAGATGATTTCTTGTGCCACGGAAACTACGTCGATTTCTTCTATTAAGACTGTCCTTATGAAACCAATCTCATCTCTCTTCTAATAAATAATATGTCATGTCACTATATTAGCATATGTGGTACGTCATTTAATGTGCATGAAACCTTTATGACACCACCATTAAGATTGGCCTTGGGCCATTTTCAAAATTCCAGTGGATATGTTTCATCTAAAAAGCATTAAATTAATGAATGAAACAAACACTTGCAATGCACAATTTTATTTCACGATTTCATATGGTAGCAGTAGCAATTAACTTTTGAGTTGTGTTATGAAATGATTTAGTCACAGCGTGGTTTCATTTTCATTTGCAAGGCATAGAATGAAACAATTTAATCACAGTGGAGTTTCATTCTATTCCAATTCATAGGTAAGCGTGTACTCCATACTACTAGGTTTTTGATACAGGTGGAACTCACTGGGAATCGCCTAGCATTCAAATCTTGTCTCATAATTACGAGCATGCATCGTTTTCATTAAGAATTCAGTGTGCTCACAATTATCTAAAAAAAATTAGTGTGCTCACAAATTATCACCCGTACTTTGTCTCTCTTAAGCATGTAGGAGTACCAAAGAAATCATACTTGCAATTGTTATGCGTGGTGTGCATGTGTGATGGTGTGGGTGAGCCTATTTTTTCCAGTCTTTAAGCATATGGAACCCCATTACTCTAAATATGAGCATGTAATGTCTGAAATTTTTATTTCTAACGAACTGACAGTCACAAAGCAAATGATCCATTAACATCAAACATATATTAATTGCTGGCATTGAAAAGTTGAGCAGTATATTAGCTTAGTCCCCTGTTATTTTTCCCCTCCTCCAGGAAATGTTTGTTAGTGCTTCTGTGCTTGTACTCCTTCCCTGCCAAAGAAAGCAAGATATTTGGGACTTGTGCATACCGTTCTATGGGATTGCACGAGATCACTCTTCTGCAATCTGTTGAGTATTTCTACCATACTTATCCCCCATTGTCCGCTAGAGTAGACTACGAAAGTTGTCACGATTAGCCTCAAACCCTACATCAGAAATACACTGATTCACCTAGATGCCAAAATGGTTCTCCAGAAATTAAGCACAGCTCTTTTAAGCAACTATGATAATTTATATGGGTGTATTATATCTTTGGTGCGCTGTATCATGTAAGCTGGAGTTTCTAGAAGGAATGAGGGAGATATAACCCAACTAAAGTACTTGTTTATGCCGTCATTACCATAAAGGGACCCAATCCCCGAAAATCTCACATCTAAAGATTTTTCCCGTCTCCAGCTTTGAGGTAATATTCAAACAGAAAAGAAAACTAAAGGGATTATTCACGAGAGAAGGAATTAATAAAAGGTTTCACGATATCCGTAGGTCGTAGCCATGACGACCGGTTCTTCCCTACTTCATGTCCCTGTCGACAATACCAACATATACAGATTGCGAATTTGCAATGAAACGCTCAAATCTATCGGTATCTCAGCAGCAGCAGGCCCAGCCGCATTAGCATGCTTTTTTTCTTTTACCTGCACGTCAGCACGTCCACTACGGACAAGCCTGGCTAAATCTCCATCATTATCAGAAGTGTTAGGTGATCACAATTCATGGATGCAATATAGTCGCACAAGTATGGCCTTTGCTACGCGTAGGCCGACACGGCGCACCACCTTTCTAGAAAGGCCAGAACCAGCGGCAGCCATGGAATGGAACCGGGTGTGCCATTGGACGGCCAGTGCCATCTGGTTAAGTCTCATTCTTACCTACTACTACTCTGCAGGCTCAGGGGCAGGGGCCTACACACCACATCATCACCAGGTGTACTCCAGTGGGTATGGTAGTGCAACCATTTGATTCTTATCATGATATGCACAGTGAATTTCCACTGTAAGTTGGTATGTGCTTTACCGTTATTACTCCCATCTAATTTATCTACCAATCATTGATCACAATGTGGAATTCAGATACATATATTCAGGTGATAATTTTGCGTGTGTACCAGGGCCATCAAGGAATTTCGAGACAGTTTACTGTTGCTGTTTCTAATATTGTGTGGTGCATCAGAGGATTGTGCACCTGTTGAGGCCAAGCGATGAGAAAATCCGGCTCGCGGAAGGCCAAATGCGGCCGAGAAGACCGGGCCTCTCTTCCTCGAAGGCCAACTCTGAATCTTCACGGGGAAGAGCAGCAGCCTTTGTTGCATCGGCGTCTCTGTCAGTGCTCGACGCCGACTCGGCAGAGGCTGTCGCGTCGCTCGCGTTCTTGTTGACCTCTGGCTCTACTACACCCACTTCAGAAATCTCCCCTGGCTTCTTGTCGAATAGTCCTTTGAACTGCTTCCTCGCCTTCTTTTCCGTTTCCTAATTTTAGAAATTTTATCCAAACACTGTTAGTTCATACAGTTCTGAAGGGTCTCACTCTTGGATGTAAGGCTGCGTACCTGAATCGTTTGTTTAAGTTTAAGAAGCGCAGCTGTAGCATCAGGCTCTGAGGACTTGTCGACGGCCATCATCTAAAAAAGAGATGCAATAACATATATTGATTTAACTAAAGGCCAAGCAATTAATCATCTTACCTCGCAATATAATAATTTTAATAATCACGATACAGAAGTATGGTGTTACCCACCTTCTCAAAATCCTTCTTTGCATCATCAAAGTCCCCCAATAACATGTAGGACATTCCTCTCCGATAAAGAGCTTTCACATGGGCAGGGTTTGCTTCTAGAACCTGCTCAAAGAATAAATGGAGTAAATTGCTCAGCTCATCTTTGCATCACTTCACAATGGTCTGAAGATGCCAAGCGCGCCATAATATAGTTGTACACAAATAAGTCAGCACATTCATGGTTATATGGTTGCCTTTGTGCAAACTCATATCTGAATACTATCATCCAGATTTCAAACAGGGGTTGTTAAACTTCAGAAGATTCATACTAGGAGGAATGAAAAAAAATGTGAGAACCCTCATAGAAATTTCGATCCAATAGTGGTTAGGAAGTTTACATCTACCTTGACATTGGACCCCCCAGATCTATCCCACCCAAGACTCATCCAGTGCGCAGTGGTACATGCGGATGGGTTTCAATAATAGCCCCCATGTGTAGGAATGCACCACCCCTTTGATACACACACCTAGGAAAATTTTTTGGGCGTACAAAGCTCTTTATGGAAACATACCTTGTTACATGTGTCAATAGATTTTCTGTACTCGCCCATCTTCTGGTAGCAAGCAGCTACATTTAGATGTAGAGAATTCTGCATGTGTAAAAGAAAAAGAAAAATGGAAGGTAAACACATGCTTTATAAAGCAGAAACAATTGTTGAGATTACAGTGCTAATCAGGCACATGCATCGAAGAAATGTTTTTATCAGGCCACCAAACATCTATGCTACTGTTAGGATAAAATGTTGAAATGAGTGTTTTCATACTCTTGAATTAGCAAAGATTTTCCCCTCATCATCATCTTGAGGATGCACATGGTTATACTCCCTAAGCACCTGCAGGAATAGAAGTTGGAAAGATCTCACTCATATACTTGCACAAACAAAAAAGTGCACCCAAAAATTCACAGAATGAAACCACTGATACATGTAAATTTATGCGCTATTACATTTATGAGAAATTATAAGTTAAAATTCGTTTGTAGTATAGAATGCCAAGTTGCTAACCATGTGGAATAGTAATTATAGGTGGAAAGATGTGTATCCAGATCAACATAGCAATGTAAGGAGAAGAAAGAATTGTACAAAGATTTTCCTGCATCTATATGATGCATTGTTTATTGCATTGAGTGCCAAATCATGTGAAGCCCGTACCTTTTCATACTTTGCCTTTGCTAGCTCAAATTTCCCTTCTTTGAACAGTCTATTACCCTGAAAGAAGGCTTCAGCTTAGGGCTAATTATTAATGGCAAAAAACACATAAAAACCGGCCAAGTGGACAATGGGCATAGATACTTAGTAGTAGAGTAGTCTGTAATAAGGTGGAAACCAAAATAAGACCTAGCTGATGGCCTGGTCATATGATCATACTAAACAATTGGCCATCTTGAGAATTGAGAAACACAGAATGCATGTATTGCAGTATTGTAACTAAGCATTCCAAAAACAGTAAGTACTTTTATGTTTTTCAATTAAAGACATCTCAACAGTTTCTTGAAGTGTACTGGATTTTTGCAGAAATACATCCATGACAGGCTCAGAGAGATATTAAGTGGAAAAACACACAAAACAAATCATAATGTAATGATGCACTCAATAATCTCAATCAATATACCGTGGTTTTTATTTTGTCTGCGTCATCCATGATTTCTTGGAAGGTGAAGCCAGTCCAATCCTACATTCGTATTATATGAGGGATCAGAAGATTAGTCAGAAAAAAAAACTTAATCAAAAGGTAATGAAAGGGAAAAATAATATAATCATAAGAAAGTGATAGCTAAACATAGTGTCAAACCATATAAGACAACGTTCATGTAGTGAAGATAAATATCAAAATGACATGCAGTACTTATTACATGGAAAATATACTGGACGTTTTCTGTAAAAAAAAGAGAGAAGAAATAAAGGATCAGGCGACACAGCTACAAACTCACAGGAATCAGGACAAATACCAAACTGAATGCAAACAATGATAAACAGAAATAATTGTGTTGAAAGTCAGCTAATTGTAATCCCAATAGTCCCATCATTAGGCTTGTTCGGTTAATCCCCAAAATGGAGGGATTGGAGGGGATTGAGGGGGAATTATTCCACATCTTAATACGAGTGGAATAAATCCCCTCCAAATCCCTCTCAAACCCCTTGGGGGAGGGATTAACCGAACAAGGCCTTAGAGAGCAGGAATAACACTGCACAAGCAACATGGAAATACAAAAAGGTTCACTGCACAAGCAACATGGAAATACAAAAAGGTTTGTGGCTGTTTGTTAGTCATTACCTTGGGCATTTCAAATCCAAGTAGTTCAATTTCCCATTGAACATGAGCTCCTTCAGGAACATTTGCTGGCCTGTTGCAACCATATCAGATTATTCAGCATGCATTACAAGAAAAATTTTCTAATATAATGCCACATACAACCTTGGGAATTTATCATAGGCAAAATCTGGAGGGCAGGTCACAATAGATTTTTCACCAGGAAGCATTAGTCGAACGCACATTTCAAATCCTTCAGGAACCTGCGAAAATGTTCAAAGGTACTGTTATTTATTTGGAAGTATGAGAAATATACAAGAACACTAGATATACAAGAACCTTGGGAACACTAGATATATGTAATGAGTACATATATAGGTGTAGAATGCTAGCAATGTCATTTTTCTCTCCCTTTTCTCAAAGGAAATATGCTATAGTCCTTCAGAGAGGGAAATAAGTACATAGAATCATCAAGGAGGTGAATTCCTGGAATTGGAAGTTGTCATTACAATTATGTACAACATTTAAAGGTAATGTCATACTCATTGGTCTTTCTGTAAGTTTCTTTAAATTATCATTTTTCTAGAAGAATTATTCCAGAAACATAATGACCAGCATTTTGTTACTTGTCAGTTAACGGTATGACATGAAGAATTGATGCGGTTAACCATTGCAGCAATAAATATTTAAGCAACAATTTACCAGGCCTTCTCCAGAACAGAACTCCAATGGTTCACCATGATTATCAACTCGTGTATCATAAAATATTGACTTTGATTCATCAAGGAGCATCCCCTTATAATGCACTCTTAGCAAGCTATCATGAAGAGGACAGTCCATAGGAAATTCACCTGACATTTTCAATGAATAAAAAGATATCAAGCACATCACATGTTTTTTTTTAGATAATGGATTAAACGCGGGCCTCTACATCCAAAAGGATGTACACAGCCAGGAACATACGGAAACTTTCAACCCAAGGAAAAAGTTACGAAGATGCAATCTTACCTTTTCCATCAACTACACGTCGTTTTATGAGGCGGCCATCGCCAAGCATATCCCTCACCTATCAGCATATCACATAAACTGTTAATGTGGTTCTCAATGGAAATAATAACTACAGTATTATCTTTCAGTTATGCATGTCGGTTGCTTAGATGGTCCTTGGGGTTTTAGTCGTGGGTCTTTTGTATGTGACGTGTGTTTGGGGGAGGGTCCTCTGGGTTTCTCATGTGTATGTCTTTTCTTCTCTTAATGAAATGAAGCGCAATCCTCTTGCGTTTTCGAGAAAAGAAATTCCAGTGAAATATGAACAAGCTACCCAAAAAACATCCAGACAAGAATTTTTAAAATACAAGATGGCAGTTTCTTGGAGTTTAGCGGTCAGCAGTTAGACCATTGTAACCCAAAGAAGAACTCCATCATCATCACAAAGAGTATCAGTGTGTTTTTGTACCTCAGAAAAATACAAGACCACTATCTGTACCATAGAAAGGCCCTAACAGATTTTATAAGTAGCTAAATGTAAGCACAAAATAGGTTGTTATGATTATACCTGTACAAACTGAACCAGTTCAACTTCAAAATGAACTTCTTCAAGGCCTTCAAGTTGTGGCATTAGTGACGAATTTGACAAATAGGCACTGCTAACATAAATAACTGCTTTTTCCTCACGTGCCATTGTTCCAATTCCCATTTCAAGCCCTTTAGGTACCTAAACTAAAACAGTAAAAAGAATATTGCAGGACGAACAGAAGTTAGGAGAAAGACATACTATAAAACCACACAAAGTTTCAGTGCCATTGAAACAGCTCAGTGTAAAACTTCTAATATCATATTGTGAAGGCAGGTAACATTACAAATTGTTCCCACTAGATTTACTATTACGCAATTAATGTAGAGCATAAACATCAAGTGAAAATCTACCAGACAACAGATATAAAAATTCAGTATTGAAACATAAAAGTGGAAGTATGGGATGAGCCCCAAGTGTCTAACTAATACTACCAACCCGCTGTAGAAAGATCATCCTTGGAAGGAGCCTCAAGGATACAGCTTGGACCATGAGCACTATGTATTTCTTGAAGTAATGAACTTCAAAGTTTGAATCAAGAAATGTTTAACTTAATAAGGACATAATAATATATCTATATATAAAAAAGAACATTGCTGACCTTGCATGAGCATTTCTGACAGCAGAAGAATTTCAAAAGGCACATAATATGCTACACCTTTATGTCCCAAAGTACATATTTACATGTAAGTGAAACAAGAATTTCACTGACCTCAGATTTACCAAGAGTAAAGAAATAGGGTTCTTCTTTACTGGGAAGAAGCTCTTTGCCATCTGCTGTTCTTGCAGTTATCCTGGAAATGATACACACAAAATTTCCTAATTAAGTTAATCTTGAAAAGAAAAGGCAATACTTAGTATCATCGTAGCTTACATAGTTAGATATATAAACATTTTGTCAAGCTGCTGTACCTTGCAAATAGGAATTGACAATTCTAACAGTAAAGAAATACAAGAAGAACGGCATGCCTACAGAAAGACATCAGATAATTCCATTTGCATGTGTCACATCAGAGAATTGTCTGAGAAAAGGGTAATTTAGTCATGAGTGTTAAGTTGCATGCACCAACCAATTTAACCCAAAAGCCTAAGCTGATAGGGAAAGATGGGCAGTTCACTTTATACAATTTAACCCAAAAGCCTAAGCTGATAGGGAAAGGTAGGCAGTTCACTTTATACACTCCAAAACTCCTGCTCACGCGGAGGCTCTCCTTGGGCCTCAGGCACTGTATGTCCTGATACCATGTTAAGTTGCATGCACCAACCATTCAACCCAAAAGGTGAGCATTTCATTTTATATACTTCAACATGAGATCTAATAAAAAAAAAATCTTTTCCTTCTACTGACTTGTGCAAGAGTTACCAAACAAATGTAACATTGCCAGTTGCGACTTGGTATCAACCTTTCCATTTCCTTTCTATGCAAATTATGATTGAATGTCTTAACATAACTATCCCATTTAATTTTTGCAAAATATCCAAAATACATCAGGCAATTATGTCAAGCATTTACAGGCACTACAATAAATCAGTCGCCACAAAATAAATTGATAAATAGTTGCCCAAGCATGGATCACGAGTTCACGACTGACACCCAGTAGATTTAGAAGGTTATATACCATGTTGTCACCTCGTATGGTTCCCTAGGTGTTTCCCACCCCTTTCCTTCATCAACTATCTGTCACATACAAATAACAATGAATGGTCCACCACACAGCTGAATCATCCAATCTAAATAACTTGACTAATTACAAAACCCACAAAAAAAATCTACACTGGAGTTAAAAAACATTGGTAGCATTTCAAAAGATCCATACACCAATAAAAGTGGATATTGGAGGTTGTGACAGTGTGCAATAAACCCATCACCTTCACATCAAAATATATTTTGTGGATAAGCATGTGTCATTAATAAAGCATTGTGCGAAGGACTGCATACTAGATCAGCCATGTGAATATACAGGCAGCTATTTGATCCAAATTGAATTAGCACGACATTCCTTTTTTCTTTCTTTTGAAGTTCAGAACATACATTCAGATCCATAAGAATGAATTTGCACTATGCAAGTCGGTAAAAGTGCATGAAACTATTTGTGGTACTGAATTTGTAGAGTATGGGCTATCTGAAAGATAGCACCACAGTAAAGCTGTACAGGTTAGAAAAAAAACAGAATTTTAAAAATTCTATGGCATAGAAATGAAGAACTGAACATAAATGCAGCGATCAATGCAGGACGTCTGTTTACCTTCTTTACAACCCCTAAGTCCTCAGCCACAATCTGACAGGTTAAACAAGAAGAATTAGTCAAGTGAAGTAGAATAAGAAAAAAAACATTTCTTGTTGCTCATTAGTAAAATGCAGCGGAAATGGAATGTTACAGTAAATGCCAATCACATGATCACCTAATGCCTCATTTGTATAAGCTAAAATCCTGGTGCATCCATATGTGCATAAAAACTATGGTGCCACTTGTTTATGCAAAGGATTTTTTTTTTTTTTTGCATTTTAGGCTTAAAACTTATGGTATAATCAGAGATACATCACAACAAGCAGCCAAGCAGGCACTATGCTAGCTGTATATTAAATCAATATTGTTATCAAATATTTTCTTTGTTATATGCTTTATAGTTTTGCTGTAATTGAAGAGATATATTCCTGAACAACAACATAGGTGCTAAAGAATCAGAAACCACAAGTATTTTTTTGGGTTATGAAGTGAAATATGAAACATTTTATATGCATGGTGATAGATATAGTAGCATCTGCTATTGTAACTAATCCCCTAAAATCTTAATGAAATTTGGTCGGCCTTTCTTCAGGCCGACCCAGCAAAAGATATATTAGCATCTGCTGTTTTGCACACAAGGTTTTAATCAAACATCTGGCTAATATTCTTGAACCCATAATATACCAGAAACCAATTATTCAATTCTCACGAGGATTTATTTTAACAGCTTGCGCAGAAATATACAACAATTTAACAAGACTGACCTTGGCTTTGAAGAAGTCCAACATTTCAATCTCAAATTGAAGTTCATCATCTTTTGGGAAACCATCTGGAGCTGTAACTGGACAATCATCCTCTGCATAGTGTATCTGAGGCTTCATTTTGAACTGCCAAAAATGTTTGTGTTACACCAGTGAATTTTTAATTGTTGCACCCAGAAGAAGATAATGGCTCATTATTAGAATGTTGTTGGTGTTCAAACTAGCTATATGAAAATACCATCGCAATTTCACCCTTCAGCATTGTTGGAAAGCCTTCAGCAAAGCCAAGGATCATTTTGCTCTTCCCCAAGACAAACCTAAGAGGGACCCCTTTACCTATCATGGTAGAAAACAGAAGATGTTTAGAACTTCAGAACTAAGGGAGCATGAGCTGGTTACTGACACACAAATGGAACAATAATGTTGCTAATGTGTAATGATAAATTCATGCAACAGTCAGTTGAAAGACTAACAATATTCCTGAAAATTTCTTGAGATAATTAGTATATTACCAAACAAAAACAATAGATATTGTTCAGCTTTTCTATTCCATCACACAGAACGAACCATCCATGAACAAGGCAACACCTCTGCCTTGCTAGTAGTAAGCACTAGTAACTACTAAGATAATTTGGTCAATTCCAAAGAACATGTAGACAGTGGATGGGCATGCTGAATGTTACATATTCATCAATACTAATGCAAGCAATGCAAATACTAGAGGGAGACATAGCCCAGTTACCCAGCTCTATGCTCCATCCCTGAACGAAACTACTAAATTGGATACCAGCATAGAAAGATATACGATTGAAGAAACAATACATTCTCAGCTATTGAGAATTTGTGAGCAACCACTATACACACATTATATATATACACCTAGAGGAGATACAAATTTATCAAGTCAAAAACATCCTCATGGTATATTGGTGTTCAGAACCACATACACACCACTTGAGAACTTCACAGTCAAAAGAGCTACAAAGAAGTTGATAATCACCTCCGTGCTCCCTTCTTGTAGAATTGACAATGATGCCATCCATCGTCCGAGTGGTGCAATGAAGTACAACCTGAAAAACAATTTGAATGAGCAAAAACAAGACCACCTAGAGGTCCCTCAGTTCCCTGCAGGCTACAGATAAGTCAAGTATCACCCAATGCAAGCTTAAGATAGACAATAGTGCAGTATCAGGAAGATTGTATTGCTTTTTGTTGTAGATTGAATGCTCCAAATCACCTCAAAACTTGAGACCAGAAATGTGGTCTTCATTTTAGAAAAATCATAAGCAAAACAATGATCCAAGCCGTGCTTGGTGAGTTGCTTCGAGAAACAATGACACATTTGCGGTATAGTCACTACAATGGTCAGCTGTCATACTCTAAAATGAGAAGCTTATCCATATATGGTCAGGTCAAAATTGACCCGTTCGTATTAAGCAAGCGCATCTTTTGATTGCAGGCAAATAGAGCCACTTAGAATCCCAACATATAGGGTAAGTGTAAGCATCAGGGGAAAATGGTTCATGAGAAAAGCGGTATTTTGTTGTATGATTAATCTAAAACTTAAAAAGTTATCACTGCAAAAATTCATTTTAGAGCACAACGCATAACACTAGTGTCAATGAAAACTTGCAGCCTATAAGAACAGCTTTAAGTCATTGTACAACTAATTGATTACTACTAAATCAACTATTAGATGCTCAGTGTCCAACTGAATTTACATAGTTTTTCTTGTTTCCAATAAAATAGTAGATAGACTCGAAAGGAGCACAAAACTATATGTTCAATGCTAGGCAATATCACAACATATATGCTCTATATGCCTCCAGTTGTTCACCGTGTGGTACAATGCTAATATGCTATGTTTGTGTGATGAACATCTCTGTTCGGTTTTGCAACTTGTAAGCACAATTGGCAATCGCAAAACAGGAGACCCAATGCTCTGACCTGATCTCCCTCGGCGGGGGTCGCGTCGCCTGAACCAGACCGGATAAGCCCCTTCATCAAGCTCCCAGGAGTAAGCTTCTTCCTCCTGCGCCACAACGACATACACGGCGTAAAATTCAGCGACCGCAAGCGCCGCCCCCCAACCTCATCTCTGCTGCTCTGTCTGCTAGATCAACGGGAACCCAAAGCTCTACCGCACTAGCCCTACCAGCAACGAGCGGAAACGGAGAGAATTCCCCTAACTCCCTGGAACCTACCTCTTCTCGGCCTCCTCCTCGGCGGGCGACTTCTTCTTCGCGGGGGGCGGCGGGAGGTCGTCGGCTTCCGCGTGCGCCATGGCCGGAGTCCGGAGCTCACCGGCCGCGTCCTTCGAGATGGGGCGGCGAAGAGGAGGGGAAGGGGAGATCGGCGTCCTCTGCTGCTGCTGCTTCTCCGCTCCGCTGGTGCGCCGCGCCCGCCTTAATGGCGTTGGAGGTGGAGCAGTTGTGGTGTGGCAGTAGTAGTAGCTGCTCACCTATACTAGCCAGGCTGGACTTGGTCAATGTTGTCAATGGCGGAGAGGCCGAAGAGAAGAGAGCGAGCGCAGTAGAACACGCCGGTTTTGAATTGGGCCGCACCGGCTTAGGCCTTGTTCGGTTGGGCCGGGATGGGCCGGAAACGACCGGGGTTGGGGCCGAATCCCTGTCAATCACCCCCGCGAGGAAACGGCTTACTTAAAAAATGTGCATTCGGTTAAGCCCGGTGGATTTTAGCCCGGCCCATCCCTGCTCTTTCCCCGCCTCACCGCCCGGGAAAAAAACATCGAGTCCAGTCACCAGTGGGGAGGAATTTTTTCTCGCGACGCTCGCAGCGCGAGCGCGACTGAGAGGCGAGAAGTTTGGCGGCGCATCCGACGGCGGGAGCGACGGCGCTGGTGGCGGGAGCGACAGCGACTCTATCCACTCCGGCAGCTGTCCCCTACGGCGGCCGTCCTCCCTGGTAAGTTTCTCTTGTCCTCCCTCTTCTTTCCCATGTCCTAGGGTTGGGTTTCTTGACGGCGGCGGCGGCGTTTCTTCACGGTGGTGGCGTTCCCATCTCGTCTTCACTCTCCAGTCCTCCTTTCATGGAGGAGATTAAGATTAGTCCTTTCACGTTCTTGATGAGCCTGCGATTGTCTTAGGAGGTTAACTGGATCTCTTTGATTTCTCTGAAATAGATGTGTGAATTTCCTCATCGCAAAAAAAAAAAAACTTTGCTAAATTGGAGATATGCCATGATGACCCATATGTCATTGACTCACGTGGACCCCATATATCAGCGAAATTATAATGACACGGTTGCCAATTGCCCCAAGATATATATGTAGCAGTAATTGGCAGATCTTTTTGAAAATGAGCTCCTGTCATAAGTTCATGTTTTGAACTCTAAAGTCAGTACTTCTATTTGCAGTTCATGTTAATATGCTAAGGAATAATCTGGGTCTTCTAGTTCTTGATCAGTGCATTTTTTTGGAACACAATTATATGTCTTTATTTAGTGATATCTGATTCAGAAGACACAGTTCTTGATTATTTAGAAAAGTCATTACATAATTTTTTCCCTATAAAACTGAAGACAATTTTCAGCAATGGATAAAGCATTGACTTACAGCAGTCCCTGAATGATCAATGTGTACTTGTTTGGTTTTATGAGTAATTCTGAATTTGTTCACGCAATCCTGGAAGCATGGGGGTTGTGTTTGACTCTGCTTGTCTTGAGTCTGGTTGCTTGCGGACTGAATTATGTATATCAGACTTTTTTACTTCTTGTGTATCGTCCTTTTTTGGGCAGGCACTTGTGTATCTCACGGCATGATCTGATGATATTCCTAGACACAAATGCATATCTGAGGAAGACGGTCCCATGATTCAGTGAATCCTTTTGTGCTGAACTTCTGATAGGCTCACGGAACTGGAAAGAAGATTAGTGTGTGGTTATAGAATTTCCAATTCAGTTGATGCTGGAATATATAGTTTTATGTTTGCTGTTAGCTGTAATATGACTGAAATTCTCAAATTTAGTGTATGATGCTCAAATTTCCATGGTTCAGTACGTACTCTGATGAAAATATTGGTTGTACTGATATCTGATATTCATGTTTTGTATAGACTGAATGGATTGACGGATGACTTGAGACAAAAATTGCTTAACTCCCCGTGTTGTCACGATAAGAATGTATCAACCAGTGTATATTCTTATGATCTGTCTCCCTGCATATTCCCTGCCTAACCTAACAGAATAATTCAGAGAGGGGGATTAGGGAAGCACGGGATTTATCCCCAACAGGGATTGGGTGATATATGGGAGGGATTTTCACACTATCCCTGTCTGGATAGGTTCCCCTTGGGGATTAAATCCCGAGAAACCGAACAAGGCATTACTGGGCCGAGCACCATCTTAATCCGGCCGGGCTGGGCCGGGCCGACTCTACCTGCGCACTCCCACCAACGAGCTCGCGTTCTCTTTCCCCGGCGGCGGCGGGGGCGTGCCTTCGCGGCGGTGGCGCCCGACGGGAGCTCTGCGCGGCGGCGGTGACGGTGGCGGCTTTGATCTTCCGTTAGAAGTAGGCGCCTCGCCGCGCTGATGGAGACCACGATTTTTTTTTTACCCCCAATTGCTGGAGTTGCGGTTGATTTGATTTTTACCCTTTTTCGTTTCGTATCCTAACATTTCCAAGTCTCACCCTGCATGCAGGTTGCCATCATGGATTCTCCCCATTCTCTCCACCTCGTGCACGTCAAGCTCCTGGCCGCCGATCTCCTCACCCTGACCTCGCGCCACACGTCCCCTCCTTCGTTTGCTCGCTGCGGCCGTACGGTCACCCGCGCGGAGATTGTGGGAGTCGTGGTTTCCCGTGATCGCAGGGAGAAATTCCTCCGGTTTCTGGTCGACGATGGCACCGGATGTGTACCGTGCGTCCTCTGGCTGAACCACCAGTACCTGAATGCCAATAATTCGTCATCCAGGGGATCTGATTCTGATCCTACTGCGGAGATGGCATTGAGGATGTCAGAGGTGATGAGCCTGGGCACCGTGCTGAGGGTTCGAGGCAGGATTGTGTTGTACCGTGGTGCCATCCAGATTGCTGTTAGGGATGTGGTTCTGGAGAAGGACCCTAACGTGGAGGTTCTACATTGGTTGCAGTGTGTTCGCATGGCCAAGGAATGTTATGATCTGCGGCTGCCTTCTGCTTGAGGCTCACTTTGGAGGAAGTTCTTGTTGCAATGTAATGTTTAGGATACATATATATTCTATGATGTTTCTTTATGGAATTGCTAGAGTTCCAACTGTAAGACAGTCCAGTAATGCATATGACAGTCGTTGTTGTTGCATGCCAAGGCATTTGGGTTCACTCCGTTGGATCTACCCCATTTAAGCATCAGGATTGTTCACTTGTTTGTGTCTAGTTTAGCTCTAATGCAGAGGCTCCTTGTGATAGGAGACTGCATTTTGCAATGTTGCTGCTACCTCCATTTAGTTCTTTTTTTTTCACTAAAGCCAAGCTTGTCTGACCAACATGAGTTATTCATTTTGCAGGATCTTGTTCTTTTAGTCAATGTGCATGTCATCATGGTTAGAATCGAGCTGAATATGAGAGAATATGGGCAACCACATTATCATTTGGTAAGGTAATTTGCAGTGCTGAACAAACTGCACATCAACAGAATAGCTATTGAAAAAGAAAAACAAAGCAATCAAAGATACAGATGTAGTATGTTAATATGGCTCATGAGAACAGAGAAGGCTGACATACTGGGGGTGCAGCCATAAGCTAAATGTGCTTTTGGCATGTGTGCTTTTTGAAGATAGAAATTTGGCTTACAACTTATGCTATAATGGGAGAGTCTGTGTTTCATGGACCTTTTGGCTCCTAAGGATACACCACCTTAAACAACCCCAGGCTGAATATGACTAAATTTTCTTCAAGTAAGATAATCCTGATGTAGGAAAGGGATATAATGATTAGTGAAAACCAAAGGAAGGCAACCAGAACCCAGAAAGAAGCAAGTAAACAAATAATAGAGAACCATTCAGGTTGCAGGGAAGAATGTGTTGATTTTGGTAGTGAATTATCAGTAGCTTGCTCAAGTAATATTTATTCAGACTCAGATTGAGGCTCCAAAGACCAAAAGGCATAAGTGTAAACTACAGATACAGTTTCTAATGCCTATTATCTGAACAAAGGTACCAGAATGAAGAGCACTCGAACAGAAGATAAACTGATAAGATTTTCTTCATGCCAGCAGAGAATCAGACAAAGTACTAATGATATTGTCTGTGAAAAATTCGACCAATCCACAGGACATATGTTTCTCTTTTTTTTTTCCTGTCATACATTTATTATGTTATATACATGCGCACAATATCCCCTTAGAACCGAACACATTTTTTCATTAGTTTTCCTTTTTCTAGATCACTGCTAAAACTAAACTTTGTTATTATATTTAATGATGTTTTTTTACAATAGGTAAATCCTGTAGTTTTTTTAAGAAAAAATACTACTGTAGTTTGACCTTTCAGAGCATCCCCAGCATGGTACATGGAATTTCTTTCTAGTGATATAAACATGTCTCATTTCATACAATAGACTGTTCTATAGATGTGAACTGAGGATTGTTGCATTTCCACGGGAAACCTGTATGATCATTGTTCTCTGACAACAAACTGTTAGCTACCGGAACTTAATTTGGTGATCAATTAAAGCTTTTTCTGGTGATAACTAAATAACTAATGAATGGTCTTGTTTATTTGTGTTATAAAGTTGCTTAATATTGGTAGTGACTTATGAATGTCACAAAAAATATGGCAGTTATACTTAAGATATTATTGTTCATTCATCCTAAAGACTCATTGGCATAAATAGCTTCACTTTTTATGCTTCGCATCGCAAAAAATAATCATCAGACTATGAATCACTCCTGCATATATGTTTGTAACATGAGTCATATTCAAGATGACTGCCAAACAAATAAGACATAACCACAATAACTCAGAACTGAAAGACAGTCAAGCTTGAGAGGCATGTCTACGATAGCTGTGCAATTGAACCTTTGTCATGTCATTATGTTTCCTATGTTAATCGAATAACAGTGACATCATAAAATTAGTTGTGTAGTGCTAGTTTGGAATTTGGATCCATCGTCAGCATAATTTGAGGACTCATCTTAGTTCAAAATGGTAAACGGCCCAATGCAGTTTATTTTGGGATTTCAGTGGTTTAGTGATTCTTGTTGGAACATAAAGCACACACAAGAGTTCAAGATGATTCAGTGGTAAGGAATTCTTTTATCTTCTAGCCTTTAGATTATTCATGTCGCAATTTTCATTGACAGAATGAGGTCATAAAAGATTTTCATTAGAGGTTATTGTATACTCTTTTCGTCCTTAAATATTTGATGTTGTTGACTTTTTTATACATGTTTGACCGTTTGTCTTATTCAAAAAATTACGTAATTATTAATTCTTTTTCTATCATTTGATTCATTGTTAAATATACTTTTATGCATATATATATATAACTTTACATATTTCATAAAAGTTTTTGAATAAGACGAACGGTCAAACGCATGTCAAAAGGTTAACGGTGTCAAATATTTAAGGACGGAGGGAGCATAATGTAAGAGAAAAACATAAAGATATGGTATGAATAGTAAAGTTGTTGATGCTGCAACAACTTATTGTATCACATTATTCTTAGGATCCTTTGTCCTTTTTTTGGATTGTGTGAAAACAAGTGCTATCCTTTCAAAGTTGAGCCCTATAACTCCTGATTTTCCTGAATCCTGATAGTGACAATCCGATGCAAGTCCATGATTCCTTTAAACTCAAAAGTGGCTTTTGCTTTTCTACAGGTATAGAAAATCCCTTGGACCAAACGGAGGTACTAGAGGAATCTACCAGGACTCTTTGGATTTATGCTTCTTTTCGGACTGCATTGCACGAATATATGCAGGTACTTAAGTTTCCTATAACCTATGTGTATACCTCTGTTTATGTTTTTATTCTTTCACTACTTAATTTAAAGAAAAAGATACTTAAGCAACTTGACAAAGAAAATACTTGTGGTCCAATAATTCATGGAAGTAATGCCAGTAGCTTTAACTTCAAGAGTATCTGCACATTTGAATCCTGCATTCCTAAAGGCATTTTTCACCTTGTCATTGGTAATACATTGCTTCTTTTTTACTGTAAAGACAACCTCCAACTTTAGCCATACCATGTTTAAGACAACATTCTTTTGGTAGATAGTAAGAGTCACAGTGTAAAGTCACAGCTTTTAGAAAACTCCTCATCTTTATAGGCCATTTGACTACTTTTGATTCCAGAGTGGACCCACTGCGTTCAGAAAGTTAGCAAATTCTAATGATTCCCATTTGCTTTTCCTCTCTCCCGCTTTACCCCATTGAGATCTAAATCTTTGTATCAGAATCTACTGAGACCACCTCAAAGGAGGCATCTCAAAAGAGGAGCTCGCGAGGACAATCATTGCTAGCAACATTCTTCAGTCACTTGGTTAATTCCCTGCATATGCACTTCCCTACTGGTTACTGGCTTCCTTTTTAGCACGCTATAGAGACATTCCATGTTATTTTGTTGCTAGTAAATTGTCCCATCTTCTACATTTCCTTCTAAATGCCAGTGTACCGGTCACATGCCGTCTAATATATTGATCATATCTTTTTTTTTCAGCCAGTTTTAGTGTACGTATTTAATGTCAGTTCTGAAATATATTTGAGACTATATACTTTCCACAAACACTGGACTTTCTTTTGTTTAGTTCCTACATATTTGAAGGGAACGGTATGAAAAAAAAATTGTGCATGAGCACGAAAACCAAGCTGAACACACTATGATACAACAATCCATAAACAAGGCCACTATGTGTGCTTATGCATCAATGGAAACACAAATGCTCGAAAGGAAATGCAAGATAAGACCTTGAAGAAGATCAGATATATGCCATGAAGTTGACCAGATATTTTACCTCTCTGGAGACTAACAAACTCTGGTGAATCTTGTGACCTTTTAATTTACATGGTACTTGAATAAGCAGAGGCCAGAAAATTATATCAGAGAACAGTTCAGAACTGCATGATGGGATCCACATATGGTAAGTGCAGTTATTTAAGGATGCTTTGACCTATATTTGCTAAAAGTACATTTTCGTGTTGTTAAACTGGTAATAGATATGTTTCTCCAGGTCTCCCTTGTCCTGTGCTTTATGTGTGTTTTTCCTTCAAGCTAAAATGCCATAACACCAACTTATTGTCTGCCAAGTGTTTTATAGTAGTCCTTCTCTTTATATCTTGAAGCTCAAGGATATATCCCTGTCTCTTTCTGTATATTCGTCTAATGGTTTTTATTCTTATGAAAGTAATTAAGCCCTTAAATCATATGATTTGTTTGCTTCTTTCGCTCAATCCTTTGTTTAAATGCTGAAAAAAAATTGGCTGGAATTAGATGATCATCTTCAGTTTAGTTCTCCTTGATGAAACGGTTTCATTGAAACCAAAGCCTTTAGATGCTCTATAGTTCCTATATTTCCTAGGAATATCTTACTTTACAACTTGAGTATAAGCACTGAATAGGAGCCAGCAATGGTAAACTTCCCTTTTTCTGATTCCAAAGGGTTAAACATGAGTACAGTATGTGATTGACTCATTCATAGTTTTAGGCCAGAGGGCATGCTTTTTCTTCTACCAACGCACTGTGGTTTCTCAAGAGAACAGGCCAATGCTGACCCCTGAACATGATTAGATTCGGGAAGAAGAGGTTGGAAAGGTCTGTGCCTGCATGGCTCTATGCAATGCCACCCACAGCGCATAGCGCCAGTAAAATAGAAAAAGAAATTATTGGCTTCAGTTGCAGAGGCCAAGCAAACAGCAGATTCACACAGAAACATGTAAAACTGTTCACCTCTGTGAATAGTAAGATTTTGAATAGATGAAAATAAGGGCATGTGACTCCATGTGCCACACAGGCTAGTCACCGGACCTCTTTATGTTGTGTCTGTGTGTGAGAGAGATATGGGAGTGCTTAACTGCGCATAGCTGCGGTCTGCAGATTGGTGTGTAGATGCGTGTGTGTGTGTTGGAACCTTCATGCACATGAATCCTGGTGTCAACTCACGTGTGCAGTGCACGAGCTTGGACCCATGTCTGGTGTCGACTGCTCCTAGCAAGGCCATTTATGGGCAGAAATAATTAGTGAGCTGGCCGTCAGTGTGCTGCTAGCTCAGATGTGTGCGCCACCTGCTCCTGTATCTTGCATACCTCAGATATCTGACGTGTCATGTGCGGTGATAATTGACTAATACTTGTTTTTTGTTTTGGCAGGTTTCATGCTCATATATTCATATGGTGTCTTTCGCAAAACACAGAATGAATAATAAGATCATGTGGTAATGTAAAATTGTTAGGTTCATTTATATTTTTCTCCGAATTGGTGCCGGTTTGCCTCTTATAAGTTCTAACTCATACTTTTTATGTTTACTAGCGCCGGGGGTATGAACTCTGTGATGTTATCAGTGAGTTCCAGTTCTCTTTTGCTTGCCTTATAAGCCGCTCGCTCTTCAGCCCTCCCAGCATATCGAGTTCAAAGTTTGTCTCTTTTATATTCCAGGGGAGGAATTTTGTCGAAGGCTTTTCAGATGGAACATCAAGCTTTTCTTTACGGAAGAAAGAGGTATAGGATAGACACTGAAATTTCTTTGTTTAAGAAGTTTTGCATTAATGTGATAGGTAATGTAAGATGATTGCATGAGTGCTTAGATGACTAAGACGTTACATCGGTTCATCTGCAAGGCTCTGGACACAAGATGATGACTCTCTGTTTGTTACTGCAGACGCATCTAAATCTAGTGCCCAGAAAGCATTCCTGTCTGTATCCTAAGGCAATCCATGACAGCATGAGAGAGCGTTGCTGGGGAGCATGCACATGTGAGGTGTGTAAGAGTTTGGAAAAGAGGGGGTGGTAAATTCGCATCTTTACACCTCCTTTATTATGACCACAGACTTTAATCAGTTTTCCCTTAATGCTCTGACCCCTGAGTACTCTGGCCCATGCATGCACTCTCTCTCTTTCTCTCTCTGAGCAGAAGAAAATGTTCTCTGAAAAGCTTCCTTTGGCTAGGCAACCCCCTCATTTTTTAAACACCTTTTCTTCCTTTTCCTGTTTTCTGTTCCATGCATAAAAATCTCTCTCAGGTTGTTTGCTTCTATTAAAAAAAGGAATGGACCTTTAATTAAGTATTTTGGTAACACAAAAGGATTATCTTTTCTATTGATTTTCGTAATCTCTGCTTCTGGTAGAGTGGCTCGGACTCCCTAGCCCCTAGGCACATTCATCTGACAAAAATCTCCAGTTGTATGAAGAAGTAAAACAATCTTAAAACATCTAAGATCCCTTCTATTGATATCATTTAAAAAATAGTAATTCTTTTAGTGAGCAGTAAAGCTGGAGCGTAGAGTGAGTCCATTGTTAAAGCTCAAGTATATATTTTTCAATACATGTGAAATTCCTTTCCTATGACCCCATTTGAAATGCCTGTTTCCAATTTCAAATAAAATTCTTCCAATATTCCTGCATTCTAATTTCTAAGCAATGGCATTAGTCTAGAAATAATAACACTACTGTTGTCTAATGGTTAATGTCACTAATCATCATGCCCGATATGAGAATTGCAAAATCTCTACCTTACCTGATTATCTTGTGAAATTTTCTCAGAACAAAAATACACTTGCTTACGAAATAATCTTTATGAGATCTGCATTTACGCTTAAAAACATATATCCGTGAGGATTTTCGTGTGACCGAAAAATTTCATGTAATGATGGAGTAGGCTCTTGCAAAAGCATTATTCTGTACAGGGTGCTGGAATCCATGATGGCGATTCTAGTTGGTCTATTTCTGATGCTGGTTTCTGATTCTTTTTCAGGGATCATTTCTTTTTTTTTCTGAGAAAAATATATTGAACTGTTCAGCTAAGAGTGGGAAGGAAAGTTTTGATGCCTTTTGGTGGGTGCATAAAGGATATCTGTTTAGTCAAGCACATCCAATTGTCATGAGGTAAAGACTAAAGAGTGGCAACAATGCGTGCATGTTTCTTTACACCTAAGGTGAAAAAAAAAAACTTTCTGCAACTATGCATGCTAAAATTCAACAGTGCACGTAGATATTCACATGAACTCGATTCTTGCCTTACCTAGATAGACAGTTTCCTATTATCTTACATCTAATCATGACTTTCATGGTAATTCCTAAAAGAAACCAACAGTGTGGGAATTTGTTCACATCTCACAGATCCTTCGGAATGAACAGTGCTCCTATAGCATATGGTTGTTTTATGCCATTTTCAATTTATTAGCTATTAGTTGTTAACTTGTGATGTCAAACTATTTATTTGAGGCTGAATATTCTAGAAAATTTAAAATAAAATTTGAACAAAACTAAATTAGGATTGAAATTTGAACAGTAACCAACTACCAGTTCCCTAGTCAAATTAAAGCACAGGAAACACTTTCCAGGTGGAAAGTTCAACACTAGAAGCTGCATTTTCTAGTATGGTTATCATTAAATGGATTGCATAAGATAAAATTATAAATTAATATGGCTTCTAGGCCCTCTCGAATAGAATGGGAAAGGGGGAAATTCTTAAATGCTAGTGAAATTCTACATATTCACTTATTGCCACTCATACACATTGCATTGATGATATTGGATCGTGTGAGTTATTTATTGGCATAAGGAATTGCCCCCAATTATATGATATGGAAATAATGAAGTCTAGGGATCAGAAGATAGCCACAAAAACTTTCAGATATTACAATGTGCTAAAAGTTATTTAGAACTATAGAAGAATGAACTTAGTATTCCCAATCTTTCATCTCATAATGATGATCTCAATATCATCATCATTCCCTCTCTTTCTTTTCTTGGTGTGTTTATACGATGTAGCCAGTCAAAGACTAGATCTAGACATGCCCAGTGGCCACAAATGCAATGGACCACATGTGCGATGGAGAAAAGGTCATGTGATGTATTCATAAAATGTCTCTGCAAACACAACATTAAAGCAGCTTGTCATATATGGAACAGAATCTTCCATTATATTCAAACTTCACAGCCAACCCTACAGAACGCAAACTGTTTTTATCAGAATTTTATATTTTTTTATAACCTTATATGCCCCCCGGCCATCTCCTTGTGCCTTATGACTTGTTTAATGTTTTAGGTGCCATTGTTCCTTGTAGGTTTTGCCTCCGTCAAGGTAAAGCTCATCAGCTACTATGACAAACTTTTAGATCACTAGACTATGTCTGCACTGATGCACAGGGTATGGCAAACTGGCAACTGAGAGCCATGACAAGCTAGAGAGCTAACTGCATCACCAAAGTTGCTTTGAAATGGATTGTCTAGTTGGGTGCCATATATATTACCTGTTGGGTCTAGTTTGACTCAAAGAAAAATGAAATAAGAAAGGTATAGAGGACTGAGAAGAGGCTTGAGTACTGGCACGGGAGCACGCAGAACAGAATGTCCATCACTCCAGCTTTTACATTCCGCTATAGGTTTCTCTAATTAAGGTTATCTCTTCGTTCCATACTTGCATGTTTTTCAGTTAATTTTGTCTATATCCTTGCCTCTTGTTTTGTGGATAGAACAAGCTACTAGCAGCTACCTTGATTTTATGAATCGTAATAAAGAGACCCTCACAAACTTTTTTACTTTTTCTTCAAATCCCAAGTATATAAAATTTACATCAACTTTCATGTTTGTTCTAAAGTGGACATATGATGATGAAACTGCAATTAATCAATCCATGTCAAAAGAATAAGGAAACTTTAATTTTTTGTCATTATTTCAACAAGTTGGGGAGAGCTGTTTTGTTCTCTTGCACATAGATATGATGATATTGATGGAAGCTGCAGCTACCCAGCCCTGCATCACACATGCAGTACTATACTCCGATGGCTGGACAGAACAGTAATAAATTGATGTTGCATCAAAAGAGGGTTCTTTTCTAATCTTTTAGTTCCTATATGAATTCCCTGAAGGTCACGGGTATGCCTTGAAACTTGTTGCTTATTAACGCACAAAGTACCTCCTTTGTTTCTCCGCAAACAAACACATCTTTGCATAAAGCAAGTACTCCTAGCTAGCAAGGTCAGATGTGCAGAATAATTCGGTCACTAAATACCACGGGGATTCCAGTCAGTAGTCTGTACTCCTATTTAATACTCGTATAGATGAATTGATGAAGTAATGTACGTAGTGCTGCTGTAGAATTTCCTCTTTCTTTCCCTATTTTTTCCAGCCGAGCATTGTTGTTTGACTTTATGACTCGTGCATGCATGGGTTTGATAGTATGTTCTGTGTCACATGTAATGTATACTTTTCTCCTGGTCTTCAAGCCCTGCTCTAGATATCCATGTGTGTACAAACTTAAACGCATATGAACATATATATTCTATGGTGGAGCTTGGCATCGCCCACAAAAATATATCGATAACTGATAAACGCTACTAGGCACCTAGGCCCGATGACACCGCAAGCTCCACCACTATAATATCTAAGTCATTTAGTGAGACTACAAAATAAATATTTGGCTGCTTAACTTCATTAATTAATGAACAATCTATACTACTAAAAGACACTAGTGGTGGTGGTGGTGAGTCTTCCACCACCACCAATGTCTGACAAGTGGGGCCATGATGTCATCACTGCTCTGCTGAGCTTATTATGTATTTGTTCTGCTGTCCACCAGCTCAGGATTTAGGTGAGGGCATGTACTTTATAGACTTGCTATTTACTTTTCTACTGATTTGCTTCTTGTTATGTTGATTAAAGAAACCATAAACATTTTAAGTTCTTGTTTTCAATAAGTATATATTTCATTATCATATGAAAGAAAGGTATTTAGTTAGCACGGTTGGAATCATTGATCTATATTCAATTTTGTGAAAACTACATAGGATTATGGTCACATTGAGAATTGCAATCATATTTTTATTTTTAAGATGAAAAATCTTATTTCAACAAGTACAATACAAGCTAAGTTTTCGGCAAGGACACTGTTTCTCTCTCTCGCTTTTTTACTACTCCGTTGCAACACACGGATAATTAGTTAGTGAAATATAAATGAGCTTACGTGTATAAGAAAAAGATATATATAAGAACAGTGCTAGCTAGCTACGACAAGATTCTGATTTGTGGCAATAGATTACCCGTGGATAACCTCATGTACATGTGTTCATCATGCTTCTACTCTTCGTTGAACATTAATTGTGAACCATCTAGCTACTCCTTTCATCTAAATATATAAATATTTGGTCTAATATGTGATAAAACGAATATTGACGAAAGTAGGATGTATCACATCCCAACCTAAAATGCTTATATTGTTGGATGGGGAGATATTCATTTTTCTTGATTCATTTGCATTCTTAATTTGCTTGGGAGAATATTATATCATATACATTTGACATGAACGCGTCATACATGCATAACCTACGTGCTACCTTGCATGGATACAGTTAGCTATGTACATGTATATGCACACATGTGTATATATACTGCATGTACCGAGTACCGTACATACTGTCACATGTGTAAACGTAGTACACCAATATCTGAACAATTAATTTGCCAGCAGAAGGCCGGCTTGGCTGGCCTCGATCGATCGTGCAACAACTGTGCGCATGCATACATGGACAAATCCATTATAACTGATAGAAGAGCCGGCTATCTTGCCCCGATATAGCTAGCTGCTTGCACAGATATCCATGCATAATGATGGGATGCAGTGGTAGAGACTAGAGTAGAGACTAGAGAGAGATAGTGTGTGCGTGTGTTCAGTGTCCAGGCAGTGAGCCAGTGACCCACAACACACAAGAGAGAATATTTGATGGGTAACCGGCCGGGTGTACGCCTGCCTGCAACCGTGTGTGCGCGCGCGCGCATGTGAGTCACACTGTGACTCTTTAAGATCCAGCTGCTAAAGGTCAGGAGTGATCTAGAGTGAGTGAGAGAGAGAGAAACAGCTTATTATTAGTAGCTAGCAACAAAGCTTCTCCTCCTCTTGTCCCTTGCAATCTAGTTTTGTGGATCTAGCTAACTAGCTTTTGCTGCATTGCGTATACTGGGGCTAGCTAGCTAGACTAGACTAGCTAAGCTTAGAGCTTGGTTTTTGATAATCGGATCATCAGATGGCATTCCTCGTGGAGAGGTGCGGCGGCGGCGAGATGGTGGTGTCCATGGAGGGCGGCAGTTCTGCTGCTGCTGCGGCGGCGGTGGCGCCGGCGCCGTTCCTGAGCAAGACGTACCAGCTGGTGGACGACGCGTCCACCGACCACGTGGTTTCGTGGGGGGAGGACGAGGCCACCTTCGTGGTGTGGCGGCCGCCCGAGTTCGCCAGGGACCTCCTCCCCAGCTACTTCAAGCACAACAACTTCTCCAGCTTCGTCAGGCAGCTCAACACCTATGTACGTGTGTATCCATCTTCATCGATCTTCATGTATGCCGCAATTAATTTCACCACTCATTATGCTGTTTTTGCTCTCTCATTTTCCCTTTCTAGTTTTTTTTTCTACTAATGCTTTAGTTTGGTGGTTATCAACTTATCATGCATTTACATATAAATGTGCGCGAGTTTTTGCTAGTTTTTCCCATTTGATTAATGTTCTTTCAATCTGAGAATTAGCTTGATTGTTTTATTGGACTGTTTATTGAGCCTGAAGTATAGTGTTTCCCGTGATGTTTCTTATGCTGAATAGTGGACGGCAATCCGCAATAATTCATACGAGTACTCCCTCCACTGCAGAAAAAACATATTTTTGGGTTTGAATCCGGGCATAGGCCAGTATAGATTCAAACTCAGAAATGCATTTTTTGTGGGACGGAGGTAATAGTATTTTCTGCTTGTTATTGGTGCCTGATGGTGACATTTCATCCTTTGGAATCCATTCGTTGTTTCCTACGACGAGACAAGAGATCCAAGTTGTATTAGGTATGCA
Organism: Leersia perrieri; assembly: GCA_000325765.3. Lineage (NCBI taxonomy): Eukaryota > Viridiplantae > Streptophyta > Magnoliopsida > Poales > Poaceae > Leersia > Leersia perrieri. The sequence continues at coordinate 12,152,617 of CM002481.1, read as the reverse complement.
TGTTTATTGGAATAATAGAGCGACCACGGTTGGCGCATTGTCGTCGTTTCCTTGTCTGCGAAAAACTGATGGAAAACATTTCTTTCAAGTCAAACTTTTGCTCTTCATTCTTTTTGGTTGATGTTATATGTGTAGGAAACATATTTTTATGTTTCAGGAAGGCAGGAACACAAGTACAGTATGTTTTAATGGAATGTCTTGTTCTTGTGATTTGTCCATATTTAACTCCAAGATATATAATTGCCAAGAAACTTCTCTTCATCTCACTAGCTAGTCATTAGTTCCTAGTACCTCCTCCAATTCCAAAATGTAGTCGTTTAGCAGCCTTCTCATGTTTTGTTTTGGAATTTGTCAGCTATCTTTTTCATCTTTCGCTCACAGATAAATGATTTTACTATTCTAATAGTGTAGATGAAGGATAACAGTCACTCGATTTATTTTTTTCTTTTTAATTTGGTGGAACACTGAATATACTAGCTCACCATCACGTTATGTGTGATTTTGAATCAATCCCTTCCCAATGAAATACTAGCATCGATTACAAGTAATTGTAATTAACCTTATCCATGCATGTTTTTGATGGGCATAAAGTTTTTGATAAATCGTTTGATATATGCATCATTTATCAATGCTCCTTCACTTCCCTTAATTTGACTATCATTTTTTTTTTTTGGAATTAGAGTTCTCACACCAATGCATGCATTACCCTCGTGCAGCAATCATTGGAAGACAAAATATCGACATTACGCATGCACATGCGTGTAGTAACAACACACGAACTTCTACAGATCAATGGCATTGTGTCCAGCTCCAGCGTCAAATTTACACAACAAATTAATTCATACTCATTCCAAACTCATCACGATATTAATCGTTTGACATGTAATAGTCAGATAGAGGCTGTTAATCATCTACACCCTCCACCTCAAAAAAAAAACAACTCAAAAAAAACAACTTCTACCTAAATCTAAACATAAAGCATGTCCAGATTCAAGTTGATTCTTTTTGGAACAGAGGGAGTAGAGACTATCATGTTATACAATGATTAAGGCATCGATTGGTCTCTAGCCATTAATGCGTAAATTTTTCATTACATTTTCTTTTTTTCACCTAATGTAACAAAGTTTACCTTAACAAATGCAAAGAGTCGATTCTAAGGTATTGTCATGCCTAACAACAGTGTTTTTCTTTCCTCCATTCTTTTTCTTCAATGTCACCAAATTTACTTTCATGTCAACTGAGAGAGCCCGTTAACAAACACAGTTGTGCATGTCCTTATGCAAATTAACCAGTAATCCCTCCATCTCTAAACGATCTTTATATTTGGTTTTGGTAAGGATACCAATACAATCTTGCATGTCACTTAATTTACATCAATATACACGCATGGTCATTACTATAATCTAGTATTGGCCAACTAAAACATATATACATCCAAAAGACATTTATTTTTGCATGGAGAAACAAACAGACTAGTACTTTCTTGTGTAAACATGAAGATTAATTAGAGACATCTTTAAATTTTAAATATGAAGATCATTTAAAGACAGAGGGATTTAGAGATGGAGGGAGTGTCAAACAGATACCCATGCATCATAAGTAATCCCCATCAAGTTGATCTGATGATTTTTTTTTAAAAAAAAATCTTGCAGGGTTTCAGGAAGATAGTGGCTGACAGGTGGGAGTTCGCCAACGAGTTCTTCAGGAAGGGCGCCAAGCACCTCCTCTCGGAGATCCACCGGAGGAAATCGTCGTCTTGCTCGCACCCGCCGCCGCTGCATCTCCCAATGCACCACCCTTACCACCACCTCAGCCTCTTCTCGCCTCCGCCGCCGCCGACGACAACGACGACGTGTCCTCCATTTGGAGCAGCAGCAGCCCACCAATATTTCCAGCTGCAGGAAGATCAGTACTACTGCTCTTCGTCCCCGGCGGACGTTGTCACCGGCGGCGACTTGGTGGCGGCGCTGTCGGAGGACAACCGGCAGCTGCGGCGGCGCAACTCGCTGCTGCTGTCGGAGCTGGCGCACATGAGGAAGCTCTACAACGACATAATCTACTTCCTGCAGAACCACGTCGAGTCGGCGATTTCGCCGTCGTCGGTCGCCGGCGGCGCCGGCTGCAGGCTGGTGGAGCTCGACCCGACGTCGCCCGAACGGCGCCGCGGTGACGACGACGACGACGCGGCGGTGCGGTTGTTCGGCGTCCGGCTGGATGACCACAATGAGGTCGGCAAGAAGAGGAGGGCGAAGCTGGTGGAAGGAGACGAGGAGCAGGGAAGCGAGGTGTAGTGTAGTGTAGCACTGTAGCTAGCTAGGTCTCGTACGTCAATGTGTGAGTTAATTAGCACACACTAGCTAGCACCGTAGCACGTATGTAGCTTGAGTGATCGTGTAGTGTAAATTGATACTACAGAGAGGGTACGTAGGTAAGTAGGGAGTATGTAGCTGCAGCCTGCGGGAGCTAGTGCAGGCCTAGCTAGCTTAGCAGGCATTTTATGTTGCTTGGAGTAGTTTGTTTTGTAATTTTGTTTGAGATCTATTCGTAGCTAGCTAGGAATTAGTACTGTGTGAGTGTGTGTACAAGCTAGGCGGGTCCTTATTTGTTGGTATTAATTAGAATTTAGGCTGCGTTTAGTTACCGTAAAAGATTTGTCCAAAAATATCACATCAATGTTTCAACACATATTTAAAGTATTGAACATAGACTAATAATAAAATAAATTACGTATTTGGACTGTACAATGCGAGATGAATCTGTTAAGCCTAATTAATCCGTCATTAGCAAATAATGATTACTGTAGCACTTATGGCTAATCATGACATAATTAGGCTCAAAAGATTCGTCTCGCAGTGTACATTCCAAATATGTAATTTATTTTGTTAGTCTACATTTAATACTTCAAATATGTCCAAACATTGATGTGATATTTTTGACTAAATTTTTTACGTTAACTAAACGTGGCCTCAGAAATAGTCGGCCTGATAAGTGTGATAACTGATTGATCTGCAAGAAGACCTAGCTAGCCCAGCTCAGTTGTAAGATAAATATTTCTCTCGAAGGAACGAAATTATGGGTGCTAAGATGGTACTCAAGTTGGTTATTTAGGACGTGGAATGGTTTGGCCACGACCTAGAGCAAGCAAGTCGGCTTGGGAACCTAGTGTATATTCTTGTGAGACTAGCAATTAAAGTCTCTTCGGCCGTCCCTGAAAAAAATGCAAATGTATGCTATAAAGAAAAAATATTTTTATCAACTAGACCATTATCACTTGTTATCCCCTTAATTTAGCTAAATCTTGGAGTATTTTGTCATATCATAAATACAAAGAGTCAATTAATTTGTAAAAGCTGCAACTGGTGGTGGTAGATTCAATGCCACCACACTAGTCTTTTAAGAGGAGTATAGATATTTGTCCGACAAATTTATTTACTTAATATTTTAATACATAGCACTCCATCTATCCTAAAATATAGTATCTTTTTATGATTATTAATTTTATTTAGTGCTATGTGTGTTACCGTTAGATATGTATTTGAATGTACCTTCTTATGATTATTAATTTTATAGTAAATATCACAAAACTATAGGTATTTTGCACAAAACTATAGATTTAAGAATTTATTTCATAAAACTACAGATTTAATGTCTTTGTGTATCATAAAACTACAGATTAATAGCTTGTTTCACATAACTATAGATTTAGTGTCTCTATTATCATAAAACTACAAGTTTTAGCAATACAATATCACAAAACTACATGTTTTAGCATTGCTTAAACCTATATCTTTGTGATAATAAAAATACTAAACTCGTAGTTTTGTAATAATGGATACACTAAACATATAGTTTTGTGATAATGAAGACACTAAATCTGTAGTTTTGTGAAGTAAGTTCTTAAATCTGTAGTTTTGTAATACACGAAGACATTAAATCTGTATTTTTGTGAGACAAGTTCTTAAATCTGTAGTTTTGTGATAAATGATGCAAAATATATGTAGTTTTGTGAAATTTACTCTTAATTTTATAGCTTTCGCTAATATTTTACAAAAGAAACTAATGGTCAAAATAAATCTTTAAACACCGCGTAAAATGATATAGCATTTTATGAATCAGGGAGAAGGGAGTATGCGTTGATAGACTGCTGGCTAATTTGTAATAATAAATCTATCCGTTTGCCTAAAAATTATAGTGAAGAAAGGACTGGGAATAATTTATTTATATACAAAACAATTATCTGAGATATAAATGCCTGATAGAATATACACATTGAAGGACGTACGTACTATGGTAGATTGGTAGGTCAATTGTTTTTTCCTGTTAAATGGAAATTTCTCTGCTTGAATACACATAAGGGCACATAAATATAGACTCTCTGAGCTGATGCAAACAGTTGACAAAAGTCGTCGCTGAGAGTAACTATTTCTAAGCTGATGACAATTGATAGAAGGACGCGATAAGAATAGCTGATGTCGGCAGACCTGTCGGAACGTACCTTCGGCCGGGCTACAGTAATAAAGTCGGGCTGATTTGCCAGCCCATATCAACTACTAGTAAAGAAGTAGCACCATAGTGGAAAAAAGATATAAGAACAGGATCGGTACATCATTCATAAAATTATTAGATCATCGTCACGTACAATTAATAAATCGTCATCACATTCAACTAATAAATCATCATTAAAGCCCTACAGGCTAATCACTATATCCACACAATTGAAGCCTCGAGGTGCATGTCGATTGTTACATGAATATACAGAAGGATGTGAAAATGGAATATATGCATGCTGCTGCAAACAAAATTACTCCTATAACCTATTCTCCAGATAAATTTAAAAGAATGAAAAAACCAATTTCACGCCTCCCCTGAATTAATAAAAGAACACAGTTGCGTGTGGATGAACAAACGTGCTGTATATAGCGAACGCCGGATGTTGGTTTCTTGCTACTGGTCGATTTCAGTCTTCCGTGGAAACAGAAACAATCAGACAACTTCTTATATCGATCGGTTACCTGTTTACTCGGCATTCCACGCAAAACCTTCAAGTCGCTGAAAGAAGGTCAAGTATCATCAATCATCTGTATAGACTGGTATTTGCCAAACTTTGGTGTTCTTCTTAGGGTCATCGCAGAGGGTGAGATCATTATCAAATTCTCTCATTGTTTTCACGAATGTCTTTGCTCCACGCATCATTAACCTCTCCACCATGAATAGCTGATAGTTGTTCTCAATTATTGACTCCAATATGCTACTAAAGTTTGACGAGTATGCTAATTTGTACCTGAATTGTCACCATAAGAAAGAATACACAAAATTAATATGCATCTCTTACATGCTTCTCTTCGGATAGCGATACTGCACCCGACCTTTGCAGTAACACCATAAAAACATGGAACACATTTCTCTTGCAATTAACTATTACTGTTTATACTGTCTATGCAGTGTTAATACTTGCTACAGGTTAGAATACTTAATTCCTATTCACTAAATCTAGATAAAGTTATAAAGGTGTAGGAAGCTTGCCTATACAGATATATATATATATATGTATATATATGTATATATATGTATATATATGTATATATATGTATATATATGTATATGTATATGTATATGTATATATATGCAGTAAAACTTTAACTTGTCCAATGTATTTGTTTGAAACAACACCTAATCGGAGTAAACTTTTAACTGGAGGCCTAAAGAAACAGAAAAACCGGACTGGGGCACATGGTTCTCTTGGCAGGTAGATGCGGATGTTAGTTAGACACGGAAAGTAATTTTTTTACTCGTCAGATGGAATTGCGGGAGAGGAGATGCAAATGTGGCTAGAAACATGCATGTGATCAGTAAAATTTTAACTCATGCGACGTATCTGCGGGAGGGAAACAGGAAAACGGGATTTGCGGACTTGTGAGTCGCGCTACTTGTCTGGTACCGCGCAACGCGCCCTCTAGCGCGACCGTATATATATATAGCAAAACTATTCAAGACCCTCCCTTAGAATAAGCTATTCTATACCCCCTCCCCTCCTAAGGCCCAAACCCACCTCCCACCCCTCTCCAAGGGCCCAA